>JAGFZM010000412.1:217715-282307 GCA_017657215.1 Limnothrissa miodon | reverse complement strand
GCTGCCACTCTTATTTTCGCTCGCCGAGCGAAAATCCGTGCAGAAAATACCTGCTGTCCCCTACAAGAGCCTGTAGTTTTGAAGATGCCGCAAAATGGCTATCCCTATTATATCCACCGTATTGTATCCAAATGTATGTATAAATGGAAATGACCAAGTTTACCAGAATGCTAGAATTTATTGATGGGAGTAATTAGTAACTGGCTAGGGTAACTATTGTTCTTCGGTCCGGCCATTTTGTTACTTTTGTAACAACATGGCCGTTGGTTGGCCATTCTTTTTCTTATTAGTTTGCATGGTGACATGCAAACTATTGTTATCCTGTTCTTCTTATTATTATTAGTTTGCATGGTGACATGCAAACTATTGTTATCTTGTTCTTCTTCCTTTTATTATTATAGACGAAGTCTATGGGATCTTTGGAACTTAATACAGCCTGAACCGCTGAATCTATCGACTTAATTCCAACTGCATTGTGTAGCTACCACTCGTGTGATTTGTGCAATGTATTTTTGAACATTTACTTACTTTTACTTTTTAAGTTATTTTAAAAACTTTAAAAACTTGGTCTAGCTACAACTCTTTTTGAGCATCAACTCATCAAGGACTTCTACAGGAGCAATGGTAGCTTAGTGGGTAGAGAAACTTGTTTGTGATCCCAAGGTTGTGGGTTCGAATCTTGCTTTACCAGGCACTATTGTGGTGTCTTGAATTTCTCTTGGCTTCTATGGTGGTCTCTGCACTGGTGTGTGAGTGTTTGTGAAACTGACAATAAACAGACAACTTAACTCTTGTGTTGACTTCAGCTCTGCCACTGTGACTGTGTCTATTTTCAACTGTGTCTATGTTCAGCAGTCAGCAAAACCAGCCTCTCCTGCTAATTGCCTCAATTTACGGCAGGTGCCTATACTGAAGAGAACTACCTTAATATTAACAATGTGTCAATTCAACTGGTTGGCTCATTAACATGTGTGTTTCACCTGGGCTACTTGTGGCTTTGTCTAAATATGCCCTTGAATGAGACAATTAACCATAGGTTGCTGAAAGGAAACTATTGACTATTAAATACTGCAACTGCACTCGTGTGGTGTGTGCTATGCAAGATTGTTTTATTTTAGTTTTAAAATTATAACAATTGAACATCTACACTAACCCCGCCTACAGTACAACCCCTAACCCTTACTGTGGGAATCCATACTTGTGACTCAACTTTTCTTGTTCCTCTTTGTGTCTAGCTTCATCAGTGTTCTTAAACAAGACATTTAATCCTAAGTTGAATCATTCCTTTGAATAGGCTGTCTCTAAATTGTTGACAGTAAAATTGGCTTGTTAAATTGTTGACTTGACCTGGGCTACTTGTGACTTGCCCTTGAATAAGGCCATCAACCATAGGTTGACAACAACTGACAATAAACAGACACCTTAACTCTTTTGGGTTTGAATCTCGCTTAACCTAGTACTATTGAAGTGTCCTTTATTTCTCTTGACTTCCCTTTCTATGGTGTGAGAGTGTTTGTGAAACTGACAATAAACAGACAACTTAACTCTTGTGTTGACTTCAGTTCCACCACTGTGACTGTCTATGTTCAGGAGTCAGCAAAACCAGCCTCTCCAGCTAATTGCCTTAATTTACGACAGGTGCCTCGTTAAAATGTGTGGTTCACCTGGGCTAATGGGTTAATGGGAAAGCCCCGCCTCCATTAGGATGCTTCACCCTGAGGCAAATGTCTACCTGAAGTACGTAACTGGTGGGGAGGCTTCATGCTCACTATGGTTGTGGAAAATTAGTTAAACTTTTTTTTTCTTTCAGTCAGGTGAACTGGGTTGGTTTGGCCTTTGCTGAACGGTCTGGTTTGTAATCAGAAGATTAGAGGTTAGATCCTCACTCTTCCTTATCTGCTCAAAGTCTTCTCAAGTCAGACACTGAATTCTTTTTATTTCTTCTGGCTGACTTGCTATTAAAGTCAGTAACCTTTTCTTTGGCTGTTCTTTGGAGGTTGTGTGTCCACTCTGACTTAACATACTTACTATAATACTTCTACTGTCATACTTCTACATCTACTATCAAGCTAGCTACCAGTAACATAATTGTACTGTCTCCTCTTCTCAATTTTACTTGCATGTTACCATGCAAACGTAATTCCTCGGAATTACTCTTTCTAGTTAGTTTGCATGGTGACATGCAAACTATTGTTATCCTGTTCTTCTTATTATTTTTCTGTGTACTTATAGATGAAGTCTATGGGATCTTTGGAACTTAATACAGCCTGAACCGCTGAACCTATCGACTTAATTCCAACTGCATTGTGTAGCTACCACTCGTGTGATTTGTGCAATGTATTTTTGAACATTTACTTACTTTTACTTTTTAAGTTATTTGACTTTAAAAACATTGGTCTAGCTACAACTCTTTATGGCCATCTCCTGAACTGGCAACACTTCAGGAGTAGTGGTAGCTCAGTGGGTAGAGGAGCTGGTTTGTGATCACAAGGTCGTGAGTTCGAGTCTTGCTTTACCTGGTACGATTGAGCAAAACCAGCCTCTCCAGCTAATTGCCTTAATTTACGGCAGGTGCCTATACTGAAGAGAACTACCTTAATGTTAACAATGTGTCGATTCAACTGGTTGGCTCATTAACCTGTGTGTTTCACCTGGGCTACTTGTGGCTTTGTCTAAATATGCCCTTGAATAAGACAATTAACCATAGGTTGCTGAAAGGAAACTATTGACTATTAAATACTGCAACTGCACTCGTGTGGTGTGTGCTATGCAAGATTGTTTTATTTTAGTTTTAAAATTGTAACAATTTAACATCTACACTAACCCCGCCTATAGTACAACCCCTAACCCTTACTGTGGGAATCCATACTTGTGACTCGACTTTTCTTGTTCCTCTGTGTCTAGTTTCATCAGTGTTCTTAAACAAGGCATTTAACCCTAAGTTGAATCATTCCTTTGAATAGACTGTCTCTAAATTGGTTGACAGCAAAATTGCCTTGTCAAATTGTCAACTTGAGCTGGGCTACTTGTGACTTGCCCTTGAATAAGGCCATCAGCCATAGGTTGACAACAACTGACAATAAACAGACACCTTAACTGTGTCTGTTTGAATCTCGCTTAACCTGGTACTATTGAGGTGTCTTTAATTTCTCTTGACTTCTTCAGGAGTCAGCAAAACCAGCCTCTCCAGCTAATTGTCTTAATTTACGGTAGGTGCCTCGTTAAAATCTGTGGTTCACCTGGACTAATGGGTTAATGGGAAAGCCCCGCCTCCAGTAGGGTGATTCACCCTGAGGCAAATGTCTGTTACCGAATGTGTAACTGGTGGGGAGGCTTCATGCTCGCTATGGTTGTGGAAAATTAGTTTGAGAAAAACTTTTTTTTTCTTTCGGCCTGGTCATCTGGTTTGATTTGGCCTTTGCTAAACGATCTGGCTTGTAATCAGAAGATTGGAGGTTAGATCCTCACTCTTCCTTATCTGCTCAAAGTCTTCTCAAGTCAGACCCTGATTTTTTTTTAATCTTTTCTGGCTGACCTGATGTTAAATTCAGTAGCCTTTTCTTTGACTGTTCTTTGGAGGTTGTGTGTCCACTCTAAATTAACATACTTACTATAATACATCTATTATCAAGCTAGCTTCCAGTAGCATAATTATACTGTCTCCTCTTCTCAATTTTACTTGCATGTCACCATGCAAACGTAATTCCTCGGAATTACTCTTTCTAGTTTTTATAGATGAAGTCTATGGGATCTTTGGAACTTAATACAGCCTGAACCGCTGAACCTATCAACTTAATACCAACTGTATTGTGTAGCCACCACCCGTGTGATGTGTGCAATGTATTTTTGAACATTTACTTACTTTTACTTTTTAAGTTATTTAACTTTAAAAACCTTGGTCTAGCTACAACTCTTTCTGGGCTGGGCTGAACTAGCTAACCTTCAAGAGCAGTGGTGATCACAAGGTCGTGGGTTCGAATCTTGCTTTACCTGGTACGATTGAGCAAAACAAGCCTCTCCAGCTAATTGCCTTAATTTACGGCAGGTGCCTATACTGAAGAGAACTACCTTAATGTTAACAATGTGTCGATTCAACTGGTTGGCTCATTAACCTGTGTGTTTCACCTGGGCTACTTGTGGCTTTGTCTAAGTATGCCCTTGAATAAGACAATTAACCATAGGTTACTGAAAGGAAACTATTGACTATTAAATACTGCAACTGCACTCGTGTGGTGTGTGCTATGCAAGATTGTTTTATTTTAGTTTTAAAATTATAACAAGTCTTGGCAAGTCCACCTTGCGGTTTCTGCCGAGAAAATGCAGTCTAGTTATTCAATTCAATTCAATTTTATTTATATAGCGCATTTTTACAAAAGGCATGTCACAAAGCGCTTAACACAAGAGGCCCAATGAGCAACAGGGGCAAGGAAAAACTCCCTCGCAGCGTTTTTTGTTTTTACTTGTTATGGTAGAGGAAGAAACCTTGGGCAGTTCCGACGGCTCAAGGGGCTAACCCAACTGCCTAGGGCAGGTTTTCAGTCTCTTAGATGGTGAGTAGTCCACTATTATTCCATTAGATACATATTACAAGAAAATTTTGGTAAATAAAGTACAGTAATATAGGAGTCCCATTAGAATCCCAGGATATAGTTACTATTGTTTTAGATTATATTTTTAAAAATAAAAAATATAATCCAATGCTGAAGGAGAGGGCAGTGTACCTCTTGGGTGGGAAATTCCATTTAGAAAGAATAAGAGCTTGCTGGCAGCAGAACCATTGGTGTGACATGAATGAGACATCAGGAAGAAGAAATAGGGGAGAGTGAGCTAATTTGTTTGAGTGCAGTTTCAAATAGACAAATAGACACTATTTGAATGGGGATAGAAGAGCCACAACCAGTATAATCAGTTTTCAGAGTATAAGAGTGTTTTAAGAAAATAGAGATGTGGTGAGGGGAAAATGTGAGGTCAAGGAGAGGTCAAGACAGGGATCAAAGAGGGAAAAGTTAGTGGTGAATTCACTGCAGCACATGTAACTGTAAAAAGCTGTGAAAAAAAACTGCCTCAAGGAGTGTATCTATGTAAGGTGATAAGAACCCGAGTCTGGCAATGACTGAAAATGACCCAGTTCGGGGTAAGTGTTGCATATGACACTGTGGAAAATGCCAAATGCGACAGCAAATTCTCCAAACAATACGTTTTTTAAGTTGCTTGGTGTGAGAAGATTTGAGGATAACTAACAAGTTGCCGCAGTTAACCAACTGATGGACGAGGTCTTTAAGGTCTTGGTTAAGCTCGGCATCAGGCTGGATTCTGGCTGCGAGGGCAGCCGAGCTAGCTTCAGAGGGGAAGTACAGAGGAACCAGGCTCTTCTCCTTAGTGAGGGCTGAGTCGAGGAGAATGAGGTCCTCATTAGGAGAATGCGAAGGCTCACCAAACATTTGGGGAGAATCCGGTTGATCAGACATGATGACTGAAAACAGTGAAATGAAAACAAGTGTATCGAAATAAATACAAACTCTGATGAAGCAACAGCTAGACGTCAAATGATGTGTCCTCTAGGTAGCAGAGAGCAGAGGTTGTGTTTTAAGGTTGCAAAAGCCCCCACTACACACTTTATACACTTTGTACACTTTTCAGGGATTAACATTTTTTCCTATTTCTCTCTTCTCTTGTCACTCTCAAAGTTAAAACCTTTAGAAGAAACTTTGAGAAATAAAAATTATGATGGCTTTTAGAAATAACAAATAATGTTAACAAGCGTATGATGTTGGACACATTAGAAATTATCAATATAGTAGTTACTCACGTGATTTCACAGTTCTTCTGACAGTTAATGCTGCTACTTAAAGGTCTCATTCCATCGTATTTTCATTAATTTTGTGGTGGTCTCTTGTCTAAAATAATGTCATGAGAGTTGGTTTCGACAAAAAAATATGCTGTGGTTGTCTTGTTTCAACCTATTTTAGTTAGGTGAAAACGAGAGCAGGGATAGCTCGAGAGGATTCTTATGAATATTAATGATATGCCTCTGATTGACTAACAACACTGTGACGCTCCCTCTAGTGGGTCTGTCTGCAGGCAGCCTAACGTTTTCTTGAGGGCGGGTTAACTGCATAGCTAATGTTACATTTGTACGGCTTTTCCGATTTGCTCGTTTTTCCTGGCAGTTTTCTATCACAGGCGAATACAGACTACGGGGTAGAAGAGCATTTTGAAGTTGAGCATAGAAGTGCAACTTGGGCTGACCTATGGTAATGTAAAAACATCAAGTCTTAAACGGTTTATTTTGGAAGGAGACCTTTAGATTTTTCTGAACAATGATTTTATTTATCTGCAAGGCTTTAATAATCACTATACCGCAACTGTAGCCTAACCACAATGGTTGTAACAACACTTCACGTAGCCTACAAGCAACGTTCCAAGGATGATCCACTGACCGCGACACAGAAGTATAAATCAAAAACGTCGGCAAATGTGACTTCTAGAGTGTCTGTATTGCTGCGACGCAGAGATATGAATCCAGCTATACGCTTCGTCCTGTCGCTTCTCCACCGTTGTGTCTTTTTCCAAAAAATAATCCGCAAAACAGCGAGGCTAATGGTACAGTACTAATGAAAGAACTGACTGGGCAAGCAGATTTATGAATGGGCGAAAATGTTCATGCAATAAATCATATATCTTCTGGACAGAACTTTCGCCTTAGCTCCGATTGACTTCACAGTCACTGTCTTGTGATATGATAGGCTATACATGTAAACATTGGTCTCTAGAAAATATGCTGTGTAAACCATGTTGGTTATAGGCAAATATAAGCATTATCTGCTATGAAATAAGTTATTTTGAATTTGGGTGTATTAACATGCCCTTGATTACGGAATCGCCTAGGACAAAAGGAAAGAGGCTTCCAATATCTGGGTCCTTTAAAAATAGCATGTCATGGGATCTTTAACAGCATTTTAGATATTAAATTAAAAAATCCAGTTTCTGGATAATCGTGTCTGCAAAGAACGCATTATTGTACAGTAAACCCATACATATATTTATGCAATGTATCTTTCATTCTTACCTCTGTGCCATCATGGTACCATATTCCTTTAGCATCTTCACTGCTTAGCTTGCAAGCCAACTCTGCTGGCTCTCCAACAATGACTTTGCAATCCTCAAGTCCAGCAGAAAAATGAACCCCAGGGTCTACAATGATACAGGTTACATAGTAAATGGAAGATGTAGATGTTAAGTTTTGATTTTTTTCCTAAGATATTTAGGATTGTTTGTGTTTTACTGCTGATGTAACACATTTATTCAGCCAGTTCTATACTGTACACTGTAAAATAATACTTACCTCAGGCATTGTACGTAAACATTACACATTGTACAAACACAAATGCCTCTTTCATGTATTTTACTTCATGTGAATGTGTAAAATACATGTTTAGTTGTTAAGTGTATAGATTTTCATACTTGAACCTCAGCTGAAAGGTTTCTGCAACAAATATCTTCAGACAACGACAAGTCAAAAAAAAATGTTTATGTTGATGCATTTTCCTGTGTAAATGAGGCAGACTTTCAGATTGTCTTCTCATCTGTGTCTTGGTTCTCTCTTCATGAAATGTGTTCCCCTTTTTTGTCTTCTTGGACAACAAATGACTTCTTAATAGTAATATACATAGATTTAGAATAGTATTGTTTCAGTTTTCGATTTATTTGTCCATAATTGGCTGGTTGTCCATGAGAATACCGTATCTTGCAATAGATCCTACGTTGATGACAGATAATTACAAATGGTTTAATTCAAACCAACATTCAATGGCTGCTTCAGGATAAAAAAGAAAACATCTGGCAGAAAACAAAGCCATTTCTGTTAAAATCTGTGATTTGTTTTCTTTTGTTTCCAGTCTTGATTCCTTTCTTTGTAGTAAATTATAAATGACTCTTGTATCTTCAGAGTATGTCTAATATCTTCCTGGTGAAGGTTCAAATAAGGATTCCATTTTGTTAGAATCAAAAACACACACACACACACACACACACTGGCACAATGGTAGACACAACATAACACAACATTAAGTCATTGGCAACACAGCATGGGAAGACAAAACACACTGCACACTAAGCACACAGTATTATTAAACGTTTCCTTACCATGAATATAAAATAAATTGTTTAAAAAAATGTTCATCTCCATACCTAAATGGTTTGACCTGTTTTGAGTAGTTCAATAAGAAGGAGATTACTTCTTGTCTGTGGCCTTGCTTTAAGATGTAGGTACTTATAATTTAAAGTAGAAATGCACCAATCTGATATGTGGATCTGATATTGGTCCTGATATTGACAAAATACTTGTATCAGGTAAAAGGAAAAAATTATCAATTTTGTTCCTTTTGACTTATGATCACATCAACAACAACAAAAACTCAATAAGCCAAGCTACCATGCATCATAACTGACAGTAGATTGTAAAGAATTTTCAAGCTTCAGCTACTGTATGCTATGCGCAGATTGTTGTTTTGGCTACTACATATTTAAATAAACGATCAGCTATGTTTATGCAACCAGCGTTAACATGCTTGGGCTCAAACCAGCTATTCAGTAGCACAACGGAATTAGAGTCCAGCATGTAGTGAGTGAGATAAAACCCTATGATTCTAGATTCACTTAGTAGCATATCTGTTAAGGTGTTGAGAGAGAGGTTTATTAAAGTACTTCCTGTATAGCTATTGATAACCTGGCTACTGTTACAGTACTTCCCTGAACCTCACTCCCATCCATGTCACAACACCAGTGTAACCCGTGTTGCCCTGCATGGTTCAGGCCTGGGCTGAAACCTGCAACTCAACAGTACCATGAATGCAGACATCTTATTTGACCTAGACAACAGCAAATACAATGCAAAAACATTACTGAAGGAAATCTTTAGTCCTGGTGGAAACAAAAAAATGTTGAAGTACTGTAGATGTATGTCTATGTGCTGTGTTTCTTCATTACCTATTATATATTGGTGTAAGAAAGTGTTGGCCTGTCTGGAGAGTTAACAAGATAAAAGATGAAGCAGGAGTTTAATAACTAATTGGTATTGGATATAGACCAATATGCAAAACCCAGATATCAGAATGAAAAGAACTGAATCAGTGCATCTCTAATTTAGAGCTATGACAAGAACATGCTGTGACCTTTATTTATTTATTTATTTATTCATTCATTCACTCACTCATTTTGTGGTAAAAATAGGTAAATTTAAAGGGATAGTTCGGTTTTTAACACATTAAGCCCCTTTCACAGGTTGTCTAAAATGCAATAATGTGGTTGACATCGAAATTTTGATGATTACTTCTGTCTCGGCTATTTGGGAAATGTAGAATCGCCTCTGCCTGCCTTCAAAATGGCTAGCAATGGGCATGTGTTGTTTCTATCCTTAAAACATTGGTTTTAAACTGCTACTCACCAAGTGGTTAGTGGTGCTCAATGATGTTCCAAAACATGTATCGTAGCGAAATAAAGCTTCCGTCATGTTTTATTTGGCACTTTGTTTATGTGAAGGAGCAAATAGATCCCTATGGGACTTACAAAATGGCAAATGAAACATGACAGAAACTGTATTTTGCTACAATACTTGGGTTGGAACATCAGCAAATGCCACTAATCACTCCATGAGTAGCTAGTAGTAGTAGTTTTTTAAAACCAGTGTTTTAAGGATAGAAACAACACATGCCCATTGCTAGCCATTTTAAAGGCAGGCAGAGGCGATTCTATATTTCCCAAATAGCCGAGACAGGAGCAATCATCAAGATTTTGGTGTCAACCACTTTATTTCATTTTAGACAACATGTGAAAGGGGCTCAATGTCCCTTTCCCTATCCCTTTAACTACTAACAGCTATGCAAACTAAATTAAAACAAAACAAAGTAAATGAAAATCTAATCTAATATGACACTGTATTTCCTAACCTCTCTTTTCTAGTGGTGATATATGGCAACGCTAGCCTACCACTTTCTTTCTAATTTGTCTGTCCAGCCATCATTTGTTGTAGCTCATTAATTATGGTCAAAAGTCTTGGTAAGACAATCCCATAATTAATAATTGACCGACTGGATTATGAAAGTGGCAGGTTGGTGACTGTGCCTCCTTAAATTCTCATTATTTCTAATGCCTTTTATTTATGCAGGCCACGTAATAGGGTTTAGAACTACTTTTTGAAAAAGAAAAATTAAAAAAATTCAAACCAGTGGCAAAGTCATTGCGTTTCAAATGACTTTGATCAGTGAGACTGCTCCCATGCACCCGTTGGTTGAACGCTTTGACCGCCCCTTACCAATGACGGTCTCTTCAAGCAGTGGGCCTTGCTTGACACGGCCAGAGCGTTTAGCAGACCCCTCTGTGCCGTCTACATCCTCGGCAGCATCGCCACCTGCTACTGACCCTGCACCTGCAACAGCCCCTTCATCACCAGGGTTGCCAGGTTTGCCAGGGTTACCAGGGTTTCCAGGGTTCCCATATCCACCTTCAGTATTTAGGTGAGCACCACATCCGTCGTTACCACGTAGTAGAAATTTGTTTAAGAAAGCGACACAGAACATGAATAACATATAGGCACAAAAGACAGCAGAAGTAACAGTAGCAAAAGTAGCTACAATAAGGATGGCATTGACATATAACAGCAACAACTGTGACAGTAAGCAACTGGTAAAGCTACAATAACACCAAAGCAACCCTATCTTTTCAAAATAACTGTCAACAAATTCCTGGAAAAATAGGAAGAACAGATAGTTGCATTTGAAATGTTGTGAAAAATGTCTTACAGAGTAAAGGGCAAAAGGTCTTTTGAGACAAAAGCCTCATAAGGTCATGGGTTATACGTAACGCTTGAAGTTTATTGGTTTTTCAAATGAGTTAACCCATTAAATAAAAGGTAGTCTTCTATTTATAACATACTTACTATACTATAACAGACTGAAACTAGCCAGGGTAGTCTCTCAGTATCACATTTTGGTACAGAACTGCATCAGTAATTTCACCAAAGACTTACTTTTTGCAACTTATTTCGTTAAGTATAATAGCATACTGTAGATCGAAATTCAGCTACTTTAGAATTGATTGACAGTTACTTTGAAAATGCTCATGTAAAAAAAAATGGACACACATGTAGGAAAATTTGAAAACGAAAAGCAAACGTGCCAATCAAGATGATGTATAATGCATTTATTGATTGAATAAGTTAGTGGTTATTATTGTAAATGTAAATATGGCACGCAAATGCAAAGTAGTCTATCACTACTTTGATAGTGTTATTTCTTTTGAGTTTGTAGTGTCTGTCTACAGTACATTCTTTAAACATTAGTGCAACATCAAAGTTTTTTTCATTATTGGCATGTAACGGCATACAGTATATCTTTTTTTTTTTTAACTAGGCCTACTGGAAGAAAACTGAGATTTTACTGGAAAACAGGAGTCACTGATTAGTAATATTAATTATCAACATAATATTATTTGTCAATCATGTTCCTAACTAAAAACAATCTTTCAGATTATTTTTATTTTACCTCTTATTTATGATATACTTAGTTACAGTAATATATCAAAACTAATTCTACACTACTAACTCTAAACACAACTACACAAGACAATTTTAGGTTATCTCAAGAGTGGTATTACAAGTGTTACCATCATTTCTACATGCATTCATGTCCTTGTACACATGCAGACTGCCTCACCAACAACTGTGTCGGGGACCAGAGGGCCTTGCTTGCTGCGAGAGTGACTCTTGGCTTTGCCTTGTGCATCGTTTTCACTATTTGCCATGCCGCTTTGTGACTGTCCTATTATTGATTACGAATGTAAAACAAACAATAATCCATGTTAAACTAAGCTTTGTAAGGAGTGCCTATCATAGTTTTCAGGGAGAGCCTCTGTAAAAACACTGATAGACTATTGATACAGCATATGGAACCAGTTTTGGGCCCTGTTCATTTAACCATGATGAAATAAATGAATGTTTAAAGACGTGGCTAGGAATGGACAAAGCTTTGCAATAGCAACAATAATGACACACCAAAAATGGCAAAACAGAATAGAGCAAAATTGCACACAAAATAATAATGCTTACTGATACATGTTGCATTATACAAAAGCTGACAGACAGATGGATGACAAAACAGTACCTCCCATTAAAGCACTGCACATAAGAAAGGACATCTAAAGGCTTAAACATTTTAACATTTTACTTGACTGTAGACATACTTCACTGACATGAGCCAGTCATAAACATGCCGTGATTTATGTTCTGAACATTTCCATAAACATGACATGACGTGTCATGAACATTAATGACACTTTTTTTAAATAATTGTGATTGTTTTTACATATCATTTGGTTTTAGTTTTGTAAGGTTGCAACTGTTTGCGGTGTAGACTGTAGAGTACTTAAAACATCCAGGAATATTAATGAAGTATCATTAATGTTTATGGCACATCATGTCTAATTAAAAAGGCTCATGGCATTTATGTCAACAATGTCAAATCACTGTAAACATTTCATTTTTTTTTAGCATACTGCTATCCTTCACAGATTGGAATGGAGTGGCTGTTGGTCCCGATCTTAAATAAGGCTTGTAAGCTGCTAACAAAACCTACAGTACTCCTCCATTATCTGGTGTAACACCCACCTATCGCCAATTATATTCGTACAGGTGCATTTTGTAAGAGATTTGTTATAGTTTTTACTGAGGACCTTACCTATGACTGTGTCTGGAACAAGTGGGCCATCTCTGTGGCGTTTCCTAGCTCCTGCTGCCCCTTCTTCACAAGATTTTCCTTCTGCTGCAGCAGCATCAGCGTCAGCCTTAGCTTTTGCAGCTGCCTCTGCAGCCGCCCTTGCTGCAGCTTCTGCTGCTTCAATCTCTTCTTTTGTAGCTCCAGGTTTATTAGCTGCTGCCAGGGCTGCAGCTGCTGCTTTAGCGGCCTCCTCTGCCTCCCTGGCTGCCTTCTCAGCTGCTTCTCTCGCTGCCCTCTCAGCTGCCTCTCTTGCAGCTTGCTCAGCCCTTTCCGCGGCTCTCCTCTTGGAATCAGCATCAGCATTCTCCAGGGCTGCAGCATCAGCTGCCTCCCTTTCAGCTTGGGCTCTCTTTGCTGCCTCCATGGCAGCCTCCATATCTTTCTTTACTTTCTCCTGCTGCTCTGCTGCGATTTTGGCGAGGTCTTGGCCTCCACCAGCCACACCAGCCTTCCTCTCTTTTTTCTTACCCTTTGATGATTTGTCAGCTATATTTTAAAATTTGAAGAATATAGATATATCAGTTCAGGTGATAGTTTGATGAAGGAAAATGCATTTTTGGTATAAAATAAATGATTGGTATAAAAGAAATTACCCTCTACTATCAGCCAAGCACTGCATGATTTGAGGCCTGCAATGGCTGCATAGATTCCGCCATCAACAGGCATACAATCTTTGATTAGAAGCTTATGGATAAGCTTGTCCTCAGACACAATTATCTCATACTTTTCACCATTTTCTACAGGATTGTTTTTCAGTGTCCATGTAATCTCAGGCATTGGCAGGCTGAGGACACATTCAAAAAGAGCGTCTTGTCTCTCCTCAGCCTTCACTTCATGGATTTTGACCACAAAGTCTACAGGAGGAACTGATATTGGGAGACAAAGAGTGTATATAGTCACCAGAGTTAAGTTCATGGTTCATGGCAATAAAACAAATATTTTATAAGTATTTCAGACATTATTTTTGGTTTGGTTACCTTGCAGTATATAATATATAGTGTATAAATGAGGTTACAAAATTTGATTATTTTTGTCATTATTATTTTGCTGGTTTATACAACAAGCACACAAATAATTTAATAACATACATACGTTTGAAATCTGTAGAGAAGATATTAACACCCTCAACATCAAGTTGGTAAAGTCCAGCATCTTCTGGTTTCAGATTTTTGACAGAGAAAACAAATTTCTTTCCAACTTGTTTCAGACAGTGCTTCATGTCTCCTTCCATCTCTTTAGTGTACTGAATCATAACTCCATCCTAATAGTATAAAATATTAAAGAAATATAAAAATGGGTAACATTAAAATCTAATAAAGACGAGTTAGCCTCCCAAAACAAAGAAAAAGTTTTACCAAATTTTGAATATTTTGCATACTGTCAAAAAAATGTAAAACCTTGTAGATGAAAATCTGACTGTTTGGATCCTTCAGCTCCATATCAAGTTCAAATTCAGCAACATCCTCTGATTTGACTTTAATCTGCTTCAGATTAGTCAGGTGCTCAATAAACTGCAAAGTCATAGAAAGAATTATTTAGAACATAAAAGCTCTTTTCTGTTTATAACAACAATAATAATACTGGTAATAATAATAACAACAACAACAGTAATGTTTATTTGCACTAGATTTTCCTCTATGTATAGTTATACTCCCTACTTTTTCATGTGCTATTCACCTTTTCAACATGTGCTATTCCTAAAAACATTTGTTAACACTTTACTTTACGGGTTAGTACATAACACATTCATAACAGCTGTCATAAATGGCATATAAAGTATTCATGACCCTTTCATAAATGTGGAAGACCAAAGGATGATAGACAATAAAGTTTGACAATCTCAAAACAGCATTGCCGTTTTAGTTACAAACTGGCTACAGGATCATGTCACATCTGAGTAAATCACCAAGTCCTGTGTCATCAACGCATAACATGGAGTAGCAAATATTCTTAATGTTTCATCAAATGTTTTTGTTTTTATAAAATAACATTTGCGCGGGATTCGCATTTTTAATCTTCTGTTTTCATGAATTAATTCTAAAAGGACACATCCAAAAATGATAGACAGTATGACAAGGCCAGGGTATTAGCCAACATTGCTTCTATTCAACGCTTTCAAAATAAAATAGTAACAATTAATTACATTAAATTAAGAAAATATTATTTGCCTGCTAAATGAATCTAAATTACATTCACTCAGATGTGACATGATTATATGGGTTTGGAACAAAAACGGTAATGCTGCTGTGAGATCGTCAGATGTTTATTTTGACAAGTTATGGCCATTCTGGTTTCCACATTCATGAAAGGCTGGGTATGAATGTTGTTTCATGTGTTATGTGTGCAATGATGCTTTGCGTGCAATTTATGACAATGGTTGTAAATGTGTTATGTACTAACCCATATAGTAAAGTGTTATATATTTTGAGGCATTTTGAGTGTAAGATGTATTTTAGTAATTACTACTGTACTACTTCTGTATTTAAGTGAAAATCTGGACAATGTGGTGCTCAGAACTTTTCTAGGTACTAGGTACATATTCTTTAATAGATAGTTTGGTTCCAGTCCTTTGTTATAATTGTTTGATGCATGTTCAAAGGTGTTTTACTATTCCACCATCCAAACAACAACTCTGTATTTTAAAAGTGATAACCCGCCCGAGTCTGTTTGCTAATTTTCCCATAGTTAAAGGGCTCTAACGGCACTAAACATATTGTGCTTAACAACCTTCCTTAGTTGTGGTTAAACCAGCCTTTTACTGCCTCTCGTGGGTCGGTGCGTACATCTCTTCTTTAAGGTGTACAGTACCTTAGCTTGCTCCTCTTCTCTTTCTCTCTTCATCTCCTGCAGCTTTTTCAGCATTCCACGGAAGTCAGTGATGCCGTGGTCAATACAAATGCGTTCATAGTCCTTCTTGTCAGCGCTCAGCAAAATGTCCCAGACATCTTCATCAATCTCTCCTTCTTTCTTTTCAGTTTTCTTTTTACTGAGAAACAACAGAACAATAGGGATGCATATATATATATATGAAGAGTTTGGTTCCAAAACGCCATATCCACCATTTTAATACATTTCAGAAATCATTTTTTTACATTTTGTTTTTCAGATATTTCAGTGAATCTGCATTTGGGTTGCTTTTACTTGGTTTATTTTCACAAAATAAAATCAACATAACTAAAGTTAGGTCAATAATTACTGAAATATTAAAAAACATTACTTCTATATTTCAATATTTTCAAAAATGTATTTATAGCGTTTTTGGAAACAAACTCTTCATATATAATCCTCTATATATACACTATACTGTATATACAACTTAATGCCATTGCCAAAAATAAACTTAGACATTCTTAGAGGCTCACCCTTTCCTCAGCATCTTTCTGAACTCTGTGGGGTCTTGTTGTGGTGCTGAAAAATGTAAAGAGAAGAGCACGAATTATTCCAGGGACATGTGTCAGTAAAAAGGTTACTTTGTTTCATTCATGCAACATACCAGCTTGAGACTTTGCCAGCTCCTTCTTCTTTTTGAAACCAACTTTTTATGATGGTATCCATGAAACAAACAAGAGCCCACAGTTACTCTGATATACTGATCACAATATTACTTTATTAATTCTGGTAACCATATACAGTATTATTGAGAGATTTTATTTAGTGTATTATTTAGTGTATTATACCTTCAATAACATTCAACATGACTGTGCACACAGCCTTTCCAAACTCATTCCTTGCATAGCACTTGTAGGTGTCAGCCTCATCCCCACTGACATTGGGTATCTGTAATATTACTGAGATTGTTAATAACATAATTCATGTATATCAGCAAGAAATATGGTTTAGAGTATGATGTTCAGACCAGCACTATGGCAATAACAAAGCTGACTCTGTGTCACTCATTAGATGTGTGTGTGTGTGTGTGTGTGTGTGTGAGAGAGAGAGAGAAAATGAGGGATAGAGAAGATAGAGAAAGAGAGTAATCTATGTGACTGTTTCACATGTCCATGCTAGGCCAGTGAACTGTACCTCTAAGGTGTGTTCATTTGAAACAGAGTCATATTTGCATTGAAACTTTTCCGGGTCATTAATTTCTCCTTTGGCTCTTTTCCATGTGACAGTGGGTTGTGGTTCTCCAATCACAATGGCTTTAAATATGGCAAGCTTCCCTGTATTTTGAAATATCATGGTTAGGAGAATTATTCATCGTGAATAAGGCACAGAAATATCAGTATAATGTGTGATATTAAGAGAATAAGGATATTTTTCAAAATTAAAAAATGCATCTTTGAATGCTTGCCAAATACAGTATTTGTACCATGGTTAGGATAGTAATATGCTATTAATAAAAGCTATTTGGATTCTTTTTTCCACATTGATAGCTTAATGCCTGCCACGTGTCATTTCAGTAGGATACATGCCTAAATTTAGTCTATCTGGTCCATGACACTTTTCCTTGCTCCTAATATTTCCCTCTGCATAAACATGAGTCATTGGCTGACATGTGACAGAGGCTAGGCCAGGCTAATAGCTAATGCATGAAGCAGTAGGCTCTAGGCATTATCCTGATCCATTATATGGTACTACATTTGCATTGCTTTAACAGTAAGAGCTATTTAATTGTCACTTTGGACACATACTGTAGGACCCCTCTTTTAATGACAACTGGATCCTCACCTTCTTGAATTGTCAGCGCAATTGGTTTACGTGTGAAGTCTGGAGTTGTTTTTCCCTCTGGAAGCGTTTCAATATATTGTGTGATCATGACACCCGGCACCTTTGACCTAAATTTTATGCCTTAAAAGAGACAATAAAATAGATTAGATGATGGCTATACAGTACCTCGCCGAGCAACAAGAAAATGCTGAGAATTGCATTTAAATTAATCATATTTTTATGACATATATTTTAAATATTTGGAGGATGGAAATATGCATGTGCTGCTCATCTATTAAACCATTAATGCAAGGCATTTGTTGTTCATGTATAAAAACATGTTTGCAAATATGTTCCCTTAGGCCTGTTGTTCGAGGTCTGGGAGCTAGCTAACAATGTGCAACAAAGCGCTATGCAGTCTATGTGGTCCCAAATGTTGTCATTTTTTTTTACTATCAACAGCTCTTGGTGACCTCAAACAACAAGTTTGTGAGTTTGAATGTGGCAGGATTTATTTAAAGCATTTTACTTTAGAGACCAATGGTCACTCACACCCTCCCCTTTGTATTGACACCCAATCATCTCTGTCAGATTACTCAGAGAGTCTTTACACAGTGGTGTCATTTGCTAGTCTTTGTGATCTTTAACATAAAAATTTGAATTTTAATACAGTTTTGCCCCATTATTTGTCCTCATTACAAAGTAAATTGTTTCCTTTCCATGTCAGAAGTTGTTCTTAGACCCCTATCTGTTAGAAAGCCAGGGCACATGCAAGAAATGCAATTTCAGCAACTAAGCCAACAATAGATGGCATTATTGTATAGTCAGTCTATGTCCTACACAGTGATATTAAAAAAAAAAAAAAAGCTGTAGGATCGAAGAAGATAAGATGTGTTTTTCCATCTGAGGGTTTAGTCCATCATTTTTTCTGGGGTGGTACATGTAGATTTAAATGCAGTCTCTTACTCTCCCTACTGTCCATAAACATGTATTCATCTCAGCTAAATTGCACACAGATAACATACAAAGTATTACTATCTGACTGACTTACTCCTACATGTAAAAATATCGAGAACAATACAGGCCAGGATGGAAGAAGAAAGATGGGGTTAAATAATCCTAGTGTATCCTAACACTGTCCCTATTTGGGCAAAACTTCTCAGGCTGAAAATGTGTCCTACTCAGTTGTTGGAATAGAATGCTATGAAATGTTTAGCGCTGAAGGCAGCATAAAATATTTAATAAGATATGTGCTCCAAATAAATTAACAAAACTAATGTGAAAGGAACCGATTCAAACATGCTTTGATGCCTTATACAATATAATAATAATTGCATGGTTTAACATCAATCATTAGTCCAGCCAATTTCAGATATGATTCCTACAGTATATATGCTAAATCTATATCAAATAATAGTTAGTTCTTACCTAAATGCTTATTGGTAAGAGTCTCATTATGAAACATTACATAGTCATTACAAGGCTTTCCAACATTCTCAGAAATCAGCAAAAAAAATTGCCTACAGAATCTTACAGAATGTTTGACTACAACTATACAAAGATTCGGGAAGGGACTATTTACAGTAAATAGCATTTCCTGTAAATAGGACACTGGCAGGGTCTAAATAGTTTAGTCTCTAAATGATCTGTTTACCTTTCAGAATGTTTTTGCACAACCTTGTAATAACTGAAGTAACTTTGTAATTGTAACATTATCACAGTATCACAGTAAGATAACATGGGTATGTTGAAGAGCATTCCTTGGATGTAAATATATCACAGGATATTCACACAGAAATTTGCCAGCATGAGCATAGCCAAAGGCGTCAGGAGCACAGTCATAGGAACAGTCTGAATATTTGTTTAAAAGATCTGCTCAAATAGTCAGACTGTGAACCTATCAGGCATACCTTTCTTCTTGCCGGAAGTTCCTTCAGCACCTGCATCTAGGTGTTTTGACATAGAGGGATGGTTGAGGGAAACATGACAAGAGATAATGAAAGGTGACAACAACGGAACACACTCAGACATTGTTATCAGACAAAAGACAAACAGAAAAGGACCATGAAGGTCCTGGGGATTCATTGAAGGCTCTAAATAACAGATACCATGCAGATATTCCGGCAGAATCAGGATGTCAACTTCTTGTAGTAGAAAATGTTGTAGTGTTCAACATCTTGAAGTGCAAACAAATTTCCTCTGGTGTCTTCTAGTCCTCTTCTGGAGAAAATGTTGTAGTGTTCAACATCTTGAAGTGCAAACACATTTCCTCTGGTGTCTAAATGATGGTTGGATTGTAACCATCACTGTTAGATCTAGATATAGGAGCCAGAGGAGATTATTTTCTTGTCAGTTGCCTCCATCCTTTACTTAGATTTGTGTGTTTGCAGGGTTTTCAGAATTAAACATTGTTCCCCTTTGGACATCCATGGACGATGAAACATTCTCTATTTTCCTTGTTCACATTTTTTTTTAAATGTGCTTTGCATCAGAAGATTTTCTTTGATGGGAGTATTTTCCATTCCATCCAACAAAAATGCCTTAGTTTTCCTTCTTAAAGAGGACATAATATAATGTAAGCTTCTAACTTTAACTTCGACCAGCTACATTTACACATCTCTAAATCCCTGCATCCTTATCTTTTTACAGAAGTACAGTATATTATTTTGAGTAAGAAAATCTTCAAATTAGGCTTGTAAGTTTGAGTTGTTTGATGCTTGATACACTAGTGCCTCCCTCATTTGGGTCAGAATGTCTTCAAATCAATGTGGTAACCAATTACACCTTTAAAATAGCGCTGTAGTGCTTCGTTTTCATGTGCAGAATGTAGAGTATGGTTAGGCAAAAGTCGTTTTGTTTGTAGCCATCATACATTCCACATTCTAACCTGTTATCATTATTTAGTCTAATCATTAAACATAAATAACTAAACATAAATAACACTGCACACACATTAGATCCCAATATAAAGCAGATATGGTACAATAATAGTTGACAAAAATACTAATAACATGGTGCAAAATACTATTGCCCAGGGTTTTTATGTCTCAAAGCAATTGCAAATATATATTAATTAAAAACACCTGATGGACGTACCTGCATTATAACTGACATCATTCTCAATTGATGCACAGTGTCATATTTTGAGATTAAAAAACGAATGGACTAATATTAATACTAAAATACTTTTAGGCAATGAAGCCAGCGTGCAAAGTATGCTTGTTATTGGTTGCCACTGGTTGGTCACTGTCTAATTAGCAATTAAATAAATATTTGTATTTAATCTGCTCTGTTTTGCATTCATCCAGGGACTTAAATGGATAATTCAAAATCTCAAAGAAAAAGTGATGTTGTATAACATGTCCTCTTTAATGATCCATCTCAATCTTTTAAATACTTTTTTTTATCACATGAGATATTTAAAGTGCAAAATTTTAGATGTTGATTCCTCCATAGAGAATGTTTCTTATTTTATTTACTTTTTTATCATCATATGGATTGTATGTATCACCTAGTAAATATAATGACCCAAACTAAACGATTTAAAGGTGGACTAAAACAGACGTCTCCAATTGCATTTGCATATGCAAATATCACTGCGTTGTCTGGGGGGCTGTTGCTTGAATAGGTCAAGAATCCACTAAGCTTGAATGACTTGAACATCATGAAATCGATGGCAGAGTTTATCTGTTAATAATACATTAACAGATAAGAAGCAAAAATTCATCAGCAGACTTGCATCTTGTTTAACTGTGAGGTAATCATTGCTTCCTTTTCCACTTTTGCTTCCTTTTCCTTCACCGCTGGATTCTGAGCCTCTGAGCTCCAGGTTATGGGGTGCTGTTTAACCCCATAACCGCTGCAGTTTATTAAGCCAGAGCTTCAGCCATGGGTTATGATGTTGCACCATTAGATGGTTTAGATGGTTAGAGGGTTCTGTTTTTCTTGTGGAGATATGCCATTCACTGGACGCAAGGTGTTATTCAAAATTACTGAAGATTAGAAAGATCAGGGAGATGGTGAATTTCCTTCATCCAAAGTGAATTAGCTGAGGACAGAAGGTTGTTTTATTTTATCTTTTGTTTTGTAGATTTGCTATTTTTCTTACCTTGCTGCCCCTCGGCAGACTTATCTGTCACCTTGGACTTTTTCATCTTCATCTAGGTTTAGGACAGCTTTACAGCTTCGGATGGCTCTGGATGAAGAGAGAAAAAACAGCAAAGTACAATTATTGTCGCAATTAATAAGATCCTGTTAGACGACAGTTTTTGAACTTTCTGAGAACATACAGCAAAACAAGCGTAATGTCTTGAAACAGTTACATGTATTTAAAACACTTAATATACACAATCACATTGAATGTATTTTCCAAATAGGACCAATGACTCTGGTTACTGTTTGTTTGTTTGTTTGTTTGATTGTTTTTGTATTTAGTGGAGTAGGTGTAGTAGAGTAGATAGTGGACTGAAAATAGATTAAACAGTAGAATCTTGGAAATGTTTTTGGAAATAATATCAGGCCAGACTTGAACCTGGGTGTTAACTGAACACTGAGCTCCCCCAACTGTCAACCACTGAAAACATTCAACTGAACAGTATGGCTGTGTACATGGTACAGTGTAGCTGTGTACATGAGATTGACCAAATTTGCACTGCAACCTGAAATTATTGTTAAAGTAGCAGTTAAACATAACAAGAGTTACTCAGATAAGTTGAGGTGAAGATCGTTGACTCAGAAAACAGGCTCAGAAAACATCAGGCCAAATCTCTGGCTGTCTTTAGCAGTCAATTGTCATTCTTTCAAAATGTATAACAATGAGCTGCTGTTTGTTGATTGTAGGTAAAATACCTCACATTCACAAAGTGCCCTGAATGCCGAGGACATTTTTCCTAGGGACGTTTTCATATATAGTATCCTCATGCTAAACCACAAGACAATCAATTTTTATGCTAATCAGTGCACATACTGACTGTCTTGGTCACCTTTTCATTTGTCCATCTATCTGTGACTCATCTATCTATGAACAGTTTTGCTCCTTTTTGATCCTTTTAATGTTGGCATCTGGCACTTGGCTACTAAGAGATCATGAAATATTGTGCACAGGCTTTTTTATTGGAGGTTAATTTTAAACTGATTGTAAATGCAAGAACGCACATGACCATAATGGTCCCATGAAAGCACGTCTGTGGGCTATGTAATCCACTCAGATCATATGCCTCATAAAAGACTAGTTTGAAACTTTATGGTAAAGTCTGACCTCATAGTGTTTTTATTCAGTTAGCAGACTGTTCATTGGGTATGGTTAAAAGAGGTGGAGTTATTTTGTACCTTATGTACAACCTGGGATTTGTACTAGCTAAGATGTGCCATATGATGTAATGCCGGGATGAGTAGCCTACTCAGTTACATGTGAGTAAAAATGGCGGTTAATTTTTTGTCATATTTTTCCAAAAAAAAAAAGAAGATACAATTCTTACTAATGTTTTAAATTGAAAATTCTTTAATGTTGTTAATGTTAACTGGCAGTCGCAGTGGCTCTATTGTATTCACCAGTTTAAAGAATATACAGTATTTGAAAATAAAATACTAAAAAACATGTAGAAAGTGTAGTTTAAAAAGTATTTATCTTAATCAGAAAAACTGAATACTGGGCTACTAGCAAAACATTTTTTTTACTTAAACCAATAACACATGTAGCATTATTTGTCAAAAAAAAGGTTTACTGTAATGTCCTGAAATGAGAAATGTGTCATTATATTTTGAGTATATTTCAGTTTTTTGAGGGTATATGGGCCATGCCAGGAATCAGGAAGTATAGGATGGTGAGGTATATATGATCAGGCCTCTGACTGTATGGTCTTCGGTAAATACCATACCACAATAAGTATTGATTGCGATCTGATTATATGTAGATTCTTTTCCATATTAAATGTGCATGCAGGTGGCTCTTTGTCTAATGTCTTGGCTGCCAGATAGTGCTTGAAAACTGTCTGTGCTCCCACATATTTTGAAGTTTGGGTTTACAGTGGGGCAAGGAAGAAATGCTCATGGTCACATGAAACCTTCCACTCCTGACCCCAAGACTTCTTCTTTTCTGTGTTTCTGCTGTGATTGAAATCGGCCTCCTGACTGTCCAAAACCATTAGCTGTCTATGGTTTTGGACAGTTGCACACAGCTATGCCCACCCTTTGCCTTCACATGTTCTTCTCCTAAGGAGGTCAGCTGTGTAAAAGGAAACACATTTTTTTCTCGCCGTGAGTAACTGGAGACAAGCTTCATAACCTAATTACAAATCAGCAGTATGCAGGGCAGCAACTACAGCAGGTGCCAGGAGTAGCACAAGAGTTTGCCACCACATACTAGGCGAGAACAAAATCCAGCAGCTTGCCATGTCAAAAATAAAAAATAAAAAAAAGTCTGCCCTCCTAAATCATTTATCATTAGATTGGTTGCCATTATCTAGCGTTTTGTAACTATGCATGAACCTGAGGATAAAGTTATATACATAAATAGTGCTGCCTGATGAAATAATAATTCAATAAAAAAAACTTAGAGAACATGCCTTCTAATCTTAACTTTATTCAAAACAATAAGAGCATGGCCTTCTGCCAATCTTTTGAGTGTCAAAATTTACAACCCATGAACACTCAGAAATAAAGCATTGGCAGCAGGAATACATGATCCACAACCGCAACAGACAGCACCTTCTGACCATAGACTGTTTAATACAATACTAGACCCAGGCTGGGAGCAACAATTGGCATTTAATAGCATTTAATTAAGTTATTGTCATATTTTGCTTTTGAAATAGAAACACTGTGAAGCTCTGTCATTGCATAGGGATTTTAAATGTGCTTCTGAATGTGACAAAAGGCTGTCACTCCATTTGTGGAGTAAAGTTAAATTTATACAAAGAGAGAAAGTCTACTAAATAATTTTTTTTTGTGCTAAACCACTAAATCAGAACATTTAAACATATTTTTACTTAATGTGTTGCAAATTGTTTTCTTTCTGTCTTGCCAATCCTGAAAAACTGGCAGTGGCCTGTAGCTTCCTGTTCGCAAGGCACACTAACATAGCTATTTGTTCTAGGTGAAGAAATGGCTGCCATATGAATCAGATAGCCTGTCAGTGCTTAATTTATGTAACATTGACGCCGTTCCATGGACCCCTGAGAAGCATGCAGTCCATTTTACCAAAAGCCTGTCAAGTGCACACTTTCTGCTAGGACAGGCTTATAACGTGCAACTTGAAGGATTACAGTCTACCAAAATGCCTTCACCACTGACATGGCATCTCTCAAATATCATCGCTGAACATGTTCGGTACACTCATCAGGATGCAAAATGTCTCACCCAGAATGAGACTTTGACGACAAAGAACACTGGGTGTTAAATGACTGCTAAGCTTTCAACTTGCCAAGTGATGTAATGGGTCTTAGACCGGGAAAAACAAATAGACCATAGAAAACTGAGACAGTTTAGCAACTCATGTTTTATGTCAATAAGGTAAAAGTTCACTTATGCGTTTGTACATTGCCAACGTTCTAAATGGAAGTAGTTGCATTGTTCATTATGTTCTTTTATGACTATTTCATCTAAAACACATACATGCACTAAATCATGCTGAAACAGTATTCATTACTAATTATAGTTTAAGAAGTCTAGAATTCAGTTGAATTGCAATAAAAAACCTTATATCCTTCAGCAGTTGGATCTAAAAACGTATGCTAGTTACTGTAGTTTCCTCTTTATGGTTGTATCCCCACCCAAGCAGGAATCTCAGGGCACATTTTGATCTCGCACCCTCATCTATAGTTAGCCATCACCCTGCAACCTCACTGCAATGACTTCACACCACCTGACCACAGGCACCCTCCAGCTCCACAGATTCCAGTCCCTGAAACTGAGCCTGCAGACCTGCATGACTAACTAAATGATTTCATGCGTGGACGCCAAACTCGCTGTACACCACTGTAATAGAATCCCGTCATAGCATATATACCCTGCAAGGCCAGAACAACTTTATGAGGTACTTAATGAAGGAAGGCTAAAGTTAGATTAGAATGCATAAAAACCATCATCTGCGATCTAAACTACATCAAACAACATCGTAACATTTTATAACTCAGTATTTTCACTGGGATCTAAAAGAGCAACATAAACTGACCACCATTGTTATGATGCCAAAATGTAATGATGCTACACAACTTTTTGATGGAGAGATAAACTATTTTATGACTTAAAATATCCTCATGCATTTACATTAGCAAGCTTTAGCATTTGTAGGTACAATGCCGCATTTTATTTCTGTTCCATGCCAGAACTGCCCAGCTTAGCTCTTGTACATTTATAACAGAAGGTTCTTACAGTTTCTGGGCAGTATTCTGACAGCATAAAGACGCATTTTCTCCATTCTTGTCTAGTTTTGTGCACTCCTCGTCCACAGAAAGGAAGTAAGAACAACCTACCTGCTCACAGTCCTCAACGCTCACAATATCAGCTCCTCACAGGCAGTACTCTTGAACCCTGATATTTGAGTGGTGCCTCTAAGTTCTGCAAGGTCATAAATCCTTTGGAGCAAAAGCTACATATGCTTCTGTGGCTAGATCCCTCAGCACCCTCTGCTCAGCTGCTGCCAAAAAGGAGTTCTCCTCTGTTAGTCTTTAGATGAAGGTGCTTCAGGAGAAGGCAGCTGGATATGTATGGATGAGACCTTGGGGTGTTGAGTGGTGGTGTCTAGCATGTGTAGGTCAGAGGGCTTGTTCTGCACCTCTTTTGCCTTGCCACCTTATTATACCCAAATGACACGCGACCCTGTTACGTTTACTTTAACACATAACAAAAGGAAACAGCAAGATTACTTGAATATTTCCACTGTTTACAATGTGCCAACTGAATATATCTGTGTAATTATATGTAAACTGTGATATAATTATAAAATTATAGATGCTTATATTATTTGTGAACATTACCTCAAAAAAAAAATATTACATATTGCCAAACTTATTGTTAGTTTGGTCCTCAAATGCCCTCAGGTCAGCATTGATGATAATTGTATAATTAATTAATTCATATCAATTGTGTAATAAACAATTGTGTTATGCTGGGCTCAAACTACAGGATTCTCGGCCCGATTCTCGGCTGGAACCCCCCCTTACGACAATCGGGGGAACGTTCAGTCCCCAGGAGGATCGTAAGCGATTGTCGGCCCAGTTTACTTTGTCGTGTGCGACGTTCTAAGATAGAATTTTCGGGGTTTCAAGACTGACCGATCGGGAATCGTAGATATCAAACATGTTTGATATTTACGACTGGAAATGGAATGTTGAGCGTTCCAATCGTGTAGTGTGTGCGTGTTTACGACTGTAGACAAGATTGTCGGTTGTGATTCTCTTTATGTGTGCGGCGCAACCCGACGTCAAAATCGTATAAGATTTTTAAATCGTGTAGTTTGAGCCCAACATAATTCTTAATTCAAAAAGGCCCCTTGTTGGTCAACATACCAGCAAAACCTGTAGATTCTTCACAGCTAGTGATCACTTTTATTATATTGTGTAAATGTAGGGCTCAAATCCGTATTTTTTATTTTTTTGTTTGTTTGTTTTAGTTTTTTTTCTGTAGAGGCTTGTTGTATAAAAGAAATTTGACTCACTGGTTGACTAGACATCACCACCACCACAGCTGTGATTCAGCAATAGGCACACTCACTATCACCGGTGTTATATTGCTTAACAGACATAAACACATTTTGACAGAAATAAGTGTGAATTTGCTATGAGATCTTATATGGACTGAAAAATAGAAACACTAAAAATAGAAAAATACTATCATAATGAGAGTCAAAGGTCTATAGTTGTTAAAACGGTCTATTATTATGGTGCTGAGAAATGAAGAGAATTTCAAGAATTAGACTCTAGACAACCCTATGGTGTACCATGGCTTCTTTGACTGCCGTAATGGCGTTTAGGTTGCTAGTGATGCAAACTGTGTCACTGAGCTGGGCCTGAGGGATATTTTAGGTCTATGACAAAAATCTGTGCTCAGCATGTGACTGCTGACCTTAAGGTGTCATGGTAAAGATGGTGTGAAAAAACGAATCCTTCCCACGTCATGTATGACACCATGTCACTAGGCCAAGAGTTTTCTTACACTGACATGGGACAGCCATGGTTGTGCCTTTGCATGCTGCTCAGTTCTCAAGTTCAATGCGTAATATAGATGATAGATGCTATAGACAAAAAAAACAGATGGACATTAATGCAAAGAAAAACATCAGGTAATGCTCTAGTCAGTAAAGTTACATTACCAGGCCCAAATCAAATGGGTCAGTGATCTTCACCATGATTTAGAAACACAGGTATGCATTATTTGATCTAACATGAACCAAATGCTAATTTTTTTTCACTGAGCTGTGTGTGTGTGTGTGTGTGTGTGTGTGTGGGTGTGTGTGGGTGGCATGCACGTAAGGTCATCTTAGGAGACCTTGAGGGAGGACAGGAATAGACAGTACAAGTGAACAGTACAAGTCTAGTGGCATGCTGCTCAATAAAGTAGTAAATGAGGTATGCCGATAGATTTATTGTCTTTGTCAAGGAACTATGCAGGAATGATTGAAGGCACACATGGATACAAAAGGTTAGAAGCTCAGTCAGGTTGATAGGGGGTATCACTGGAGAACCAAGACAGCACGAAATGTTTCAGATATTTACCATATTTGTATTTTCTATGTCATTACAGAAAGCAAAAGTACCCTGCAAGAAAAAACAAACAAAAAAGATGTTTGGCTATAGTTACTTTTTATGTATTACAGCTTCTACAGTGCTATATTTATTATTATTATTATTATTATTTCTATGCAGTCCATAACATCACTTTAAAATAGCTCTACAGCAAAATGTTGTTGTTCACTATCTATCAGAACAGGGCCATCTCTGGAGGCCTTCAAAAAGCTCTTAAAGACTCAGCTATTCAGAGAACATCTTCTATCCTAGCACTAAAATGAACTGAAGCACTATCCCCTAGCACTATGCTCCTTAAGGTTTCTGCTATGTAGCTTGATTGTTATCCTCGTTTTGTAAGTCGCTTTGGATAAAAGCGTCTGCTAAATGCATACATGTAAATGTAAATCTATACTCTGTAAGTGATTGTGAGCCACAAGCTAGTGCCAGTGGAGGTCAGGATGTGATACTGTACCATGCATTAACATGACTTACATGATCAACAGTTCTTATGGGTAACATCAAATGAATACATTGTACAAGGATCAGGGTCATGAAAATTCGCACCAAATGTATCCATACTGTGTCTTAGTGGTTCTTAGAACCTTTAGGGCCAGACTTACGCATGGACAGAACATGAAGCTGGTTACAAAGCAGATGCTTCACAGAAAACCTTTGCATTTTCTGTTCTTGGAATGGGAGGGCCAGTGGGAAAGCAGAAGGATGGATAAAAAGCGATTAGGTATACTGCATCCAGGGCATGCTTTGTTTGATTCGTTGGTTTTTTTTTTTGTTTTTGTTTTTTTTTTCTGAAAAGTGGTCCGAGACATACAGTATATAGTATAATTTTACAGTGAAGATGTTTTATTCCTATACAAATGTTCATTATTCAACTCACTTTAACTGTGCTGAATAAGCTATTGAGTCGGTATATCAGTCAGTAGTTTTATAAATATTTTATAAATTACATTTGGCGGTATGACTGGGGTCAGGGATAACAGCAAAAAAGAGACAGAATTACATTACCATTACATTAGACATTGATCTGACAGATACAAAGTAATGTGTATCAGAGTTGCAGTGAGCAGAGTGGCAATAAGAGCCATGTTAAAGCAGTTTAAAGCAACACCAAAGAACCTTTTGCTGTAGCTGTCCCCCCATAGACTGAACGCATAATTGACCATTACCAGTGCCAAGGTAGAGCAGTGCCATGGGTTCATAGAAAATGTTACTGAATTTTTAATGAGGCTCTTTGCAAGCAGAGATTTGCCAGCTGTCAAAGTATCAGACCAAAAGGGCTTAAACTCTGGGTTATATTAAAAATGAATCGCTATATAATTTTTGTCATTTATTCATTTTCTGTTTCGAGCGATAATTAAATACATTACTGTACTGTACAAATGTCACAGACATTTGGTCATAAACTATACACAGTATATGGGCTATGATGTTCTCGAGGTGCATGGGTTCGAGTTATGACGTGTGATGTTCACTTTCAACTTTGATCAAATGGTTGAAAAATCCAGCACAGATAGATTGTGGGTCTAAATGCTGGAATTTTTTTTTACATCAAGGGGCTTATGATAGCCTACTTTTATTTATACCTTAGAACAAACATTTTTTTTTATGGCAGCCTAGGCCTATCTTATCAGAGACTTGTTCTGCATCAGAGAGTGACATCAGGTGGCATGCCTAGACAGGAACAGGAAAGGAATGATAGGGGAACAACAACAACATAAGGACTGACAATCAGTACACACACTTTCAATTCATTCTCTGCTCTCAATAAATGCCCTTCAAATGTTTCAAAATTCTATACAATGACAAGAAAACCCTGTGGTGTTTTTGTGTAACAGCCCATTAGCTTGGGACGCAATTTATCTGGATTCTAACCACCAACTAACTAACATTACTTTGTCTTTAGATTAGGATTTAGAGGAAAAATGCTTTTATGGCAGATTGAGTGCAGACTTTTAACACCATGATGATTATAACACAGTAACAACCATTATGAATATTGTGATGGAGGTGAGCTGTTTCTCGGCTCAGACATGAGGGTGGCATTGTCAGTGTGATAGTTGTGTCATACTACTATAGTTTAGCAACAGCTAAGCTGACATTTAGAAAAACATCCCAGACTATAAGTTAATGACAAAGTAGAAAAGAAATACAATCCTATAATTATGTAGCTCTCACCCATGTATTAACCAAGTAAATAATGATCAAACCACACAAGGCACTTGTGTTGGACTGATGATAAAGTCTGTGTCGGCATAAACTGCGGAGAATACATTGTTTTCAGTGACATTACATCTAAACAGGATGTGCTGTGCTTTCACCTGCTGCGCTAAGATCAACTAACAGTGTAGGACTAGACTTGTGTCCACACATAAAGAAGGGCGAAGCAGAAGGCATGTACCAGTATATTTTTTTGTAACTATGAGGTAGACCGCAAATTTGCAATTTTCCACAACGTTTCCGGATCCCTCTAAGCACAGCCTCTTTCTGTGGGTTTTGGAAAACAGTCACTGCAATAGAAATAGACCAACAGATGTTAAATGTTCTGAAATAATCCATCAAACAAAATCCTTTTATGTTTCTATTTAATTATAGTAACTTTTATGTTTATATTTATTAGTAGTATATAATAATTTGTTCTTAGATTTTTTTTAAATTTAACCAGCAATTAGCTCACCTTTTTAAGCAAGAATTTATCATGTAGTCACAACAGCTGCTGTTAGATATTTCTATGCTGGGTCTTACCTATATCAGTAAATATGCTCTCGTGTGGCTGCCGAAGTAAGAATCAAGTTTCACGTCCAATCTAAATTCCTCATTCACACCCTTTGAGGTCCCATCCTCAATCAGACATCGTATTCCATATCCCTCTTTCTTCTCTGGATCAAAATGACTCCAGAAATTCTTTTTTTTTCTCTAATTTTCCATTTTCTATTTTCTATTTCTATTTTAGGGTAAGCAGCAATGTTGAGTCCTTTGAACTCTGAACCACTGAAGCATACCTCAGTCCCACAATGGCTTTCCTTATAAAAGGTTCACTGACTTGACCTACTAATTTACACTCCTCCTTCTCTGGCAGGGAGTTGACACCCTCTGTCTTCATTTTCCTTCAACACTCTATTCTTTATTGATTGATTTTGCCCTTTAAATCAGGTTTTGGCATCAGGCATGTGTTGCTAAGCCCATGTAATGTCCCTTATATAAGACCACATAGAGGCAGAATGAAGTCTAAATTAGGGGGTAGGACACTGGGAGCTTTGTTTGGACCAGTACGCTTTTGTTTTATTTTAAACTCTATAATCTTCATAACCATGACATTTCTCATTATTACAGATAGAGATATCTACAACAAACAAAAGTAATTTTGTTGTTTTTTTTCTAGAGCCATCCAAAGTCCAAATAATGTAGGCCTATGTCCAACTGATGTCTTCTATACTGCTCTCTTATTGTATAGGAAGATTATGTCTGAAAAAAAGATGATACGTATGATATTGAGGATGATGAGTATGATGTGTAATACTTTAATATGCTCTGGGTCTTTACAGTAGTTTCACAGTAACCTGGCAATGAGAGCCCTGGACAAAGAGGTTTGGCCAGTTGTGTCCCCATTTTTCTTGGCTAACTGTCCCCTGTTCTTTTTCCCATACACTGTTACCAGATTTTTGATTTACTGCAGTGTCAGTACTGCTATGCAGAGAGATCATGCCCAGAACCCAGCCAAGACAAGACAGGGCATAAATCAGAGGTTATTTTTGTGGATGAGGTTGTTAAAAGACTTGCTGGAGAGACATTACTGGGAGGTGATAAAGGTTTATCATATCCTCAACCACAAAGGCAATCTAATTATATTAGCAGCTTAAGGTCCCTCTCTGGGCAACTAAAAGTATGAAGTGAGCCCCTGTATTGGACCCTCTTCCATCAGCTCCTGGCCAGGAATCGTCTGGTCTGTCACAACCACTTCCTTTGATGTGTGTGAACCCAGAACAATGATCTGAGTGTTGCTATTACAGATGGTGTCTGCGTGATTCTCTGTTACTAAGCACTAATTGACTTCGGGCTTCACATTTCTTACTACCCCCCGTCATACCCTTCCATTCTTTTAAGTCATGCTTGTAAGTAGCATGACTACATGACATAGAAAAGCCTAATAATTACTAACTATAATCAACTCATTAATTAAATATTGGTCAACAATGGTGAATAGTTTATGAACATTTGGATGCAGATTTATTTAGTTGTATAACCTCTCTGAGAAATAAACCAAATAAATCTACTTATATTATTATTATTATTATTATTACTATTCTCAAGCAAGTGAGCTGAATGGATTGATAGTGCCTATTTAAAGATTTGTATTTCAGGCTTGTGTGCTGGTAATGTCTGACTCATGTAGTAGTGAAGAAGTTTGCCTAATGCAGATGAGCATGGTGATAACTTTTGTTTATAATCAAATCAAGGCTAATGGATTTAGGTGGGTTCATTCCTTTTCTAATTATAAATGCATTAATTGTATGGAAGTTGAAGTCAAATTTGTATTACTTGTCACATCCAGTTCACAATGTTTTAACCTGAAATGTGTAAATTATTTTATGAATGCTGTAAACAACATCTCGAATATTAAATCAATGCCAATCTTTTCTTTTTCTGCCATGTAAGACTTGGTCATTAGTACTTTGTGTCACAAACATGCCCTTTCGGTTCCTCAAATCCATACGTGACAGTCAGTTAGTTATGAAATCTTCAACTAATGGGATCGTGTTTGACACTTTCAATTTGCTTTGCAGGTAATACACGTCTTTCTATGTGATAATGGCATGCAGACACATGATAACACGTTTTTACCGTGTACCCCCGTAGGAGGTGGCTTTCCTGGTTTAGTTCTCCCGTGGCTCATATTAAGTCTCGTGTACTCTAGTCGTGACGGAGTCCGGATTCTTTGGCTCCAGATGGAGAAGGCATCAGAGGAGTGGTTTGCAAGGAGTAGGGTGTTGTGGGGGATGGCCCCAGTGGTATTTTCTGTGCATCATGTGGTGTGAGCTGGACGGAGGGAACCGGGATAGCTGAGATGTCTCTATTTACAGCTGGGGTCGATCTGTTACATTCTGCCTCATAGATACAGCAAAGAGAGGCTTACACCCAATTGGCTTGTTGTTTAGGTTGTGTAAATAAGAGTGGTTTTTTTTTGTTTTGTTTTTGTTTTGTTTTGTCTTTTTGCCTGGGGCCCTGCCACCTCCTGGGTCACACCCTCCCATGCCGGCACAACTTGCTGTCTGCTTGTCTGAAATTTAATCTTCATGCAGTCCACCCACCCCCACCAACACTCTCTCACCCATACCTCACACACTCTCTCAATCTCTCTTTCCTTTTTTTGAATCCCTCCTCTCTCTCTCTCTCTTCCTCTCTCCTTGACCAGAGTGACAAAGTTTGCTGCCACCATAGCCTGGAGAGTGCCCATAAAGTAACCACCTGTTGCCTGTAAATCCCTCAGCTCTTTAGCTGGAATCCCGCAAACATGGCACCCTCATGTTGACTTGACCTTTGAGGTGCACATCTACTGGTTACGTGTCCAACTTGAGGCCACTCAATCCCTCGCTAATATGGGAATAATTAGATTGGAAAAGGTGAAACATCTTTGGGACATGACTTGGCTGCATGACAGCATGGGATCAACACAATCTTGTAATGGAAGAGACGCCAGGATGTATCATAGTCCCAATATAATTCAACCCCTGACATTGGTAAAATAGGCTAGTTTTTGCACAATGACAATTTTCACAATGACATTCTAGCTAATCACATTCCATATCAATATATTGTTTATCATTATTGACATTTGATACTTGCTTTTGTTGTTATTGTACTATATACAGTATGCTCTGTTTTGGCTTTTTAATGAATAATGAATAAATGAATAAATTAATTAAAAAGAGGTAAATTGCTTTGAATAAAATTGTTTGGGGAAAAATAAATGTGAACTTTGTGTAACCATTTAAATGAACATTTGTTTACGAATAGGCTTCACAGCACTGAGTAACTGCACACTATCAACAAATTTTTTTGTCTGACTTGTTATGTTTATTTTGGTGTTATTGTTGTTTGTAAAACAATTCCAAAAAATAAAAACAAATGAGTCTGCTGATAGTACAGTAGTCACCCCTGGTGCTAAGAATTTTGTGTCTAGGCCATTGTCAACAGACACCAAGGGTGGTTGCCCAGAGGCTGTGGCTTTGAGGGGGCGCTAGTCTGACTGGTGACAGGGAAGAATGTGTGGAGGACAGTGTGAAATTGTGAGGTAGGGAATAAAAAACTACATGAAACCCTCTTGTCCCAGGGCTCAATTAGCAGGCTCCAGTGTTATGTTATTCTCTGCTGGTGTGGACAGTATGAGACTCCAAATGTGTTGGGGGACTTTGGGAAATGTCATCAGGAGATACTCAGTCGAGAGTTACTCAGTCAACTGGCACGGCCAGAATAATTTCCAAAGCCATGTTGATTCAGCTTGCAATGTTGCTAGGCTGGTTATAAAACAAGAACAATGGGTCATCTCCCAAATCAGATCAACACAGTGTTTGGCATAAGTGACTGTGTGGCGTACATCTTCATTATATAGAGACACAATTTCATGTGTAAACTGTTGAAAATTTTAATTGTCAGTTCACAAAGTTCACAATTACTATATGGTATGAGGGCAGTAAAGTACTGTTTTGTCTTTTCGAAAGGATTCCTGTACTGTGGGGTGTTGCTAAAGGCCTACTCCTTACCTTCCAGGGATATCCAGCATTATTTCCTTGTAATAACCATAAAATAAATAAGGTAGCTTTAGCAAAATTACACAGTATCAGGGCTGTAAAATGCAGAATCATCTATTTCCAATCAATTTCTTAGTTATTACATATGATATCCTGTGTGAAGATACAAAGTAATGCAATAAACAACTCCCCATAGTACAGAAATCCTTTTGAAAAGACAAAACAGTATTTGCAGTCCTGATACCATATAGTTATTGTGAACTTACCTTATTTATTTCATCATAATAACAGATAACAGGTCACATTTTACCATCAAACTAACTACTACAAAAACATTGACCACTGTGTAATTGTGCCATAACATTTAGAAGTTACTATATAATTTAGTCCTTCATAGCACTATCATGTTGGTGAAATTACAGCAATATTACATCCCAGTTAATAGACACACAAACACACATCATCCTGAACGTTTTTCTTACTAGGCTACCGCATGCACTTGCGCATGAAGATGGAAATAAGGTTCGAACCTGGGTGCGGACCCGGGACCGGACCCGAGTCCGCCTGAAAGAGGTGGTCTGGGGTAAGGTTCGCTAGAACGCTGAAGTAGCTTGCTAAGCAAACATTCTAAAGAATGAAAAAGAATCTTTACTTTTTATCATCGTTTTTACGCGAGATATTCTGGAAGCTTGTGTCTGCTTATGACATAAACGGACCAGGGTGCGGAGACAAACGTGTAATGTGAACAGACCCCCTCCGGTCCAGTTAAACGGACCCAGTGTGAAAGCACCCTAAAACTAGCACTACCCAGCACGTTTCCAGCATGTGGCAGCCCAGTGCGTACGAGTTGCGTAGTGCGCGACTTAACCCCAAAGTCAATGAATGGCTTTTCGCGTATTAAGTGACAAATCGTAGCAAATGCGTACAGGTTGGTAGGTGTGCAATTAGGTGAAATTCGATAATTTCCCACGGCACACCAGACAGTGGTTGAAAAACACTGCTTTACTGTACCTTAGCCAGGGAAGCCATTTTTTCCGGAAAGAATATGTTTTGGGCTTTTTCATCTCATTACCGTTACCGGACTCTACCTCAGTCTCCTTTGGTTCCGAGTCTAGGCCTACTGTGGAAGGCTGAGGTGGAGTCTTGGCTGCATGGATTCGGCTTTGTTTTCTTAACGAAGAAAGTTTCAATATCCCTACCTCTCTTTATTTTCACGCATTTGTCGCGTTTATTTCCTTTAATCGTTTCAATTCCCTGCTCACTGCTCAATGCAGATCGCGTGCATTTTTTGAGCTGACAACAATTTGGAGCAGTGAAAAGCACCACAGCCAATCAAAGGCAAGGACCCGCCCGAACTCTGTCTCTTATTGGTTTAGACAACGATACAGTCAGGATAACCAGAGGATAACAGAGAGATGCTGCACTTGCGAAATAAATGCATGTTTTTGCCTGAGCAACAGGTGCACCAGTACGACCGCAATTTTTTTTCAGTCGCACTAAAATTTCAGTTGCATATGCGACCAAATTGGTCGCACTCTGGAGCCCTGCACAAGGACAACAGAAGCCCCCAAGGCAAGGCAAGGCAAGGCAATTTTATTTATAAAGCGCATTTCATACACAGTGGCAACTCAATGTGCTTTACAGAGACCAAAACAAAATACAATACAAGGCAACAAACGTGTGTGTTAAAAATGAGAATTTAAAAGAAAATTGATAATACAAAGATGAATAAAATAGATGAAAAAAAAGGAGAGGAAATATAAAATATATGAAGTAAAATGATCATTAAATAAAATAAATAATAAAATGAACATTAATGAGAATTTAAAAGAAAATTGATAATAAAAAGATGAATAAAATAGATGAAAAAATTTAAAAGAGAATTTAAAAGAAAATTGACAATAAAAAGATGAATAAAATAGATGAAAATAAAGGAGAGGAAATATAAAATATATGAAGTAAAATGATCATTAAAGAAAATAAATAATAAAATGAACATTAACAGAAAATAAATAAATAGTAAATGCACATAATTAAAATATTTGTAAAAAAATGAACATTAAAAGAAAATTAATAATAAAACCACAATAGATAAACAATTAAAATCAGGTAAAAATGAACATAAAATGAACATCACGAGAAAATTAATCATAAAACCAAAACAGATAAATAATTAAAATCAGGTGGCATTAGGAATAAGCATCAGAAAATAATTTGGTCTTAAGTCTTGATTTAAAACTGTCAACGGTAGGTGCATTTTTTATATTTTCTGGAAGTTGGTTCCATAGCTGCACAGCATAATAAGAAAAAGCTGCTTCACCAATTTTTGTTCTGACAGTGGGTCTGATCAACAGATTCTTTTCCACAGATCTTAGAGACCTCAGTGGAGTACATTTCTGACACATGTCTAAAATATAAACAGGGCCTTTGCCATTCATAGATTTAAATAAAAGTAACAGTGCTTTAAAATCAATTGTAAAACTCACAGGAAGCCAGTGCAGGGATTTTAAAATTGGAGTAATATGGTCAGTTCTTTTTGTTCTTGTAAGGACCCTAGCAGCTGCATTTTGAATGAGTTGAAGGGGCTTAATGGTCTTTTTGGGTAGGCCTGTTAACAGGCCATTGCAGTAGTCAACTCTGCTAGAGATAAAAGCATGAATAAGTTTTTCAAGGTCCTTACTTGACATTAGGTCTCTCAGCTTAGAGATGTTTTTTAAATGATAGTATGCTGATTTAGTGATTGATTTGATGTGACTGCTGAAGGTCACTATCAATGATGACTCCAAGGTTTTTAACAGTCTCTTTGGCTGTGAACCCCTTTGCATTGAGCGCAGTGGCCACCTTTGATCTTTTCTTCTTGTTTCCAAATATAATCACCTCAGTCTTGTCTTTGTTTAGCTGTAGAAAATTAAAGGACATCCAGTCATTTATCTGTTCAATACACTGATAGAGACCTTCAAGGGGGGTATAGTCATCAGGGGACAATGAAATTTAGATTTGGGTGTCATCAGCATAGCTATGGTAAGAAATTGAGTAGTTAGTGATAATCTGACCAAGTGGGAGCATATATAGGTTGAATAGTAAAGGTCCAAGTATAGACCCCTGGGGGACTCCACAGGTCAGGGGCATTGGTGTTGAAGCATGGGTGCCCATGGCAACGAGGAAGCTTCTATCTTCTAAGTAGGATTTTAGCCACTTAATCACTATACCAGTAAAACCAACCCAATGTTCCAGCCGGTGTAGTACTATGCCATGATCAACAGTGTCGAAGGCAGCACTGAGATCCAGTAGCCCCAGAACAGATGTTTGTCCTGCATCAGTATTTAGACGGACTGCTCTTGGCGCAACTGCAGCGCCCTCTTCCGACAGTGATGAGGATGATGACATTGGCACCAACACCAGGCCACAGTCTGCAGTCTGCTCACGCCGGATGACTGCATGCACAGACTAGAAGCTGCGGTGAACTCCATCAACTTCATCCGGGCTCAGCAGGTGAGAGAGGAGAGATGGCAGCGCGAGGCGCAGCGACAGGACTGAATTTAAACAGCTCCAGGCGCTGGTGGGCGCAGAGAGTCAACACCACCAGGCCCCAGCAGATGACGACACTGAACACCAGTCCCCAGAAGCCGTTGAACCGGACACCCAACCTGAACACCTGGATGGCCATGCACAGATACTGTCGCGGTCGGCCAGTTCCACTCCTGAGAGACACAGACCTGCTACAGCATCCCGCTCAGCAAGCCCCAGGACTGTGACTCCTTGGCCTGCAAACCCCTATACCATCTCACTTTGGCTACAGGCCACCCAAGATACAAGCTCCCCCTACACAGAGCGTAGCCCCCTCTCTGAACCCAACCAGCCCTCTAAACCCTGGGTAATTTGCCATGGCTGTGGACAGCCTGGGCACATTAAGCCCGAGTGCCCTCTAGCCCCCAATAGCGTTACACCCCCATTAATGACTTTAAACCAGCCCCTAGGTGCATGGATGTTTTAGTACCTGTCAAAATTTAGGGGAAGGCCTGGCAGGCCCTTGTCGACTCTGGCAGCAGCCTAACATTCATCAGGAGCGTTTGCTTGGACTCAGATAGTGTAGCACTGTCTGGCACTGTTAAAGTTTGTTGCATCCATGATGACGAGAGCGAACATCAGACTGCAGACGTGCAAATTGAAATAGAGGGACAAACTTATTTGCTAAATGTGGCGATCATGGACAATTCCCCCCACCCAGTAATTCTAGGTCAGGATGTACCTGTTTTTGCAGAGTTGTTGCAGCGTCACTTACCTCCAGCTACAGAGATGGTAGTAACGAGGGCCCAAGCCAAGGCCAATCCTGCCGTCGACCCATGGCAAGAATTGCCCTTTGGTGAAGGTTCCTCTGGGGGCAAAGACAAGAAGTATAGGTCCACTAGGAGGAGGGAGAAAGTTCTGGGGACTCCGGTTCAGGAGTCGTTATCCCTTCCACCCATAGAGGGCGACGTTCTGGACATTGCTGATTTTGAGCTAAAACAAAAAAAAAAATTACCTTACACTAACAAACTGTTTTGACAAAGTAGTGGCAGAGGAGGAGCTGGCTAGAGCTGCAGTGGGGGGCAAAGAGTGATTTGTGGTCAGAGCTGGGAAGCTGGTGTGAGTGAGTGAGGAGGGAGAGTAGCTTGTGGTCCCCAAACCTCTCAGATCCAAAGTGTTGGAGGTTTCCCACAGTATCCATTGGTCAGGTCACCTGGGCCAGCAAACGACCCTTGACAGACTGTGCAGACATTTTTATTGGCCTGGAGTATACCGGGACGTGATAGCATTTTGTAAATCCTGTCTGACTTGCCAGCTCACTACCCGCTCCCATAGAGGCACGAAGGCTCCCCTAGTGAACTTCCCGATCATTGACACCCCTTTTACAAGGATTGCCACGGATGTTGTAGTGTATATGCCCTCTAGATAAGAGTAAGGCAGGACAACGCTACATCCTGGTCATTAGCGATTATGCTACACGCTACCCTGAAGCCTTCACACTGAGGAACACCAAGTCCAGGCAGGTAGCAAATAGCCTTATTCAGTTGTTTTCACGGGTGGGGTTCCCCAGAGAGATATTGACAGATCAAGGCACAAACTTCACTTTATGAAGCAGGTCTACTTTCTCTTGGGAATAAAGGGGATTAGGACTACGCCCTACCACCCACAGACAGACGGCATGGTTGAGCGTTTCAATCAGACGCTGAAGGCGATGCTATGTAAGTTCGTGAGCGACACTGGAGCGGACTGGGACCAATGGCTGCCTTACCTCCTCTTCGCTTACCGGGAGGTCCCACAGACGTCTCCTGGATATTCCCCATTTGAGCTCCTTTACGGCTGCCAGGTGAGGGGTCCCCTGGATGTCCTCAGGGAGTCCTGGATGGGGGAGAGTCCAGCAACGCCAACCAACATCATCAGTTACGTCCTCCGGATGCGTGACAAGCTGGGGGAGCTAAGCAGTCTGGCCCACCACAACCAGGAGCAGGCCCAGTCCCACTAGAAGTCCTGGTACGACCGGTCCACATAAACCTGCTGAAGGAGGGAGTGTCTTGGCCAGGTTCTGTTGGCGACGGGATGTGGGCCTGTGCTGTTGCAGAGGAGGAGGAGCTGTGGGAGCAGTACGAGGCGGAGCCACGTGGCCCTCCATGGGCCATCTCTCTACTCGTGTCCCAGGCGGAGCTACAGCAGGTCATCCCTGAGGGTCTCTTCCTGGAGGAGCTGGGCCGGACGTCACTGATCACCCACGACATCCAGCTGACATCACCAGGTCCTATCCGCCAGACTTCCTTTAGGGTCCCAGCTTGTCTGATTCCCGCCTTGAAGGACGAGGTACAGTCCATGCTCGAGATGGGAGTGATCGTTCCGTTCCGCAGCCAGTGGTGCAGCCCGGTGGTGCTCGTCCCCAAGAAGGACAGAGGACTGCGCTTCTGCGTAGACCTCTCCAAGCTCAACGCTGTATCTGCCTTTGACCCCTACCCGATGCCAAGAGTGGAGTTTATTTTTCTGTAGATAGTGTATATAGTGTGTAGTTATATTTTTCTATTTTTTCTTTTTGTTTGTTTTCTCATTTTTCGTCACTGGCTCATGGTGTGATCACCTGTGGTGTGCAAATAAAAAAGCAAAACCACCATCTCTTGCCTCCTGCGCATCTGTGTGCCAGCACTTAAGGCCCTCGACACTCTACTGTGTAACATACAGTACTCACTTCACCTCACTTTTTCTGAGTTTGTTCCTCCCAAATACAGTGATTCCTATTGTAGGACCATGTACAGTAATCATTAATGATGTAAAATAAATAACTCGATGTGGGTGTACTTTATGTGTACATGAGAAACAAATTGCTGTACAGAGTGCCCAGAACAGTAATAGTATGCTTACTGACGTAATGACTCACCTACATTTAAGCTTTTAGAAATTGTGCACTAAGCATTCTTGACTGTTGCATAAGCCTTTCATAAGGCATATGACACACTGGAAGGTAAACCAAATACAGTAGAGGTGATCAGTTGTGATTGGTTGCCCCTGGAATGGTTGCTCAAACTATCCTGGCTAGGACACACCTCTGCGCCTTACCACCTTGCTACTGGAGTGCCCCAAGGATCTGTGTTGGGCCCCCTTCTTTTCTCCATCTATACCACTTCTTTGGGCCAAATCATCCGCCAGCATGGTTTCTCTTACCATTGCTATGCCGATGATACCCAGGTCTATCTGTCATTCTCACCCGATGACCCAACCATCCAAACGCAAATCTCAAATTGCCTCTCTGACATCTCTGCATGGATGCAAGACCATCATCTCCAGCTGAACCTCTCAAAAACCGAGCTGCTGGTCCTCCCAGCTAAACCAACTATTCACTACAACTATTCACAACAACATCAACTCTGGCTCCTTGTCTCTTACTCCCTCACGGGTAGCCAGGAACCTAGGTGTTATGATTGATGACCAGCTAACCTTCAATGACCATGTTGCTTCTGTTGCCCGGGCCTGCCGCTTCGCACTATTCAATATCAAAAAGATCAGACCATACCTAACTCAACAAGCCTCCCAATTGCTGGTTCAAACTATGGTCCTCTCACGCCTTGACTACTGCAATGCCCTTCTGGCAGGACTTCCTGCCTGTGCCGTCAAGCCACTTCAGATGATCCAAAATACTGCGGCGCGTCTCATCTTCAATCAGCCGAAGAGGACGCATGTCACCCCTCTGCTAATCGAGCTCCACTGGTTGCCTCTGGCGGCTTGCATCAAATTCAAATCACTGATGCTGACTTACAAAGCGCTTAGAGGGTCTGCCCCTTTTTATCTAAGCGCTCTCATAAAAGCTCAGGCTACCCCCCGACAACTCCGGTCCTCCAATGACTGTCGACTGGCAATCCCGGCACCTCGCCCAAGGCAATCCAGACTCTTCTCGTGTCGTCCCACGCTGGTGGAATGACCTACCAAAAACAATCAGAACAGGGCCATCTCTGGAGGCCTTCAAAAAGCTCTTAAAGACCCAGCTATTCAGAGAACATCTTCTATCCTAGCACTAAAATGAACTGAAGCACTATTCCCTAGCACCATGCTCCTTAAGGTTTCTGCTATGTAGCTTGATTGTTATCCTCTTTTTGTAAGTCGCTTTGGATAAAAGCGTCTGCTAAATGCATAAATGTAAATGTAAATGCTCACATTTCCATGTCCAAGAAAGGCAAAATAGCAAAAGCCTAAAATACCTGCAACATCTCTATCTCTTTGAAACTGCACTTGACCTTTGACTCTGATGTGGCATGGTTTGAGACCAAATGGAAGGTTTGGTCAATTTTGAGTATTGTCTGATTTCATGTACATGTACTGTATGCTTAATGAGCAATGACAACCTCTATAAATGTGTTTTGTACTCACTTGAGCTCGGTTGAGGTTTATAGTACTTCCACTCCACTGAGAAGTAACTTGAATATCTAAGTGTTATATGTCCTCCCCAGGCCCTGGGCACTATGTGACCATGTCATAAACTCTAACGACTCAAGCCACGACTCAGGCCAAAGAAACACACAAACACACCCAAAATACAACAGGGGTGTCTGGACACCTCATTTCTCAGAGGCTGGTAGAAGACCCTTGTCACCAGGGTCTCTCTGTGGAGCTGCCATGCTGATGGATGTCAGTTCAGGGCAAGCTGTTGGGCCCATCAGAAACCTGACACCGGTACTGGTGCTTAGGATCCTGTTCATCATCATGGCATGCCAGACACGGGAGTGTCTGTGTTACGACGCACACTCTGTTTTATGTCAGCCATTGTGTTTCTTTGCCCACCCCACCTCATTGGGGCAACAGTATTTAAATTTAGCATGGACTATAGGTTTTTGTCTCTTCATCACGTCATGGGCCCTGACTGATGATGTGCCTCAAGGTTGTTGCCTAGTTTAAGTAAGCACCTTCCAAGCTTTTTTCAATCTTCACATGGATATGGAGAATTTTGAGAATGTTCTTCTCCACAGGCCTATGAATGTTCTTCTACACAAGGCCATTGCAACCCTCCACAGTCTATCTATTGTTAAGACTGCTTTATGGAGCCATCTGTATATTTTTGTATGTGTTTTTGTTTTCACATTTACAACAGTACTGTGTTGTAAAAGAGTACTATTGTGTAGAAATTGTGTGTTAGCTAAGAAGTGACATATCCTTATATCCACTGAAATGCCAAATGGTGAACTGACAGTCTGCAACTGACAATTGTTTTGTTGGCAAAACAATAGTTTTAGAATACTGCTTTCTTGTTTGTTTGACTGCACAGAACTATCTTATCTAATTATTACAGTCAAATCAGACAGGGTTAAGGTGGAGGATTTAAGTATATTTTTCAGAAGGCTTCAATTATGGATTTGGTGTAGATTACTTGTAAGATTTCACATATTATTTATGCAATGTTTAATCTAGTACATGTATGAGAAACGCTACATAAAGAGCTTATGAGATCTTATAAAATTACTACATTATTTTTCAAATCTGATCTGGTCAAAAACACTTTTGTCACTATTGTATTTTCAAGAAATATTAAGTGAAAACTGTGTGAAAGGATAAAAAAGAATACAGGATAAATAATAATAATAATAATAATAATAATAATAATAATAATATTAGGCAACAATCAACAATAATAGTAAAGTGCTTGATACTGTAAATGTGTAATGGTTAAAGTTCCCCACACCTGCCATTTGCAATTTTGCGGAGGAGGTTTGGGTAATTCTTAAGGCCTGGCAGTGAACAGGCGCCCCAGAAAACATTTTAATAAAATAATCAATGTTGGTGAAATTATTTTTCCCCAAATTTGTGGCACCCCTGCCAAGCCATGCATATTTTAGCCCTGCTTGACCTTTGCCCTTTTTTCTACCATTTCTGTCATGTTCGATTTTGGAAATGTATTCACTTTTATAGATTTGGCTGCCCCCCTGACCTTTAAGAGAGAGCTTTGCTTATTGACAGTTTTCTTCTGCTTCTCAGCTGAAGCATACCACAACCACAGCATGGATGAAAGCTATTGATCACAACTTGCTGGTTATACAGAAGTGTATCCAAAACTTGGATTTAACATTTAGTTTGGCCCTATGTTTATTTGATGCTAACCTAAATTTAAACCTCATAAATATCTAATTTATTTGTAGAATGTTTTTTGTTTTAATACCTTTGTTTCTATTTATTTTGCTTTATTTACTTTTATTACAAGTGGGATATTCTGAATGATTTTATAAATAAATTCTGTCCTATGAAAATATTAATATTAAAATCAAATACAGGGTATGTTTGAAAAGTTTGACTTGCTTTGCAAATTTGCAAAGCAAATGGGAATTAGAAGTTGTTTTTTTTAAATGACAGTAATATGTGTGATTCCAAACACATTACTACAACTAGCTTAATTGAGTTTAGTTTGCAGGGTTGTGTAAGCTTCGCCAATATACATTGGACAAAATACATTAGCCAGATGAAAACGGTGCTACGCTTTTACACAGCTTGTGTGATAATGCAGAAGGCATTGATGACATAACAAGGATGGTTCCCCTATCATGTTGCCCATGCATGCCCTTGGGTACACTATTCCCTGCTGGGGACATCTGCCATAGGGTCTTCATGGCAAGCCTTTGAAAAGATATCCTGAAACTGATCATCAATCCCAAAGATACAGTACCTTAAAAAGGTTGTTTCAGGAAACAACAAATAATATGGGTAATAATGACATGATGGAAAGATCTCATTATCTTAATCTCTCATTCAGATTTTGGTGCATCTCGGAAATGTATTGCTATGAAAAATATTTGGAATGTATAGACTTGTACATCTTCAACCACAAGGTGGCAACATAATGTTGCGCCCAAGTCAGCCGTGTTATACAGTATATTTGAGAAGAGAATGTTGGTAACTGGTAAAGGCCCTTATATGTGAATCAGTGATGTGCCATAAAGACACTGTGATTGAGGTGATTCATTTTTACCCTGGGTGGGGTAAAGCTCATCGTAGGTCATCGGGTACTACAAATTTGGAGACTGTATTTTATGCATAGATGGTATGTAACGCATCCTTGTGTAGTTATATATTGATTGTGGTTCGCACACAAAAGCTTGGCATATTCTATTCAAAGATTTGGTATTCAATGTCTAATAAATATAATAATGTGATAGAAATTTATAAAACTCAAATGAATAAATTGGCTTTTAGAATCTAATAGTATCACATTCACATACACTGATCATTGTAAGTAATGTTTATTCAAAAAGATGTATTAAATTGTATATGGAACTGGCATTGTAGGCGTATTCATCAAGATTAATGCATAATTTTAATGTTTTCGTAATTAGAAAAACATTGCGACATTTAGTGCTAGTTTAAATCTAAATCTGATGAACGGTGGTAGCTTTTTCTTAGTATGTGGATTACCTTCTCCTGCAACCTCCAGATTTGTCATGAGCTGCACTGACTGCATTTTCCATTTATGTTTAACAACTGAACTGAGTTATACCGAATAATAATGACCATGATGTTTGAAGTTTATATGATGTCAAGTTCATATAAAAATTGCACATTAGAACTGGCAGGGATTTGTCAGTTATATGTCAGCAATAATTGAATAATGGCTAAACGTCTTAGAAATGGTCATTGGTAGGCCATCTACTCCCTCCAAAAATCTAAGCTACTGTACCAGTTACTATACTCCACATCAGATGAAGCTTTACTACACAGAACCTACTTGAGGACAAAATGTAGCAAGTTCCTTAAATACTTAGTTACTAAAAAATATATAACAGAAGAATTTTAATGCATGTAAAGCTTAAGTTTGCACTAAAGTCTATTTATGTTTTATAGATTTTACAATTTAAATTTACAGTAATGTGCACACAAGAAGTGAAAGAAGACACACGGTTAATTTTGTATACAATGTGGTGTGTGTGTTTTTTTTAAATCATGGCACCTCATGCAACTAATGCATCTCATTGCAAAGAACTGATTTTCCATGCATGGCTTAGATAGAAAATTCACTGTTTGACTTGATGCAATAGAAATGTAGCTTATGGGAAAGTTACCACACTACAGAAGCCAAAAATAACTCAGCTAATGAAAGTTCACAATTCACAAAATAGCTTCACTACAGCAGCTGCTTAGAAATGTGGTAGCTTTGCCACTTGTAGAAAGCTACTGCTTAACACTGGAAATGGTATTTTAAAAATGATTTGTTTGTAAGACTATTTGTGTGATTACTTTATTGATCTCTGCATTTAGTTGTCTGCAGTTGTTCTTGAGAATGAAAGCTTATGCCTCTGTTGTGGTACTTGATGCACCACAACCATCTTTGTGCATGAAGAGTGCCAAATGCCACGTGCAGTGCAGCTGTCCCACCCCTGCTGTGTACTGCCACGCCACTTGGCTACTGAATTACTGTGATGGCCCTGTATAGGCATTTGGCTGATGATGTATTCCTCTGCGGATCCACATACAGATTTGACAGGGCACCCATGTGCACATTGCAAGGTACATTGCATTTGAAATTTTAGTCAGTATGGGGGCATTTAAAGGCTGTGTTGTAAGGTTCAATGAGTAGTGAGTTTGCGCTACTTTCTTGTTGGTAATAAACATTTAAATAGTTATCCATTGTTTTTGATGATGATGGGTATCACAAAACTGTATATTTTATGAAAAGGTGGGTGTTTTTTAACTGCAATTTCTGATGATTCTAATTTCCCACCAACGTTCCATTGCGTCACGTTGGGTATAGACCGACCAAAGCTGGCCACCACGACCATTGAAACTAATGAGTTTGAAACAAGTGACAAGGGAAGTTTCACAGTAATATAGCACAGACAATAGGTACATATCTATACATCTACATATCTATCTACATATAGCGGTGTTTATGACAATCAATCACGAAACGTAGTTATCAATATCACGCTGATAACACATTTTGAAGACATTGCCAGCCTCCGCAGGGTCAACGTTTGCAAAGCATACTGTACAGTCTCAGGACTCGGTTAAGATTTTACAGCTAGGCTACCATCAAAGCGTAGAAGTACTTAGTTACCAAAATGTATCAAAATTACATTGTGAAAACATTGTCAGTTGAGCGGTTGCATTATCTCCCTTTTGCGTTGTGTAATAAACACATGCAGTCATCACTCCTTTTGGCTCCAAGCCGTTTATTAGTGATCTCACAGCTTCGTGGATAACGTTAGTTCCAAAGTAGCGTGAAAAGTAGATACCACAGACTGGTAATTGTTTCTTTTAAAATAAGAGAATATAAACACATGTACCTAATAACAACAGGATTCATAAATGTCTCACGGCTTCGTGGGTACTTCCCAAGTAGCTAAACAGAAAGATTACGTCTCTTTCACTTCCACGGTTTAGCCTACATCAATGCCGTAGCTGGTCTACCAGATTAGCAATAACAACATCATACCAAACAGCAAATGATAAAACGTGTCGAAAGCATCTCATTAAATACGAACACTCCACTTGCACAAAACTCTTTGTAAAATGAATAACTTTGTAATAACAATAGTTATTCAACTATTAAGGTGGAGCTCATTGTAGGCTAGCCTACTTCAATTTACCACAGGCTACTGTAGACTGGTTCATATCAGAGAAAATATCTTTACTAGTCAGTGGACGTACAGTAGCCTACACTGAACAAATAAATCAGCTTCCATATAACTAATGGCAAGTGGAATATTTAACCCATCACACCAGTTTACTCCGCAGACAATAACATTTGCAACAATTGGGTAAGAAGTGAACATTTTGGTGATAGTAGGCAACCTTCAATGCTTGTCGCAACTCTCCACACGTTCTCATCTGTCCACGCATTTAACTGGCTTTGACGGCCACGAATTCTTGCCAATTCCTCATTTAGACGCTCATGTTGGACTGTTTAAAAGTTGTATGGCTGTGGGCCATCATATGAGATGTTGCAGGTTCTTGAAACCTCTTCCCCATCCCAGTTGCTTGCCACTGTTTTAGTGCCACTTTCCTCCAAGTATACCCAACGTTACGTCATCACCGAATTCGAATGAAAAACTCCACATTACACATATTGAATACACATATTGAGTGTTTTATGTACCTACTGATCCACAGTAGTGCTCAACCTTGCATAGACACTTTAAAGGTGTGATCAAGTTATAGAAATGGTAGCTTTCTTTGTTTGAAATCTAAATGCAGTGCTTTTTGTATAAATAAAGTCTGTCATTCGAAACCATAGTAGGCCATATTTGATATTAATGTCAAAAATAATTAGAACAAAGCTTTTCAGGTTAGGCAATACCACAGAGAGAGACACTTTCAAAGAGACATTTTCATGAAAACCTTTGATATTGATATGACAAGAACAACAGACATAGGCTAACTGAAGGCTAATTTGATTATCTGGGCATAACATCTAACTAATTTACTGCCACAAAACAATGCTGCACAATGGGCTAATGATTTAGCATAGACAATGAAGTTCTCAGTGCAGGCTATTTCAAATGACCTGCCAAAAGAAATTGAGGAAAACAAAAATACACAAACTTGTTTGGCACGTGTGGCATCACCATTAGAACACGTAACATGTATGAAAGGTTGATGTGTCAAGGCCCTGCCCCTAGCAAGTGGGCACAGATAGCCTATTTTAGATGGGATTGTTTTGGCAGTCAGGTTTGGCAGGTTGTTCCCATGTGTACATTTGAGCCTTTCGTTTTTTGTCCTGAAGTGATAATAGACGTGGCCTAAATATTGCATTTGAAATAGGCAACTCCAGGTTATCCAGACACTGAATGTCAAGGTTTGACGAGATCCAGATAGTCAAAACAAATTTGTGCTGCAAAAAACAAAAGAAAAAAACATTTCCCACAACTCCTGTGTCATTCAAGTACATTTAACCAGACTGTCCAATCCACAATCCAGCTGGACCCTGTTTCCTTCATCAGACTGTCGGTCTTTGATTGAGTGACTCAAATGCACTTAAATCGTCCTGCTGCTCCGTGTTATATATTAGGCGAATAAGCACAGTCTGGGCAGCCATTTGTCATAAGAGGCAGGCCTGTTATACATCACACTGTCTGTGCACTATAGGTCTTCTTTATAGTACCTGTCTGGGCAGCACACTGTTACAGTCAAGGCAGCACATAACTCTGCAATAATAATAGGACTATACAGTGCACTTATGATAGACGAGCCCCTCTTGTAAAAATATATTCCCAACAAATCACGCTTCCTTAATTAGAATTTCTCCATTAGCTTTGACAGATTTTCTCACTACCACACCAAGGTGCTTTGAGGATACCGAAGTGTGTTTGGTCATGTACATAGACTGTATATAATAACCTGGACAGTGGATTGGCTGGGAAAATTGAAGCACCCGGAAGTCTAGTTGCCCCCTGGTGGCCGGCTGCTGTACAAGTTATAACCCCGCTCATTCCCATGGATCTCTATGGCCAAGTAGCCAATTTTCTGTGTTATTTTTCACCTTTAAAATGATCATGAACCGATTAATATTTCATTTAAAAAAAAATACTTTTCTTACTCCTTTATACTGAAACCAGCTTCTTTCAGTTGAGAAATTATTTTATAGAATGTTATTATAATGTTATTATAAATAAAAATGAGTCATTGACTTTGATCTTCTGATCGTCTGTTTCACCGGCAATTTGTAAGTTAGTTTTTATCGGTTCTTCGTCATATACAGTTATATTTTTAAAGGTACAATGTGTAGCATTTTTAGTTGTTCTAATCTAAGTCTATGTTACCCCTTCACAAAGATGTGCTTTTTCATAAATATTTACCACCACCATTAACTTCAAGTATTCTAAATGGTCGATTTACTAGGCTTGAATGGCTGGTGTCACTACATAGGCATTCGCCATCTTGAAATACTGTACATTAGCAGGATTAGTAGCATGCCGTAGCTGTAATACATACTTTGAACTGTGTGGCGCAAGGCTAAATGGTAGGTTTGCGACACTTCTACACATTGGACCTTTAATCAGATTGACCTGTTGTGCAGTTGGTTGTAGTACAGATACTCAGCACGGAGTTTGTTGCAGTTTTCCGGTAAGTGAATCTTTTACGTTAACACAGCTATGGTAACTATGTCGGCATCATCACTGTTAATTGTAGCTATTGTAGCATTATTTTTATTGTTTACTGATAATTGTCAAAATATAACAGAGCAGTAATCACTCTGGTATATTCTACTCCACCTCCTCCATCACCGTCCTACACAAGACTCACCCCGACAACATACCGGGTCCATGTTCCTTGTTTCTCATAACATCTTATGCACAACAACTTGTGGACTGAACAGAAATAAAATATACATATATATTTTTAAAGCTGTCTGTGGTACAAGTGTTTCTATGGGGTACCTGTAATAAGGTTGGAAACAGTTCCAGCACAAACTCGCGGTTCTAGGATACAATTTAAGGAAGGTAAATTTAATGCATAAATGCTTTTTTCAGCATGGTCATGTCGATATGGTCATTTGGACGGCAGTAGTTAGTAACACTCTCAAGACAATTAATCTTTGTTATTTGTAAACACACATGAAGGTAAAGACTGTGACTGATCATTTGAGTGTTTTTATCCCCTACTGCATGATATTGTCATATGACTGCCAGTATTTTAAGATAAACATGCAGCAGTTACATCAGCAACACTTGACCTGTAACGTCTGAGTTTCTGGACCTACTTCTATATTTAACAACACTGCAATCTTTACAAAATGGACGTGAGAGGACATTGGTAATCAAGCTCCTTTGAACCACTGCAGGTGTAATTTCCTCGTAGATTCAGGTGAGATCTGTGAAAAACGTTTTAGAACAGGATGTTAATAGTTGACTTGTAACTACACTTTATGACCGTATTTTGAACACCACCACCAAAAGTGTTCTAAACGATCCTTGGTAATTGTATAATAGCCAGGCCAGCTAGGACAACTTCATTAGGCTATGTTAGGCTAATGTTTTGTTACATTTGTCGTCCAGGATATATTAACATAAAGCCACCTACAATTGTTGACCTGGCAGCGTTGATGAAGGGACATGAATTTTCACAGGTTGTAATCTTGTTTATTAGGGTATGAAATGTTTCAGAGATGGTTTTGTGCGGCCACTACTACTTTTCAAACCGATTCGAAACAAGGCCTGCTGCCAACTAGAAGTGGGCGGGTTTACACGTTGAGTGGACCTCACTGCGCATGTTCAAAAGTTCTTCCGGTTGCAAAAAGACAGTTTAAAAGGCTTCAATTCTGTAGAATGGAGGTCAATGGTTATTATATACAATCTATGGTCATGTACTGATACAGTATTCCCGCACCACACACATAGGACCATATAGATATGCATAAGAACATTTCTTGCCAATATTGACCTTCATTTCGATCAATCAATCAAAAAACATAAAAACAAATAATATCAAAAAAACAAATATCATTAACTGCGCTATTCTTTTTGGTCCATCTGTCACCAGTGGAATTTTCCTGTTACCAGGTCATATGTCTTCAGTATTACTTTAGGTGGGGCAGAGAAGCTGCGTCTGCATATCAATAATACCTTGTTTGTCACAGCCTGTTACAGCGTCATACATCAGGCCTTTTCCCACTGTAAGACCATATCCCTTGACAGAGGATAATGACAGTCATCATTCTGAGTAATGTGTGAGAGTGCCATCCTTGGCTTGACTCGAGCCTCAGCGAACGTTATAAATCCCAATGGGCTGATAAGCCTGGTGGCAAGCCCCATGTAAATGGTCTTTTTAGACAGTGCTTCTCCAGGCAGCCGGCTGTCAGTCAACATGGGTAAAGGGCAGTGGCAATCAGGCAGAAGGGGGGAGAAGGACAGACTCAAAGAGCGCTTGACTCATGACCCGTAACTGTTGAGAATGAGCATTCAAGGTGCTGGAGAAAGCTCAAATGATTCTGTTTTGTCTCAGTGTGTTGACTTGAGGTTGAAATAGTTCTCTGCATTCTCTGATTATAAAACAGCATAACATGGCATGCTGAATATTTACAGCCATATTTTCTGCATCTCGTCAGAATTGTTTATTGGAATTTGCTTTGATTTTTCACATCATGTAAAGATAAGACTAATTGAGGTCAGGTTATTAAGTCCTAAAGGGCTCTGCAGTTAAACATCTAAATGAAGTAAACACTAATGACCAATAAACATGCAGTTTAAAATAAAACAAAACCCTCTTTTTCATGCTAAAACGCAACTTATTATAGTGATATTGACTGTAGAATGTGGAATGTGCCCAGTTATTGTAATTGTCAGCTCTGAGGTCTGGACATCTTATATTTTAGCTAAACCTTACCAGTTTTAGTTTAGATGTCCTCACAATGACTCACAGCAGATGTGTAGAGCTGGGATTGTGTGTTGGTTTTCCAAAGGCTAGTACTGTACAGTACACTGGCACTTAGTCAGCTGTAGGTTCTGGGCCTGGAAGCACAGTATTAAGTTGCCAAAGAGACCAATGAAAAAATATTCTCTCCGGACCCCTTGTTTTTCCTGCCAGAGTGAGTGAGTGAGCTTTTATATCAGACTCATTTGAAACCCCCTCCAGCAAAAGCAAATTCACTTCCCATTACAGAATGGTATTTCTCCTCAATCCACAGCAGAGTGGCTACTGATAATTAGCTCACCCATCTAGTAGTTGGTAATAAGTGTGTGTCAAGATGAAGGATTCATTTGTGGTGTCCCTTTGTTCATTCATCCAGATGGTGACAAATCTTTGATCAGTCTCTTTTAGAATAAAGCGTCCATTTCTTTGCAGTATGGAGACGGGTCCCTGAGAGTGTGTGCAGATTTAGCAGTGTTTATCAAAAGGGTCATGGGGTGTCTGTCCATTATGTCACCATGCATGTGAGGATATGTCAGTCATGTTTCTGTTCTCATTAGGCTCAACTGAGATCCCTGTCCTGACCTAAACTAAAACAAATGACTTGCACTGGATGAGAAGATGCACAGGAAGTTGTAACATCTCTGTTGTTCAGAAAGGTGAGCGCTGCATGGTCGGCATATTGACATAATTGAATCAAGGGGTACAGAATGGAAAATCTGATTAAAATCGATTGCACATAAATTGCTCTTAAGGTATGTGATATATTACTGGATGAAAAAAATCCATATTTAGGTAAGTTTAATTATATTACAAGGCAACACAATTTTAACAGCTAGCAGCTCATTCTTTTTTTGTAATTCACACATATAGTGGCTGGGAATTAACATAATTTCAACTCATTATTTACCTTTTACTTTATACCATTCTCAATACATTTTAATCCCAACATATTATGTTCTCAAAACAATTTGTGCATATTCACAAGCATACCAGTTTTCTTTAGTAAAGTGCATCTTGCTTTTAAACTTTGCTCCTTACTACTACATATGGTAGTCTAAAGATTGAAGTAATACTAAACAAATTATTATTTTTTTTATATTAGGTTACTGTGTGCTGCCTTTCCTTAAAAAAAGGCTCAGTATTCTAACACATTTGAACTTGACCAGGTCAGAATTCTGGTACGTGCTTATGGCATAAAGGCAGTTGAGGACAGCCAAGAATAGAGAAAGATCACGCATGTGATTTTATGAACTGCACTGAGACTTAAATTACATATTTGCTGCCAGGAGGCCCCATCTTAATTACAGTGCAGAGCAGACCCCACAGACAGTCATAATGTCAACAATGAACTGCCATATACAGTAAGATCAGATTTGATGAAGTACAATAAACAGAAAAAAGTTATAAAATATCTTTTTAAATTCATTTTTGACAATCTCTGTGAACTTGAAAAAGTGAGAAAATGTGTTACCAAAATGAAGACTTACCAAAATACTGAAGATATTTTTGTTAAGTTGTTTACAGGCCAGTGAGAACATCAGGATACTGAAAAACACTTTTTATGTGAAGAAAGTAACGCTGTTTAGAGAAAGATCAGGGCAAAACTTAACTCTACTAAAGCAAGATAATATTCGAAAGTCACCTTCTATGCTGATACACTGCTCTACTGTCCAGACTTTGTTTAGTGTGATGCAACGTAACAAAAGAGGCTACAGTACAATGACTTAAATATTGGCAACGTGCGGGGATCCATGCTAAATACGGGTACCATGGGACACAGAGAAAACACATTTCTGATCTGATCAGCCATTAATATCACCGAATTACATGCATGTCTGATATTCTGGGATGTCTGGCAGTTTGCCTGGAAGGCCTCATTTAGAAACCTCTCCATGCTGGTTTCACATGAAATCTGGATATCATTGGCAGAGCAGACATCTATCTGCATGCAGGACTTGCCCAGCCCTGTTGGGCTGTATGCGCTTGCTGCCAAAAGGGATCTTGAGTGACGGATCCGTCTTGTGACGGATGCCAGTGTCAGGGTGAGGAGATTAAAAAAGAGCTGAAACAGGGCTCACTAAACAGTGGGAAACCATCTGTTAGTGGCACAGGCAGAAACTAGCAATTAACCCCATACAGAGGTAATATTATGTGTTTCTTACACTTACAAGCTCCCATTAGTCTGCAAGGATGAAAAGACGTGGGTGTGTGAGGGGGTGGTACAAGAGTCAAAACGAGTCCAAAATTGCAATTGCCCCATTCACTCCTTGTCACTTGTCAAAACAATAGTCAGATTTTTCATATTTTTTTCAGTAACTTTGATGCATATTGCCAGACCTTCTACATGTCATGATTTGCATCCATTAGAACCTGGTTCTTTTACTGACATCATAGACTGTCACAAAATGATAACAGAAGGATCCCTTAAGTCTCAGTCTGCATAACCCAGATATCCAAATATTTTAGTTTCACTCTATGTGCCATAAAGCCAAAAGACAAATTTATTGGCAAAGTCAGCTGCTCATCCTCTCCCTCCTGATTTCATCATGTGCAGACAGTAAGTGCAGCAGTTCCCACCCACCACCACAGAGTGGGGATGGAACACAACCTCAGAGCTTTTTAAGAAAACCACTTTTAACATGCAATGCTGAGAAATAGTTGGCAAAGCCTTCAAAGTGAACATGCTCTGTTTAGAGAGAAGACCCAAGACCCCATACAGTGTGTAGGGCAAGATTACTAAAAACGTCTCTGTGAAACTCCATTAGAGTGTTTGAGATGGTTTGGAATGCAATTGAAGGGGATGGTTCTCATACCAGTCAAGTGGCCTCAATATCTCTGGAAATCCACATGTTTGAGATGTTCAGGCTGCAGGTCCTCTGTAGAGATTCATTTCTGTTGTAGTGATCAGATCTTCCTCTTCGCCAGTCATTTTCTCCCTGCAGTGCCCCACCTAGCAGGCGCACTGCTTGAAGCCATCAGCTCTGTGTCTCCTGCCTTCCCTCATCTGACAGCGCACAGGGAGCCCCCCAGACCTGCTATTCAAAATGATGTTTGTTCAAGCAAATTGTCTAATGGCTGTTGGCTCGTCTGAATCCTGCATGTGATCCATCAGAATGCTATGTGTCTTTCAGTGTCTTGTTCTAAAGACAACTTATTCACAACCAAATGCTCTACAGGCCAGGGCAACTCAAACTTTATAGGATCTCTCATGGAGCAGAAAACGGACACATATGTAACCATACATTTATAGGCATTTGTTCTGTTTAGGGGTGGGCACTGAGAATCGAATGCTTCAGAGTACTGAAAATGTATGCCACTGACCTTATCAATTCTTCTCATCAATGCAGAAATGTTTCTCAGATCACAAGCAATCGATCTTCCTGAAAGTAGAGTGACAACAGTTACAGTATCTGATTCTAATAAGTCTAGTATGTTTTGGCATTGGGTCGTTTTTTTTTATTACTTGAAATTTGTATGACTTTAGGCGGGACATTGTTGATAATCCGGCAACACTAATGGTCACGAGGCCACAGTAGTGATGACACATTATTTGTAACAGGCCTGCCCTGGGGTGCTGTTTTTTGGACTGTAAATTCCCATATTACCCATCGTTAGCAGAAGAGAACGAGCAGAAAAAATGAGCTGTTCCATCTACAAGCTAGCCAGATCACCAATAGTCCACCTACAGTACAGCACAGCAGTCACGGGGCTGAGGCCTGATTCGTTTCAACTCTGCATGTTCAGCGGGCTTCAGCCAGAGCGTGTGCCAAGTTTTGTGCTAAACCCTTCACTTTCTCTTTTCATGTCTTGGCTCCAGGGAAAGTTCTCCAGCAGCAGTTGCCTTTAACCAGTGCCTCTCAAAGCTCATGCACGACTCTGCTCCAATCTCCATGGGGCTCAATTACAGCAGGCTGCTTCTAGTAGGAAATGGTAGGTAGCATAATCTTTGATTCCACTAAATTCACATATTTGCACTACATACTGAAGAGACTCATCCCTCCACTGTTTGCTTTCTTTGTTTTCGCCACCTCAGGAAAACAGTCCTGTTAACATCATGCATTCCATTGAACTATGCCAGTTCCAGGGAAATTATATGTAGCTCTTATGTGTTTTCTCTAAGAAGGCATAACAGTATAAACTATGTGTACCTTATAGAAAGGGGAATAATTGCAACATCACTCCCATGAGCATGCTTCTCTGCCATTGATAGGAATGCTAATAATTGACAGGCTAACCTCCCAGTGAATTTGGATGCAAAATTAGCTGGGGGTGGAGGGTTACACTGGGTGCTAGAAAATTATTTTGTGTTTTACACATTTGGCAATTCTGATGTTTGGTATGCCGTTTATGTCCTTTAAACAGGGCATGATGCCTCTGTCAGGCTTACATTAACTCCCAACAGATTTGCTTTTAACCAGGCATTTAACTGTCAGGGTGTTCACAGCCTTGTTTTATATAATCACTGTGGAATGCTCTTTGAGCAGCAAGTGTTTCCTAGCAACATAAGAAATATGTACACTGTTTGCCTCCTGCTCACTGCAAAGATTAGGGTAGTTATTATGTGCTGCAGGTGTTAGCATTCTGTTGTGCTCTAATAACAGGGGATTACATACAGACAATGTGGTAAGAAAAGAGCAAAAAAAAATAATTGTAGGTGTAAGGTCTGTTTGGCTAGAAAGGCCACTGTGCCCAGAGAGAGGTGAAATTCCCATTTTCTGGAGGTGATGCCGTAATTGGCCATTTTGTGATTTTACGTAAGGGATAACAACCGCCAAGCTGTCCTGATATACGGAAATAATGTAGGTGGCAGGAGCAAAGGACTGAAATCATATAGACTTAGCAGTGAAATGAGTTATAAAAAGAGATAATGCCTCACTCAAGAGCCTTTAAACCATGTAATTTTCCTGAGTTCTAATTACATGGGATGTAGTATTTCAATATTTCATTACAAAAATGTGCTGTTTCAGTGACTGAATTACTTATTATTTATTTTAACACCATATTTATTTTAACACCACATTTAACACCATATTTATGTATTTATTATAACACTGTATACTTGAGCAGACACAGTATTCCATTAAAAATTATGGAATAACTTAAAAACAAATTTGAGACCATTAAATTATACAAGTTACAGTATTATAATGGTTGTTATTATATATCATATATAGTTCCATCCAAATCAATTGCATTGTATCTGCTGTTACCATTTTAAGATATAATTTTAGAATTGCCACCAACATACCAGGAAATGTAACGTAATCATTTTCCCAGCACAAACTTGCTCACATTGAAGTTTCAAAGCTTTGGGGTGATGGGACAAGACTTTTTATTGACTTTTTAAGACAGTTATTGACCTAGCTTGTTCTAGGGACCAACAGTTAGGTTACATATTTAATAGATTAATTCTGTGTGCTCAGTAAAGAGTGAAATTAAAAGAGATTTGATATGTATAGTGTTGAAATAAATAGGATATCAGAAGAGGAAGTCAATGTAATTGCATTCATTTTATGGGAAGTCACTTATCCATTCCACTGTAATTTCACTCAGTGATTCAAAGAAAATTATTTTTGCTCATGAGCACAACTCATCTTTCAGTGCCTCAGGTAAATCAACATAACAATGCTCTGAATTGACCAACAAATACAGTAATCAGCTGAGTGGAAAGGTTTGTGACTTTCACATTTCTTAGTAAACAAAGACCTTCCCTAATCAGTATAATCACCTAATTATCCGGACATTTCACTAGGTTTCTCTAGAAATTTCCTCTTATGCTGCTACAGTTTCCTTATAGCTCTCCTGTGATGTGATCGAGCAGCTGAGCTTAGTGTACAACTCGGATAATAAGTATTTGAAAACCATGCGGAGGTACTGATCTCATTGTCCCAAACTGATCTTATTTCCGCAAGTGTGGGTCCCTGTAAGCAACAGTGCAGAGGGTATCCACAAAGTATTCTACTTCAAAAACCATTGAAGATATGAGGCCCACACTACATTGACATGAGCCTATGTGTTACAGGTTAAACAATAAAGCAGATGTGCAGTTGTGGAAGTCAGAAGAATAGGGTGCGCTCCTAGTATCAAATGACCTCAGCCAGAAAGACACACGTCAAGTGACAGGAAATCACCAGCTATGCAAGATTTGATTTTTCATCCCCCATACAGAGGCTAATCTTAAAATTATCATACGTTATTAGTATGTCTATCTTCTTGTAAAGCTATATCTGCTGTAGATATAACTGACTAAAGATGGAAGTGATTCTTTGGTGGCTTGTTCCATTACCTCATCTTTGCAGGTGCACATGTAGGCCTAGCGAGAGCTGGATAATATGTCTAAATAATTGGAGGCGCTGCTTGACGTGAGGTATGACTCCCACAGCAGGCAATAGTGAGGTTTTGATCATACAGCCATGAATATCTGACTCCAGCTGCCTCTTCCTCTCCTTTCCACTCATTAGTTCCACGAAGGGATGTGTCAAGGGAGACGCCCATGATCTCACTTAGGACTGACTCAAGTAAGATCTTGGGAAATGTTTTGGTCATTGCTGTTCCATCCCTAGGAGCACAACCCTCATGAGGTCATCAGTTTAAAAGATAAATGAATCTGCCATAAGCCATACATGCCTGATTAATTCATGTTATACTAGAATACTAGCCTAGTTGAGACAATTGGCTTCATCTAAGATCGTCATTCTCTCCCTCTCCTTCAGTTCACCATCAGACAGATCAATAATCCCAATGAAGTTTGTAAAGAAAGGCGTGTCATTGTTTTAAACACAATGCTTTAATCTTGACTCCATCAGAATCAAAAGATATTTTTTAACTCAGACAAATGAAATTAAGTCAAAAAAAGCTTAGCGACCATCCAGAGTAAACTTGAAATCAAACATTCCTCTAGAACATAGGTGTCAAACTCTGGCCCTCTGTGTAATTAAATATGGCCCACGATATCACATCAAATATGTATTAGAGCTGGTCCTCCATAGTGCAAACACTTCTAATGCTACAAGCCCATAGATGCTTTGTTTGCATTGGCCTCTCAGTCATCAGGATCAGCAAAGACGCCTCCTTTTTAGATGACGGTCATTAGCATCCATGCTACCGGTCTTGGTGCCACCCCTCTACAAACATGACAAAATGAAAGATGGAAAACAGGATCTTTCAAGACAGGTGGGAGGCAGATTTGCCCACGACTTTGTCAGAGTTTTTAATTTTGGCCCACTGTGAATTTGAGTTTGACACGCCTGCTCTAGAATATTACTCTGAATCATTACTCTGACCACCCAAATTGGTCTGTAAAACATTTTATTAGAAATACGTTCTTGTATAAAAATCTGAACATGCTTCACATACTTTTTTTTTTTTTAACTTTTAAACAAATACTTTTGTTCATCATACAGTAGATACCCAGGCACTGCTTCATTTTTTTGTTTTTGTATTTATTTGACTTTTTTCAGTTTTTAAGCTGTCAGGACAAAACGCAAACATTACCAATCCATTTAGTAACATACATTAACTTGTCATTTAGTTTTGGTCAGCACTAACATGTTTTGCTTTGCAACACAAATATTCAGCTGGAACAAATGTAGGAGGAAAACATAAGCAGCAAGTCATTGAATTTACATCACAAACAACCAATATTTTCTGAAAAGGTAAACCAAAAATGGGACCAATTATCAAATTGCAACAGCCTTTCCTATTTAGCCACTAGCTGACAGACATTACACATGAATTGATCATATTTTGCACACTCACATAGCTGGTGTTCCATCTGCAGCTCCCAAGTTGTCGATCAGATACAGTATACTTACCCTGTACAATCTGTTTACCCAGTGAGGCTTACTGAGTCAAGAGTAGAACGTAGAGTCGTAGAAATATCCAATTCTCATTCCTGTATGCTTACTGTGCCACTATTCAGTACAAAATTGCTGGTGCTCACCTTAGCAACCGTGATTGTTTTGTCTCAACATCATGAAATGTTTCAGTATATTGTGCAGGATGGAGCCAGGGTTGTGCATCAAAGACCACCCCCAAGTATTTGTGCCTTTTCTAGATCATTGTAACTCTTTAGGAAGATTTGTGTTGTCCTGATTGAAATACATATACCACCCTTGTGCTTTCGTTTCTTCTTAGTCCTGTGCTTACATGTGTTTGCTAGCTTAAACTGGGATTTGCGCGGGCCTTAAAATACTGCTGTGCCGTTGTGTAGCTGTATAGACTTAAGAGGTATATTTATCATCGGTTGAGGGGAACTAGTTCAGCGTTACAGCACTGATTCAAACATAAAAGCTCAGTTCTTTCATATGTTCGGAGTGGTCACTGGCTTGCCATCAAAAGAGTGATGAGAAAAGAGTGTGTGGTGACCTCTATGCCCAGTCCATTGTACAATGACAATTTCAGTTTTTGTCTCTGTGCTTGTTACTTTTGATTCATGTGGAGTATTTGTTTGGGGTGCGAGGGCTATGGGTGAAAGTACATTCTTAGCCTAGAGGCCATCATTGAAAGTCCTCAACTGAGGAGGCATAGCTGTGGGAATGAAACCACACATCTTTGAGAGGAGCTGCTCTAAATTTTTTCTAAGTTTTTCTCCACACCTTTAGGGACTACTTATTTGGGCTAAATGTTGTGAATCTGTCACAAGTGAATATCTTACTTCTTTGCCTGTAAAACCCATTTATGTTTTCTTTTTTATGACAGTGGGTCATCCAAACATACATAAAATCAGACCCCCTGCTCAACCAAGTTAATTTCACCAACAACTGACCAGGGACCAAGCAGTGGCACTGCAACAACACAGCAACAGTTTGAATGCATTCCACTGAATTTTCTTTTCTTTTTTTTTTTTTTTTACAACACAACACAGTGATGTTCAAACCAACATGCTCAACATCTGTAAACATTGACAAAATGTGTTTCACTGTGATTGTTCACTTAATTTCCACACATTAGGGAAGGAGTCAAGAGCTCCAAATCGAACTCTGCTCAGTCAGAATCAATTGACTGAGACTCCTCATCTTCCTGTCTTTGGGGTTAATGCACACAGCCCTGAATCCGACAGTTGGCATAAGTTTCTTTTTTCTCCCAGCATACCCAACCAGCGTACTCAACCAGCAGACCACAAGACCTACACAAACCTGAAAAGAGTTCTGGACTGAATTTTGAACGCAAAACACTAATGCAAAAGGGCCCACAGTCGAGAAAGTAGATTTTCACAGATGAAACCAGTTGTCCACCTGACAACGTCTTCCCTTTCTGTCTGTTCATGAAAACATTGTGCATATACATGCATACACACATTGACAGACACACTCACACACATTCACACACACACACTGATGTGACACTGCAATACAGAAGCCCGCATTCATAGTCTTGGACAAGTTTTTCTTGAGCAGCTTTCAGAGCCCCCATCAAAGCCATCTCCTCTGGAGAAGTCCATGGCATGCCTTTTTATACTTGCATCCCTGTACCATGTGGACATCCTAAAAACGAAGAGCGTCCCTCTGTGAAGTCAATCTGCGGTACGTGTGTGGTGGGGATGCTCCTCTAGAGCGCGTGATTACTGTAGCTTATGTATGTCTGTTTGGAACCAAAGGCTGCAAAGAAGAGAAGGAGGGACATGGAAGTAAGAAAAGGAACAAGAGAGTCAGTCAGATGGACAGACAAACATAGCTGGAGTCAGATGGACAGATGCACATTGCTGGAGTCAGAGGGCAACAATGGCGGCATGCTACCACATAGCAAGGTGCATTGATACATTGATGGTACACATAGCAAAAATAAAATGGCATTCCTGTATGCACATTTGAAGAATTTGATATTCAATTCATTTCCATTCAATTTTCATTGTTCAAATTGGACAGGACAACATGTAAGTATTGATTTCAGCATAGTGCATCTCCATAAGTCAAACCTACCTTAGATAAAGAGTGAAAAAGCTATGGAATGCTAATGGAATAGACAAAAAGCTCTTTTCACCCAATTCCTATTGACAGCTATAGGCTGTTATCATTAATGTCACATCCCTCTCACCAGTCACCTAGCCACGAAACAGGTTATCTCAGTATTCAAGCCATTTGTTTTCAACAGGGACAGAACCGAATTACACAGTGATGGAATGGGCTAAATTGACATTCCCCACCACGTGCGCAGTAAACAGACCTACGCACTCGTTTAGCATTACACTTTGCCTTATCACAACCGTGTTGTCCATTTCCTCCCTCATAATTAATGCCATTTGCAATGTTGCTAATTAGGCTGCTGTTTACAGATCAAAACCACTTTGTTAACCAGCGTATTTAGGCAGAAGTAATATTTGTTAAGGTTAAATTGGCGCATAAAGCCACTAATATGAAGTCCACTTAAAATGCACACAAAGGCAAGCATAATTGTGTATTTGAGTCATTTACCCACCAAATAGCGGGATCACAGCAAGGTGACCACTAATGATGAAAGCACTAATGATGGCCATTTCATGCCAGTCTTTTACATGCTAATGCAGTTCTTCATTATGCCCCTCAGTTCATGCATTTCAGTACTAACAAGGAAAAGCACGGGCTCATCAATTTTGCAAATGCATTAGCATGGAGTGAGTTACCTTTGCACACACTTGCATCATTCCTCACGACTGTGATGCGTGCTATGAACTTATCTTAGCAGCCACAGTGAAATGTCTGGCCTTTTCATGGACTGCAAAAGGACTCAGGGTCTCACCCTCTTTAGGCCCACGGTAGACATTTGAAATCTTAAAATAAGTAGCGGTACATGTCTCCCCCTGGCTGCCAGGAGCAGATGTCTTGAATTAGTCCCCAAAGGTCCGCATATGCTCATCCACCCGCCCCACCCCCACCTTCTCCTGGATCTGTTGATGCTGCAGTTGGGCCCCAACTCGTCCCCCAACACCCCCATCCCCCCCTCTCTCCTGGCCACATCTGCAAGTCGCAGTAGATATATCTGAATAAGCCTCAGCCACTGACAGGCAAAAGTATTTTGGGGGGAATCGCAAGCGAGGAATTTTATTTCCCCACTGCGCTTTGTGTCCCCGGTGGCAATGACAAATGAACCTTATTTAAATATTCATGTGCAGGGCGCTGCCTTTGAACAATAGACGGTTTCGGGAGAACTGGTGCCGGCAATCCAATCTGTCTCTCCCTGTTCCCCTCTATTGTCACCGTGGGCTCCATTTGAGCAAATCTCCCAGTTTTGTCACGACTGGAAACTGATTATTGGGGGGGCCGTGGTTATAGGCTTGATCAGATTTTTATGTTGTGTCTTTCATCAATGACAATCACTCCGCTTTCACTGAGCTACATCTGTATATGCTAAAGCGTCTGAAAAGCATACTTATGCATATCCGTGCCTCAAAACTTGCATGTTTTACACCTCTGAATCTGTGAAAATGTCACATAGGTGAAAGCATGTTTTTTTGGTGCCTCTTGAGCACAAAACTACACTAAAGCACCACTCCTGAGTTTGACTGCATTTTCTCTTTTCTGTGGAGTGTATCTCTTTTTCCCAGACACACACACCCTCACCCCTACCCTACACACAAACACACACATTCCCAACACGTCGAAAAGTAAAGCAAGTTGGGTGTGCATGTTTGCATAATCACCCAGGCAGCCCCTTGCTGACTCAGCCGCTTAACTTTGTTATTTACTGCAGTCGCACACAAGAGCCTGGAGGTCCCCGATACCAGCAAGCATGCTAAACTGGTTTGGAATGAACGTGTGCTGGACACTGACAGTTTTAGGATAGCACTGAGAGAGAACTAATTTGCGTCTCCATTATTTACATGGTGCGTGCCCCTCACACACACACACACACACACACACACA
>JAGFZM010000412.1:171631-217705 GCA_017657215.1 Limnothrissa miodon | reverse complement strand
CATACTGTGTGCAAGAAATAAACTCCACTAAGCTGTCCTGTTCCCTATATGCTAGAGGACCAACACCAGGTGATTTAATAACCTACACCAGGTGACTTGCTGTGTACACCTGAGTTATTCACCCTATAATATCCTTACCATGGCTATGCTGTTACTGTACCTTTAGGGTACCTAAAGCATCATAGCTGATCCACTCATTCCGTGAAGCTGCATCACCATTGCCATGTGAACTCAAGGTCATTCATGATGATGGTCAAGTCATGCGAGGAGCTCAAGCCATGATGCAAAGGTTATCAATGCAGTGTGATGCCCATGCACCCGACAGAGGCCGTATGGACGCGTCTGCTTTACCTTTCTTTGCCTGCGTCTCAGTTAAGAGGGGAGAGGCCTGCTACTCAGAGGGAATCACCTTGTGTCTCCAGGTTGTGGCAGAGCTCGGTGCGTGCCTCGCCGTTGGGCCGCAGGCTGGCCTTGGGGTTGAACTTGTTGGACATTGTGGCAGCCGTCACCACTGCCTTGAGGCTGCGCGAGCGCTTGGCCACATTCTGCTCCGGGTGGACGAGCACCACGTACACCTTGGGCATGTACAGGAGCCCCAGGGACACAGAGGCGCTAAGGCTCACGGAGATGGTCAGCGTGGTCGTCTGGATGTACATCTACAGCAGAGAGGGGAACAGGAACAGAAGGAGAACCGCAGACAGGGTGAGAACGATAACGGGAGGATAACGGCATCAATAACATTTAGCATTGTTCACTACTGTGCCAAAATCCAGAGCGAAAACTCACACAATGCCAGTTTGAAAGGTCACATATAACACTTAAGACACCAGCATAAAATGTGAAGGTAGGTGTGTGTGTGTGTGTGTGTGTGTGTGTGTGTGTGTGTGTGTGTGTATGTAATGCTTGGTGTAAGAATGTGCAGCAGTAATACAATCAAGCCAAGTCAGTTCTATATTTCGAACTTAGAAAATAGAAGTGGCAATTTAATAAGAAAACCCATCTGGTTGAGGGAGCACTGTGTATACCATGGGCTGTCACGAGGAGAAATGAGAGGATGCCCACACCCTAGAGGACAAGGTTCAAATGAATATCCAGTGACAGACAAGGCAAGACAAGACAAGACGCTGTTGTTGTGTCTTCCAATTCTGCAGCTCATGCTCTGCTGAGCTAATTTAGCTTTACACTAGAGGCTGTGAAATCATGCTGCTGCATATGAAAAAGTTTACAGTGTCAATAAAAATGACTTTCCATAGCTTGTCTGGAATGTCTGTGTGCGGGGAAGGCACGGAGAGATAGAACAATGGTCATTAAACAAACAACAAATCAAATTAGGCATCTTGCCTCTCAGCTTGTTTGCTTAATGCGTTTAAACAAACAGGAACAACTGACTCGAAGGCACTATTCTAAGCCTGCATGAAGATGGAAACCAGAAATCATTTTTGATCTGTATATGTATTTTATCATTTCCCTCTTCCAAAATTACACCACAACTTAGATCTCTGCAGCGTTTGACGATATTCACAGATGTCATACAGACTTCTGATTCAGGATGGATTTCTAAAAGGAGGTTGTTTTTATGTTCAGCTTCAGTGAGTCTTCACATGAAAGACTGCACTGTTGCTGCATGTTCTTTTTCCTTTAACAAAGACATAACAACATTAGTCATCTCCCTCTCACACACCAACACCCCAATCCCCTGATCCAGCAATATTGAGAGGCAAAAAAAAAATCTTGCACCTGGCTCCTCTTTGCTGTTTGCACTCCATTTTTATTGATCTTTTCGCCAGCCATGGTGCAGCAATCAATAGCTGAAGAATTGAAGTGAGATGGACAGTGTGGGGGATCAGCCATGAATCAATGCAAAATGTCTAACTGTTCTTACTTCCACCACTCCACAAGTGACATGAAAGAAAATCCCTTCATCTCTGTCCTCACCCTCAAAGGGTCAGTTGTTTCACCAGCTCACCACGCCATACTGCATGTACCATACAGCAGGTTTCTTTACCGAGGTTGACTATTTAGAAAAAGTCGGAAAAAAGTCATTAAGGCAACAGATAACAACCTTTAATCCACCTTCTACCTCTATTCTCAAATGTTTCAGTGGGTTCCAGATTTTGCTTCATGACGCCTGGTTGTTTGTCAAGACTCACTAATAAAGGACGACTCAGCAATTTACTAACAGCAAAGCCTCTGTCTGCAATGGTAACTGCAGAACAGACCTAGACAGTGGGTGTGTTTTGTTTGTCAGCTTTGCTTCTTTCTACCTGTAGCTAAGGCTCTATCAATGCATCCAGGATAGATTATTCTCATAACTCCACTATGCTCCATTTCTGGCTAAAGTGCTGCCGGGAAATGTAGTAAGGGGTGTTGAGACCGGCCTCTCCTCAACATCACAGATCAGCTGAGACCACTGCAGACACAAACCTAATCTAAAAATAATTAAAGCGTTCAAAATCAGCAATTAAATGGTGAATGCTCTTTGCCCAGCCTAAGCAAATAATCTATTGAGCAGCATGGCCCTTACAGGATTTAATGACTCCTCAGACGGACAACTGATCCTCAGTAGATGAACCACTTCTTTTGACTCTTCCCGAGGGGGTGGATGGTGAGGAGAGGCATTGATTTGCTCTGTGCCCTCAAATTCACCCTTAATCTTTCCACACCTGGATCTGCATTTTGTGAAGGCTGGTGAAGGATAGGTAGACTGAGTTGCGTCCAGCACGCACAGAAATCAGGGACTCATTAAGGGGACTGCCACAGGCGATGTATGTTCAGACACCAAATTTGCAAACTAATGAGAGAGCAACAACTATTGAGGTGCAGAAGAGTGAATCAAAAAAGCCTTAGAGGTTCAGTCTTGATGCAAAGAGCAATACAAATGAGGTGGCACCAAAAGCAGTGTGGCGTTTACAAGAGACACTTTTGAAAGGTAATGTTTTTTTGTGTGTGTTTTTTGAACAAATGCCAAGACCCGGCCAAGGAACAACTATCTCTGATGGAGCTGCCAAGTCTATTCTCAGAGCCTCAGTTAAGGCACTTGCTGTTAGACGCAGGAATCCAAAACAGGAACAGGAATCCAAAAAATCCACAGAATCCAAAAATCAGGCCATTCAAATGCTGTCTGAAAAGATAAAAACAGCATAGAAACTGTTAGCTCTGTTGAATATAAATTGCACGCCATCACATGCTTGTAGTAAAGTGGAGCATGGAAGAACCATCAGGATAATGACCACAGCCACCAAATTTAAGGTTCCAGAGTAGCCCCAAGAGAGCCTGAGACTGCTTGCCTCCTAGAGCACATCTGAAAAAGACCAAGACCCATTAATCAGACCAGGCCAGGGACCCTACATTTTTAGATGGGCATTCAGGCGACCTGAGCAAAGAGATACATAAAGATGAAATTGTTAACCCTGTGGTGCTTTCCAGACAACATGTTCCTAAGTGCAATCCTAAATGGAATTCTATTCATTAAATTCCATTCAGAAAAAAGCAGAACTCAAAGTATTGTGCTCTGAAAAAAGCAGTGTTCCGGCCTGTCTAAAAACATGATCAGGGTTCACTAGTTCTTTGACATATTCTCTGTTGCACATGAAACCAACCCCACATGAGTGAATACTGCAGGAAAAAAACTTGATACTCTACATGTGAAGCCTCCAATCATATAACAAAGAGGTACAATTGTACTGTACTACTAGAATGTCCCCTTGGAAAGAATGAATTGGACATGTTGCATTTAAAACTATATTTAAAATGTTACCAATTCAATACTAATGGCAACTCTCTTTGAATCTGGCAAAACAGCACCCAATGGTTCACATATATGTAGTCTTTTATCAAGAATCTTTTTACAATATTTCTTGTAAACAAAGTGGAGTTGTTTACTGAGTTACAAAGAGAACACACAGCCGTATGTACACGTATGGTCGTCTGTTGCTTTTGGGGTTGCCGCTTGCATGACTGTCTGGCATCAATAGGCTGCCATGCGGCTGACTGCAGACAGATGTGCAGAGCACAATCAAATTTGCTGTTAGGTTTGGCATACAGTTAAGAATCCTTCAGAGAAATTCCTGATGCATTAATTACTCAGGGAGGGTGCCCTAACAGACTCTGATTTGATTTCTCCCTTGACATTGCATCTGCTCAACTGAATCAGATTCAAACCACCACTTGCTACAGAGGAAGGTGTCCAGTGTTACAGATGAAGTGGTCAAGACCATAGCAATATCTTGTGTGGTTTAGTTTTGTCACAATACCAAAATTATTGTTTCGATACCAAGCCAAGCTAAGAATTGTGATTTTGATACTTTTTCAATACTTTTCCTGAAAAGGGAGAAACCCTCTCAAAGGTGCTTTATTTTAAAACTGGGGCAACATTCTAATCATAACACACTTGAATTAGCGATAGGCAGGCTAATGTTTAGCCATGAGGATAATGCCCATCGTTAGCCTACTGTTTCTCTAGATAGCCTCGTCAAACTACAGTGGTGCAAAATAGTGACTCGTCACTCAAAATAAACTATAGCCTTCACATTTTACTTATTTTAAGGGCATGAGCGTGATCATGTTATCTTTCACATACTAACCTGTCTGTCTTTAAACTCCTTGTACAACTCGGCATGCTTGTCGGCCAAGTGTTTTGCCAAGTTCGAGGTGTTGCCTCCCTTAGTTTGGAACTGTTTGTAACATTAACACTGACGACAAACAGGTCTCGACTTATCAGTAGTTTTGCCCTCACTGTCAGCAAGGTAGGCAAAGTACCTCCAGATCTCACTCCTCGCGTCATCTTTGTCAACAACTTGTGGACGGCAGCCACTGTATCACTCGCACCTGTAGCCATCCCTGTAGTGATTGTCAAATGACAGCTGCAGCAGCAGCTTCCTTGCTGCGTGCGTGAAGAGAAAAATGGTAGAAATATGGTCGTACTCTCGTATTTTAAGTAAACAATATTTAGAACAGGAGACAGATGAGGGTTATAAAAAACAGGAACAGAGTTGATTAATTTGTTTGATAATGTCTTGTGGTTGTGATAAATGTAGTTTAGAAATAATGATGAACAATGTAATATAGAATGTCTCGAACTTTGGCATAATCAAAATTGTCCGTGAACGACATCAAACGCAATATACTATTTCAACATGTAGTGGCGCTTGACCTTAATACTGTACAGCCCTCAAAGGTGCGTACCAGTAAAAAGACTTAAGTCAGGAGGAAAATACGCGTAAGGAAACTTTCCATGAGGAATGCCCAGATTTCAGGGTTGCTCTGCCTAGAACGCGCAACTGGCGCATAAGTGACTGATTTGAGCCTATGGCAGAATGTGCGCAGGCTGAAAAGCGCTTTTTTTTACTTAAAGGGGACATATTATGCAAAAACTCACTTTTTACTGGGCTTTGAGTTCATATTTGGGCCTCTACTGTTCTTATAAACTGTCCAAGCGCGAAAAAAACCCGTCCATCCGTTTTCTGACAGCCAGTAGAAAGACTTTGGTGTCAAGAATATTATGCTCCTGTGAGCCATTTAGATGGCTCCCTTATTTTCACGTCACACTAAGGGAATTGGCATAGACCAACCCCAGCACCTGTCGAATCCCCATCCATTTAGCCAAAGCTAATGTCTACCTGCCTGTGGCAACCAGCAGTAACAGGAGACGGTCGAGGTAGAGGATTATAAAATGTCAACTATTAACACCGTGAGCGATATGACTTGCCAATGTCGCTATGTAATGTAGTATTGATATATTGAGTAAAGTTATCCATATTTGGATTTTTTTGGTTATCAGTTGTCATTATTTCAGACCTTTTAAAAGTTAGCATGTTAGCTAATATACGTGAGATTAGCTCACGTTCATGACATGGTAAAAAAAAAGTTATCAACTGATAAATTCTGCCAGTGCTTTTTTTGTACTAGAAAAAGCCTCAGAGTCTGTGTTTTTTACTTTAAAAAAACCCACTCAGTGTGAACACTAATGCTTGTTAAAATATTGTCTAGGTTTAAATGAAAAGTTTATCATGTGATTATCAGTGGAGGCACGCCATGTTAGTCTAAAAGCCCATAGTCTGCATTAGCAGTTGTAGCCTCACTTTATAAAACGTTACTTGAACGTATTCAAGCTTTGTTGAGTTTAAAATGTTAGCAAATACTAAATGTTGTAAAGAGATGCCATTATGTTTCTAAAAAATAACCTTACATTAGGCTACATTGTTGTGGCAAACTAAACATGGTAGGCTAACAACTAAGGAGGGATCCAATGGTAACAAATACGTTTATTAAAGGCGCTCTAAGCGATGCTGTTTCACGTCACTTCTTGTTGACGTTCGAAGTATTGTCAAACAAAACGGAGGATAGCTCCAGAGAGGGTTCAAGCGTTATAAGTTATAGCTCACTCCTCCCCCTCCCTCCCATGCCTCCCGAAAGACTCATGAACCTTGTCGTTTATTGGCTGGAACACTGTTATGTTTAGTTTTCGTTTGTTATGCTAGGTTTGCCCACTCTGTTTTGTTGCCGTTTGTGGAGCCAGGGCTGTCTACAGAGACCGCGTTTTTTTACAGTGTGTTCAGGGGACAGGCAGCTAGCAGATTGTGAGGAGATGTTTGCTGTATGTAACAACACGTTTTAGTCCTAAAAACGTGTCACATCGCTTAGAGCACCTTTAAATAAGTTTATTAAATAAGTTGACTTCAGAAACCGCTTGCTGCATTCTTGCTGTTTGTGCTGGTGGATCCTCTTGTTCGGCATCGGGGTCTGATACCGGCTGATATTTGTAGTAATTTTCGAGCAATGTAAACAGTTCACGCAGCCGGAGGCTTCTCATGGGCAGGGCGGGGCGTGACTAGCAACAGCTTATTTGCATAAAAGTGACAGAGCCCTTAAACGGCTCAATTTGGGAGAGACCGAAACTGCCAAGAAAAGAGCTGGTGAAATCTATTTATGTGAGAGTGATTTTGTGCAAAGAACTTCATGAACTTGATTTGTATAGCCTATAGACCCATTCTAAATTGTTTAAAAAGAGGTATAATATGTCCACTTTAAGCCACCTGGAGAATTCCGCCCGCAGTGAGGTGACGCCCATTCTATCCCGGAGCAGTGGGATGTCTGCTCCAGCAGCGTCCAGGGAGCTGTGGGCTTAGGCGCTCAAATGCACTTCCGCTGTGGTCTACTGGTTGGGGATCAAAGTAACAACCTTTTGATTTCATGCCCGAAGCCCTAACCAATTTGCCAGCAGGTTTGCAACCGATTTGAGCCAAGAGAAATGAAGTCTCAAACCAAGTTACTTGACTGATTAGCTCAAGTCACAAACGCACACACTGGACATGAACTAATACCACTGACCTCTTGTTTCTCCTGCTACAATTAGATCATGTCAACGTTACAATGGCGAGCTGGAAACAAAGCTTCTTTAACACATGAAGCATTCAGGGGCGTGTGATGGCTGTGCTATCAGAGAGGATGTGGCAAGTAGCCACTTGCCCTAGGACTCCATTATCACGTGGTCCCTCCTCTGCCTTCTCTGTCAAGTGAGCACTGATTTAGAGCGCCTCTCCAGGTGACCAGATGCGAGATTGATTCCAGCATCAAGCACAGAGCGCTGTGATCAAACACAATAGATAGGCCAGATGTCCCCCACTGAAATGATACAGCGAGCCTCTGGGGGCGGGTGGGGTCATCCATTATGTTTAACTTGACACTGGATGACAGCATGTCGCCCACTGATGCGCAGGCTCCCTGTAATCTGCTGATGAGTGAATGGGTGAACGGGGAGGTAAATCAAAAGTACGACAGACAAGCGGGAGGCAAATAATTGCTGTAAGTGATGTGTCATCGCACATTTCTCAGGCTTTGTGTACTTGTCAGAACCACCAATGAGAAGAAACAAGGCTTTCATATGCTAAATTCTTTTGTTTTTAATTTAAAAAACTGAATGAATAAAACTGACTATTGTTTGTGTCATTTTGTTTACAGCGTTGACATGGGTGTGGAGAATTACACATTCAACTGTTCTAATTTTTCACGAACACAATGGACAATGTTTTTTTATTATTATTTCAATGCACAGAATGTTTATGACATTATCCAATCAAACACAACTGCTTTCTGTACAGTAATCATCTTGTTTGCCATACTAAGTAAAACAAACATTTGGGTTTGATATTTTTTGTAGTATTAATTACCTTACAAATTTTAAACTATTTAGTAGATTTTTTGTTGTTTTGCCAATTAAGCTGGGTTTTTTTGTGAGTGCAGACTTCAAATAGTATAACTACCATCATCTTGCCCACATTGGAGTCGATGACTGTCACAGTGCATTCTTTTACATGAGAGGAGACAAAGGCAAGAGACTAGTCTCAGACAAGACATGAAAAGCATTTCAAAGCAACTGGGAGATAGAGGCTGCTTTGCAAATGAGGGGAAGGAGTTTGTTTGCCTGCAGTCATAGCAAAATTCTGCAAGGTAATGGGGCCTAGACATCTTGACAAATATGTTTTGCTGTATTTTACATAATAAGTGTCTGCTTTTTGTCAAAACATTTTGCCCAGCACATCTGGAAAATCATGGGCTGATCATTGGCTGTTTGGAAGTCCCATGTAGTTCTACTTATCTTTTCCCTCTTTTAAGCACTGTCAATCAGCCTCTCCGTGACAGGACAATTTATACATTTATTCATTTTATGCACCAACACCTGAAATACCTAAAATATAGGCCTGCATTTAGTGGACATGCCTACAAAAAACATATTCAATAGTCCAGGATCTGTATGCTCTTTCTAGTTGATATCAGTTAAGATGAATCAACTTCAATAGACAATAAATAAGAACAACAGCCAGAACAATAGAACAATATAATAAAATTAAGTGCATGTGCAAGCATGTTGTAACAACATTTGGAAAAAGACAAAGTAGTTAGCCACTTATTTTTCAGGTCTAAAGCTGACTACAGCAAAATCTTGGATTTTGGATTACATTCTCAGTTACAAAAACTTTCCATGGAACTGCCCTGGACCTTTCTCTGTAGTCCAACTAGATGGACTTCTCCCCTCATATCTGCTTCTTCAGCCAAACGCTTTTCACTGCACACTTCCAAAGCTTTTAACTACACTACAGTAGAAAGCTTCTCTGCTTTTCTTTGTGATAAGGTCTCAACAAAAGGTACAACAGCAATAAAACACAGTTTAAATGTAATTACTTTCCAATGTTTAGCCAAGAAGTTTCACATTTTAATAATCACAGATAAAGAGCATCTAGATTAAAAGAGACTACAATGAAAATATATGGAAATAATAATTACTGACAGTTCACGATGAAGAAACACCTTAACCATTAGTTCTTCTAGCAGAAGCCAGAGCTAATTAAATAACTTCTAATAAAAGAAAGAAGACAGGCAAAACCTCTTATCTTAAGCCTCTGAAAGAGAATGTTCCAGGTTTTCAATTAAGCAAGTAGTGCAGGGTTTAGAGGAATGTGAGGAGAAATGGAAAGAGGCCTTTTTAAGGATGTTCTCAAGTCCCGTTCCTGTTTTGTTATTCTATGGCACCCTGGCTAATGGATTACATCATCTAGAAAAAGCTAATGCTCCCATCTCAACTCTACTTTCGAATTCCCTTTCATCTAAGAAGGATAGCTAAGGGAGAGAAGGCTTTGTTTTCCACATCCCCATGTCTTTTCAATTTGCCTTGACAATGCAGTATTGTAAAAATGCATTGCTAATATTCTTGTGATCCATGCTCATCAAAGTGCAGAGGCACTTTTTTTTCCTCTCTCTCATTTTCCTCATGTATCTTCCAGATCGTAGCACAGTAGGTATGGCAGCAATGGAGAATGGTGCAGTATATCTGTTAACTTTGGAAACACCCTTCTCACTGCAGATGTCTTATTTTTATGAATGGACTCGCACTGATACAAACTACTAGTCATATATCTCCATTGTAGAGAGTAAGTGTGTCATGCCACACTTTCTAGCACACCAGAATTCACCACAATTTATTGCTTTCCAGTTTTATACATTTCTCATTTTTTGAATTGTGTTTTATGTTTTTAATCTCTAAGAAATTGGTGTCACAATTTAATAAGCAATGCTTAGTCTCTTTGATTTTGTTCATTTGAAGGACCACAGCCTCAGCATCATCAAACTCTTTATTGTACTGTACGCGGCACTGTTTTATTTCCCTCTTTGTGCTGCAATAACCCGCTGTTTTACCACTCGTTTGTGTGTGTGTGTGTGTGTGTGGACAGTTCTTTGTACATCTAGGCTACGAAAGTAGAGCCGTGCCTCCGAGTACTGTGCTTGCAGCAGGATTCTTCTTGGCAAACATCTGGTATCACACCTGTGTGATCTGGGTGCCAGATTTTCACATTCCAGTTGTTTATTTGTTTAGCTCTATCTTTATACTTCACAGCAGTGACATCCCTCTGTGTTCTCATCTGATCACACAAACAACCAGTTTCATTTTGCTGTTAATTTAAGGGGAACAATTAGCATCATTACCCTCAGATAGTCATACTATTTTAAAGACCACACTAAAATCTCTAATCAGACAGTACATTAGGAGCACATTAGGGCAAAGACAAAACACACAAACACTCACACACACACACACGCGCACGCACGCACGCACACACACTTGCTTTCCAGATTCCAGGTAATTGTACCTAGATTTGCTTCATCTAATATGTCACCCTGAGGCATCCCTACCCCCATCCCCCCAGGAGTCTCCTCGGCTACCCTGACTCTGCTATTACAGGGTGGATGCACACCTCATTATGTGGCTAGAGTTAGACACCTCCAGCTACGGTTTTCCCTGCTTTTCCCATCCCCATATCTCATACACCCAAACCATGCCGCCACTCCCAATCCCAATCTCCAGAGCTGCAATGCAACCACACAGCTGCTGAAATGACAATTTCTAGTGTTTTTGTTTTAGTGTTAGACATTACATGCACCTTATACCACTGTTAGATCAAAATGTGATGCACAATTTAAAATGCATTTTTCCCTAATAAATGCACACCTATGAAATACTTCTGCTTTTCTGGCCATATTACACTTATTACACATATCAATTCGCCCAACAAATGTAAACTTTAAAGAAATTGTGCCATTATCACAGTTTTAGTGGCCTGGACATGTTCATAGCAGAGCAACATTGTAATTCGTCACTAAGATGGGATTTAAGTCTATTACACTGCATTTATGAATATGGAAATCAGTGATTATACAAAAGCCAATTAAGCTTGACAATGGGCATTATGCTTGACAAAGACAGATGGAACTAATTACCTGCTTTTGATTTGTAGACATCACTCTCTCAATTCTAATTTGATTTGTATATGCACCTGTAGTATCTCATCTCACCTTAATTTACAGTGATCAACAAGTTCACTAATACATTTTGCCCTCTTTTCTATGTGGAACCGGTATAAAACCTTAGACTCAGGCAATAACACCCGATGTTGATGATGGGGATCATCCCTATGTTCCCCGGGTCCTATGTTCCCCTCTTTGTATGGGACAGGGGAACATAGGACCCTTTTTTTAAAAAAGGGTCCTGTGTTCCCCAGTTTTACAATAAAATCACAAAGCCTGCCGTAACTTCTAATGTTCCATACGGAGACATGCCGTATTTCATGAAATATGCGCTGTCACTCTTCACTTACATTTCTGGGTCAAAGGACTTTTAGAAATATATTTATAAGATAAATATAGTTTTACTATTCACAAAACCAGCATGGGGCAAATGCACGAAAGCACATGAAATGAAATGACAGGCAGGTTGTGACAGTTTTTTGTTGGCAGTTGTTGGCTCTAACTTTCAACCTGACCCGAACTGTCGGAAGTCTAAATGTTCACGAACAGCACTGCAAAAAGTCACATGAAGTCACATGAAGAGCAAACTGTTTACGTAGTGTTATATTTTCATACTGAGCTATTGACCGGACAAGTGAAATCAGAATCTACAGTATGGGGTATTATTGTGTGTTGAACAGACCGCTCGCATTAGGCTAAATCTGTTTGCGTGATCAGTAGTTATCCATGGTGCTGAAGTAATCATTGTGTGATGGCCAACACAGAAAATTAAATGTTTGTATTGAAGATGATTGTTCGACTGTTTAGAATCAAGGTCTACCATTAACCTAATATACTCATTACAGAGATTTCCCACACCCATTCACAAAAACCTATTCTGAAAAATTTTACTCAGAAAAATGCCTTTTCTTCTTGTTTTTATCAGTATTATTTTATCAGTATTAAAAAACAAAATAAAATCAACAAAATCAATTTAAAAAGCTTGATTTTGTTCTATGTTTAATTCCATACAGCAAATTAAAATGCTCTTGTGTTGAGCTCTTGATGGATTATGTGTCCCTACTCATAGAATGCATAGAATGGGCTTCATGCTTTGTGAATCAGTGTGAAGAATAAATGGGGCTTGCACGAACATGCTTAGGAATGAAAACCAATTGTCCTGTGGCTGACCACTCAATGTTACATGAACAAATCCTGATGCAAAAAAAAATGAGATTCACTCAAACTGTCAGCAACATGAGAATAATGACTGAGATTCACTCAAACTGTCAGCAACATAAGCAACATCAAATGTTCTGGGAGCAAGTGTTAATAATGATTTCCAGTATTGTTTGTATGGTAGTGTGACTAACAGCTGGAGAGAACCGCACATGTAGGCCTGTGCCTCTGAAGCAACAATTCTTCAAGAATTTCTACAGAACATTCATTATGTGACAAAGAATGACTGACTCATTTTAGAAATGACACACACACGGCATTGCACTCAAATATAATTTGTGGACTGTAAAGTAAATGGAAGGGTTTTGTTGTCCATTAGGTCATGGACTTAAAACATATGAAAATAAAGGTTCTAGAAGTGTCATGACTTGTTAGTATTTACCAACTCCATGTGGCATGACTGCTGACTGCTTACTGTATGCAAAAACACATGCTAATGTTTTGTAGAAATATTTGATTTGAGCCAGATTATCTGTGTGTTGGTGTTTTGAACATATACATTTTGAAATGTACACGCAGTGTATAGGTTAATGCTTGTTAGTGACTGGATACAAACGGTAATCTATTTAATGATAAATCAGACAAGGAAGCAGCAATGAAATTTCCTGGATTACAAGCCAAGGGCGTAGGTTTAGTCTCAACTTTGGTAGGGACAATACTGCCCCCCCCCCCCATTTTCTATTTTCAAATAATGACAATAACACAATTCATAGGCTACCTAAATATTAGCTATTACCTACAGTAATTGTGAAAAGACTAAATTATGAATTTGACTCCGCTTGACAGTCAGTTAGCTTTAACTTTTAATAATAGTCTACAGACTGCTACGATTAACTGCAGACTATAGACTACACTAATAACACCAATTAGCCTAAGCCTACAAATTTATACCGGAAATGGTTAACATAATATTCGTCACCTACCTGATTGACCATCATCATCTCTCAGGGTTGGTTTAGCATGTAAGCTGCACCTCACAGTAAGAAGGGCTGTACACCTACTCTCTGGGTAGTACTCTCTACAGTAGATCTTTTTTTCTATTTGCGTGGCACTGTAGGCTAACAACAAGGAAGAAAATCGGCCAAAATTATTTTCAGTACCAATGTAATGATAAGTTTAACACTTTTCTGAGAATATAGCAAGACGCACCTGCCTGTGCTTTTCTACTTGCTACATAATTAGCCTACAAAATGCATTACGGGATATGGTTCGCATTTTGCTTTAAAGATCTCATTCCATCGTATTTTCATTAATTTTGTCATGGTCTCTTATCTAAAATAATGTCATGAGAGTTGGTTTCGACAAAAAATATGCTGTGGTTGTCTTGTTTCAAGCTATTTTAGTTAGGTGAAAACGAGAGCAGGGATAGCTCGAGAAGATTCTTATGAATATTAATGATATGCAAATGTATCACCTCTGATTGGCTAACAACACTGTGACGCTCCATCTAGTGGGTCTGTCTGCAGGCAGCCTAACGTTTCTTGAGGGCGGGTTAACTGCATAGCTAATGTTCAAATTGACGTACATTTGTACAGCTTTTCCGATTCGCTCTTTTTTCCCGACAGTTTTCTATCACAGGCGAATACAGACTACAGGGGTAGGAGAGCATTTTGAAGTTGAGCATAGAAGTACAACTTGGGCTGACCTATGGTAATGTAAAAACATCAAGTCTTAAACGGTTTATTTTGGAAGGAGACCTTTAACTACATGAATATGACCCCCTTGTCATCAACCCAGTCATCAACCTGATTGCTATCATCATCCAAAACCACACAACGATTTATCACAGTAGGAAGACGGGTGATAACTCTTGCTAACCTGCTATGCACTACTTACTCTCTCTGTGTTGAAATAGGTCCGTATATCTTTTTTGGTGGCATTCTGTAGGATATCTTTAGAAAACAGAACACAGTGAGTTTGAATAACCAGGATAAGTTTAACACTTTTCTGAGGACATATAGGTTATCACAGATAACGTTATCAGCACAAAACGAACCTGCGCTCAACTCTTGTAGACAACTTTTAACGATTAATGCAGGCTTTGTCCTTGTGAGTGGAACGTGAACCAGCAAGCGCGTTTGAGCCAATCAAATCACTGTATGGATAAGTTCGATGCTGAAGCTCTGGAAAATGGATTGCAAGCACGTCAAAGGAACAAAACCTACTGTCTGCAACTTATTCTATTGCGTTCGCAAATAAATATGTTAATAAGTTCATATTGATATATAAAATAAAATGCGAAATATTGGTAGTGACTATTTTGTCGTTCCAAAATATTGGTTGTGACTTGTCCCTATGGTCCCTATGCAAACCTACGCCCATGTCTCAAGCACTGACTCTGTAAATGAAGTTACCCTGACAACGTGATGCTTGGGGACCCACAATGCGGTCTCTGTTCAGAAGGCCCTTTTTTATTGAAAGTCACTGGTTCACTCTGACGCGGCGTGTGAACAACAGGGGAAGGGGGCGGTACAGTCAGAGTTTTTCACACCGATCCCCAGCAGATCAAGTGTACCTGCCGCCTGCAGTGGCCTCGAGCAGCTCCCACTTGTGTGCTCAGACGGCCGCAGACCTCGCTGTGCAGCCACCATCTTGACACTGCCTCTGGGATACTAATTCTGATACGCGGATGTTTAAATGAATTGGATGAGTTCATAACTTCATTGACAGGGCTTCTAACTTGGGCTTGTAACTGAATGGGGTCAGAATCCAAAGACATTAACAATACATCTGGAAGGACTGGTTCTCATGTTGATTTGACAACTGTGCATGTGCCAGTTCTGACTGTTTATTCAGAGTATACAGTACCAAAAAAACTAATGTTTAAGTGAGATGGGTTTTTATGTTCTAAGACATTTCTCCCCATAGGTGGAGTGGGAGTTGTGTTCCACATTCACAAAGCCACGCTATTTCTTGAACACTCTCCATGACCTGCTTTTCCCTGTTCTCTTAATGAGACTCAAAGGCTGTCAGTGTACAAGGCTTTCTGCATTGATTCTTTACCCAGGGGCAGAATAACTTTGCATAAGGTTCCCAGGTACCGGCCAAAATGTGATAAAAATAATACCCTATACATTCCCCTATCTATCTAAATGTTCATTGGAAAACCTTCTCCAGTACTCAAGAGTATGTTTGGCCTTACATGCACTCTGCCCTACAAACCAACTATGGCAAAATTAAGCAAATCAACATCTCTTTACAGGTGAGCTTTAATCTGTTCTGAAGTTTACAACTGACTGTTTTTTAATCATAGACTGATTTTCTTATTGTTCTTTTCTTCTGTCTTCTATGTGTTACTGTGACACAGTGTCATTTGAGTGTTTGAAAGCAGAGGATGAGAGTCATCAGAACGAAATCAAGTCAAAATACTTTGTCTTAATGAGACCTGATTAAACATGCTCAAGCTATCGTGCTGTTTGAACACACACACACATAAATAAACCTTTATAAAGGAGAACATTATTAAATGTTGCCCAATAACCACTCTCAATTCTGTTATGGTGATGTGGACAGAAAGTGTGATAATTCATAAGACATGCTGGCGAAAAGACAGAGGTTTGAGCAGCTCACGTCACATTTGACTGACCTTTTCTGTAGACTGAGAGGTCCCAAAGAAGATGGGGATGAAGGCCAGCCAGATGATGCAGGTAGTGTACATGGTGAAGCCGATGGGCTTGGCCTCGTTGAAGGTCTCGGGCACGCCACGGGTCTTGATGGCGTAGACCGTGCAGGTGACCATCAGCAGCATGCTGTAGCCCAGCAGCAGGATGAGTGACAGGTCCGAGATGTCGCACTTGAGCACGCCCCGCGCCATCTTCGGATTGACGGTGCGCTGGTCCTCGTAGTCGATGAGCGCCTCGGACGGGTCCATGGAGAACCAGATGCAGACACCCACCAGCTGCACGGAGATCAGGCTGAAGGAGATGACCAGCTGCGAGGCGGGGCTGATGAAGCGCGGCGTGCTCACCGACACCTTGCCCTGCTCGAAGATGCGGTAGATGCGGTTGGTCTTGGTCAGCATGGCCGCGTAGCTGATGCTCATCCCCAGCCCCAGGAAAATGCGACGAAGCGCGCAGATGCCTGCGTCCGGCGCCGAGATCATCAGGAAGGTGGTGGCGTAACACAGGAAGATGCCCGTGAGCAGCACATAGCTCAGCTCCCGCCCAGAGGCCTTCACGATGGGTGTGTCGTTGTAGCGCACGAAGGTGACCACCACGAACAGCGTGGCCATGATGCCCACGATGGCCAGCAGCACGGGGATGACGGCCCATGGCGAGCTCCACTCCAGCTTGACAATGGGGATGGGCTGGCAGCCTGTGTGGTTGGCGTTGGGCCGCAGGTCGAAGCGGCACATCTTGCACGAGTTCTGGTCGTACTGGTACTGGTAGCCATCGCAGAACTCACAGTGCCAGCAGCAGGGCATGCCCTTCACCACCTTCTTCCGCTCCCCCGGCTTGCATGGCTGGCTGCAGATGGAGGTGGGGACCTGCTGCGCTCCGCCGGGCCACTGCATCACCTCCATCTAACGAGGACACACACAGGAGAACAGGTTGAGTAGAGTGCAGCCACACTGACAGGGAAAGAGCTCCTGGAAGCATTGCTGCCCATTCCCAGTTCCGCAGACGGCTGACTAATTCATAGTTAACACATTCAATCATTACCTTGTAGGCAATTAACTGTTCCATGAAGCCTTACTCATGGAGAATTGTAATTAAAATCACCACAAGGGTTTTCCTGAGAGCAATGTTTTCTATGGTGAACACATAGGCATGCAGTGCTGATTAAAGCTTCTATTAAAGGGCCCCAATTAACTGGAGCTAACAGTTTTGCCTCGGGGCTTCTTATCAGTCTGGTGAGTTTACAGAATTTAGAAATAGAAGTCAAAGTCAAGCGGTTACCTTACTACGCTTTATGAAACTCTATGCTAATGTCTTCTCCAAACTTACAGTTATTTTATCTTTGAGTTGTGTTGCTCTGTGTGACCATAGTCTCACTACATAGAAAGTTGTGACAGTCTCATTAACACTGTTTAAAAACAGCAGGATGTGTGGCTTAATAGGAATGGATATGGTTTTAAAAATGAAAACATTAGCTTTTACACAGGCATATTCTAGTCATGTAAAAAAAAAAAACAGTGCAAAAAATGGGCGATGATGAACTTGTAATGCTCAATGGAGAGTTACTGAACTTACATTCAGGAGAAGCTGGTCAGCCCAGTGTCCAATTTTTTTGTATTCAGATGAGCCATTCCTCCTCTGGTACTGGTAGATTTCATAGCGACCAGGAGCATCTCCATTTTCGTTAAAGAGGACAGGATTGCCAGCAATACCTAAGACAAGCAAAAAGGAAAGAATATTGACATAATGAATATATACGTATGCACCATAGGGGAGAGAAAAAATGTGTGGTAAAGGAGAGAGAAAAATGAGAGAGAGAATCCAAACCATTAGATAGTGTCACTCCTTATCTTGAATATATGTTAATGATTATAATCTGATCTTGGCAGACACATTTGTCCAAAGTCATGTACAATACAACAAGATAACAGACTTACATTTTTTTAAAAGAATACATGGAACATGATAGACAAACGTTGGTGACTCAGGTGAATGCAGGTTAGATAGCAAAGAGCAAAGGTAAGAAAATACGGTATTTAATAAAGACTAAGGAAAGTTTAAACAAGCTTTACTCTACTTTTACTCTAATAGTGTAATAATTAAATTTTACTCTAATTTGTGCCTCAGCTCAGCAAGTTTTTACCATTTAAAGTTATATGTTTTAATCTCTCAGCTGTCAGAAAAATGTATGAATTTCAAATGTATTCCACCGCACATCACAAAAAAGCCTCTACACTACTTCTCATCTTTTGTCAGTCAACATTGCAAACGCTTATTACAGTAGATGAGACAGGAGGTCTGGAGGAGTACTGGATTGGAGAGGCTGGATTGGATCATTGATGTAGGATGGAGCAGATCTAGAACTTCAGAATGCCAGTGTAAGAAATTCAAGTTTAGTTCTGGCTGAAATAAGAAGCCAATGGAGGGAAAACTAATTATGCAGTAACAAGTGTTCTTTTAGGCTGAGCAAAGATCAAACCTGCTGCTGCATTCTGAATCATCAGCATAGGTTTCGAGTCAAGTCAGAAGTCAAAGGAATATTACAATCATCTAATTTAAAAAATAACCATAGCCCTGCACAAGCAGTTGTATTGAGTGGTGTGTGAGATAAGGTCTGATCTTCTCGGTATTGTAAGTCAGGGTCAGTGTGACTGAAATGAAATGAATCAAACTTGATATCAATGTTCAGGGAAATGGCTGTGTTGGCAGGAATATAGGCAGCTCAGTCTTGGAGAGATTGGGTTGCAAGAAATGTCTTTTAGACATGCAGAAATCCTAGCAGTCTTTGGTGTAAAGTTTAGATCACAGAATCAATCGTGTTCACTGTATTGCCATGACTTCCCCTCTGTCTGTGTATAAAATAATTAAATCAGTATTCTCATGTGCAACATCACATCAAAGCTGTTGGGAAAAAAGGCATCTTAAGCAGTGTCTCCCCCTCTTGTATTAGCTTGATGGGAAGCCCCCATTCCGCACAGCTTTCCCCACAGAAGACATGGATAAAAGCCAGAAAAGGCAGTACTTTTGGACTTCCTATTGATGAATATCCCTTCTTTGTGTTGCGCAAGAAGATGTGAGGCACTAATCCTCATCTCGATGAGTCAGCCTGTGGATTAGGGCATTAAGAATCGACTTACAAACGCTTTCACGACAAAGAAGCCCAGAGCACAAAGCACCCACTGATGTGCAAAATTACTCTGCTTCTACAGTATGTGGGAGAAATATACAAACAACAACTCAGCTAGTGAAGGGCAGACCTATAATAAATTCAATCTTTTGAATTAATCATTTTAGTGCTTCCTTTCACTAACGAAGAATCTTCAGCATGTACTGTACTCTAGCAGCTCTACATTTCTTTTCTCTTTAATGACAGTGACTGAGTGTGTGATGCTGGCGTTTAAGCGCTACCATCCAGGTGCTTTCTCGAAGGGAAATTTGTTATGCTATGAAAAATGGTAAGCCATGAGACAAATAGCATCCCATTTAATTTTACCACACCCTTCACCCCCAAACGCTTACTACACCCTCATATTTTATACTTTTATAGATTGCTAGAGGCCTATGGAATCCAGGGAGCGAGGAGGGTTCCACCTAGACCTCCAAGGCTTTACTGTGCTGTATGTTAGCGCAGTTGCTGTGAAGGCTTCTGCCAGAGGCCTGTGCATCCATGCTTAACATGGCATTTTTCTGCACCCTAAAAAATACAGGAATTACAGAATGATGCCAGAAGATACATTCTGTCTCCAATATGACAGTTGTTTCCTTATAGTGATATAGTGCAGGGTTCTGCCCTGTCCTGCCCTGGCATTTCAAGTGATGCATGCTCTTACATGTGTGTTTTCCTGTGGGTACCCACATATTAACATTCCCTTTATAGGGATAGCCTTAGATGTGCTACAAAGACCAAAGCAGAAACTTCATGACACATTTATGATGGCTGGAATCTGCAAGCTGCTGGCATTGTGATATGAACTGTGTAGAAAGCCTGAGCCGTTGGCATCGTGACATGAACTGTGTAGAAAGCACAAGTAGCAATAACAGGTTTGCCATCACTGTCAATGGCTTTAGTTATCTTGATGTGCTCTTTGCGTGTAAAATTGACATGTGGTTTTACAGGCAGAACAACAGTACTAGGACAGATAGCCAGTACAAATTCCCCTGCTTAGTCATGTCGGCCATCCGCACTGCTCATCTTTGATATAAAAAGCATGTCCACATGAGTAGTTTAAGACTACATAATGCTGTTTTAAAGCTCTAAATACCACTCATTAAATTGTAATGCTGTGTCCATGTGTGGGATTTGTGCTACTGTGAAAGGAACTGAACCAAGAAAAGACATATTAGACTAGTAAAGCCCTTCGTCATGCTCCTTCCTGCCGTCATCTGGGTGGGAGCGCTGAAAATGATATCAGGACCAGTAGCAAACCACTACTACTATCAAGCAGTGGAAACCATGTCCTATAGTTTTAAAGTTTACAGAAAGTGTCTGCCATTATTTGTGAACAGAGAAATTTCATACGTTTTCCACAAAGCATATATGATGGATTATTAAAACACAGGTTTAAGATAATGGAATAGGACAGGGTCCAAATGAAACCTAATCTAGGTTCCACCTATTTAATAATTTAGAGCTACAGTAGGGTGAAATTAAATTTTTTAAGTAAATTTTAAGTGCTTTTTTTGTTTTTGTCTTGACTCCTGAACGGCCTGGTGTGTATATATAGCACATGTTGAGGAATAAAGGTCTTATTGCAACCTCAAACATAATATTCCCTAATATACACACCCTGTGCCATTTGTATACATACATAGCAGTGATTTACAGTGGCGGCTGAGTGTCCACTGAGTGTCCGTCTCCGCTAGATTAGGCAGGGTTTGCTGGTGAGGCAGAAAGGAGACAAACGGTACTCATTTACATTCACCCAGGCAGTGCATAACGCCTTCTGATTAGAACAAGTGATGGAAAAATCTGCAAGAGTAACCATTAAAAGACAGTTCTTCATTTTTTCTATCACATGATTATTAGTTAAACTGGTTGCGTGTGTGTGTGTGTGTGTGTGTGTGTGAGAAAGAGACCAAGACCAAAACAAGACCAAGGCCGAGACAGATTGAGTCAAGACCAAGACAATGTCGAAACGAGACCAAGACCGAACCAACAAACGGCTAGTGTTGATGTTACTTGCATCAATTGAATAAGAGCAGCATGCTGAGGTCAGAGGTTCAGTCTCAGTTAACATTCAATGTTCGGTGAATGCATATTTTATGATTGAAGAATTCACATGTGTTGTGATTTCCCCGAGACAAGACAAGACCAAGACAAGAGTGATGCGAGACCGAGACAAGACCATGACCAAGACCGACTGTGACAAGACCAAGACCACGTAAAAATGGTCTCGAGACATACAAGTCTAGTACTTACACATGTAAGTATTTTTTGTCAGCACTCATCATTGTCAGCTCTCATCCACAAAGATTTTGGCTGAAAACACAAGTCTGGATGAACTTGCACCAATTGTTGAAGTCCACACAACAAACTTACAGAATGTAGAAAAAACTGTTTTTTAATGAGTCCATTACTCTGTACCAAAATGCCACAATTGTTAACTTCAATTGTAATGACATGTATGTGGATGTGAAATTGCTGTAAATAGCTTGTTGGCCTGGTCTAGGTTTGCTGTGGAAGACAGATGGAGCGGCTGTGGGCCAGTCTGCTTGCAGTGAGACGCGCCGACAGCATTGATCTGCCTCATTTCCCCAACACTGCCACCCACTCCATCTCCCTTTGAGTGGACAGCAGTACACAACCAGGCCGCCTGGTCAACAGCTCCCCTGGAGATGAGGAATTTGACCTGTCAGCCGGCAGCCTGTCTGAGTCCACACACTGGGCTATAGCGTGGCAGGACCATAATGAGCCCAGCTGCCTACTCAGCCAAGGAAGTGGCTGGTGTCCGTGCCACTGCTAAAGCACCGGGACTCAGCTGAATGAGACAAATAACAGCCATGTCAAGCACGAGTACTAGATCCTGACAGTCATTTTATCTACTGTTGCACCACTTGTAGCATTTAAAAATATTACTGTGAGTCTCAAAGTCACTGTCAGCAGAGACGTACAGAGATTACACTGAATAGAGTATTGCCCACACAGCTCGATTTTAAAAGACTACAAGTTTGACAAGTTTGAAGGTATACTACAACAGTGTAGCTTTAATAGAAATCCAGTTGACCAGAGCTTAGTTTCCCCAACAAAATAGTTACTGTAGTTAGCAACTAAGATAGCAGAGAATTGCGATCACTAATGTTTTTAGGTAACTATGGTGTTGGGAAGTTAGCCACCAAAAATTTTAAAGAAATAAATGAAATATCAAAGATGATAAAAACTGTTTCCTTGATGCCTAGGACTAATCAGCACAGACATTCCACCTTCAAAGACTCAGAAGTGTCGCTTATGAAGTGTACAGTCTGTGGAGAAATATGTTACATTAGGCAGGGCTACACTGAAGTGTCGTCTGAAGTGAAGTACGTTACGTTAGCTATTAGGCAGGGCTACACTTTAGTGTAAAGTAGTCTAAAATGAAGTACTTTCCATTTGGCATTAAGGAGGGGTATACTTTTTCCCTCAACCTCTCATGCAACCTCTCATTCTCACTCATAGAATTTACAGATATCAGAAAGGTGCTATCAGTATGTGGGAGATTCCGGAATAGTTCATTCTGGAATGTCTGACACTAAAAATGACAATCTATGTCATCTAATGACAATGACACACCTAATTTGTGTCGTCTACTACATATAACTTTCTGCTGTGTTTATACATCACATATTCACTCAAGCACAACTGGTCAGTCCTGATTCCTGACTTAATAATTCCAAATAATTATGTTAAGTGATGTTTGTTGCACTCATCAGACTGGATGTTGTGGTCCTAAGTTTAGGAATGCATACAGTGCTGATAGAAGCCTTCTAGACATTAAACAGGTAAGCTCATTCTCAATTTCAAGCTGATGCCCAGCCTGTGAATGAGATTTTATGTGTTCTACTAAATTATGCATTTCTGCAAGGTTCCATCTTGCTGTTCTGCTTAGCTATACTGATTTTTAGGGTTTTGTGGGCAATCTCATAGGCTAATGACAGACTAAGTGTGAAGCAGCCACTCAAATTGAGGTTACAGGCCAGCCCAGTCTTGGCAGCAAGCACAAGGAGGAGGAACGGTACTCCACTCGAGAGCTTCTTGACTTCAAACGACCCGTCAATCTCACAACCATGGGCAGACTCTCACTTACTCCACACAAATTAGGCTGGATGATTGACTCACATTTCAATACAGGTTGGCAACTACCAGCCTAATGCTATGACATGGAGGACAACAAATTTTTCACATATCAGTACCTGTCACTTGCATACGATCTAGGAAACAAACCGTTTGGAAAGGTAGAAACTTACCCATATGTTGAAATTTCACATTACCAAGCCAGCCTCCAATTACCTTACTTGGCAATCATATACTATTATCTTCATCAAACTGTGTTTTCCACAATTGTTGTGATCTCATTGATTCAAAGATTTATCTTCAACTCAACCCACTATTGAAAAGAATTGTAATCTCTGTTTTATAAACCAGTCTCAATGTATGCCATTCAAGAATGGCAAAAATGAAAACACAAAAAATACAGTCTACAATGCATAATGGTCTTTCTGAGTCTTTGGTCTAAATGCAAAGCCAGCAGCTCACATTGGTAGCCGAGAGCACCAAACCCCTTTGTTCCAGAGTAATAACTCGGGTGCCGAGCGAAACTGACAGCTTAAAGGCCACTGGGTTCTGAATGAGCAAAGGCAGAGAAAGACTGATGGGAGCAAAGACACAGAAGTGATGGGGTGCTTCATTGCCTTTGCAACCCATTGAAGTTCCCAACCAACCCTGTTCAGCGCACCTTCAAAGAAGGGGAGGGAGTGTCAATAAATAGGCCACGCTTCTTTAAAAGGGGTGGAACACCTCTGTGCACACTTCTCTCCAGTGAAGAGCTGAATGAGATAATTGGGAAACTTCAATGGCGTAGCAGCCAGGCATTATTTACTGTACTTCAGCAGGTTACTGTATGTGTGTATAATTTAAATGCATACCACTTACACTGGCAGTACCACAGGCAGTCTGACTGCACAAAATAGTATAGTAGTAATTGTATATAGCACAGAATAGTATGGTAGTAGTATAAAGATCATGATAAAATATGACATTTGATCTTGATCTTTTCCCTACCGAGAATATTGGTTTATTATTATTATTATTATTATTATTATTATTAGTAGTAGTAGTATTTGATTGGAGCTTCCATAGTCATGCATATCCCAACATGTGCAGCAAATACCCCATACACATTGCAGAGGTAATGGGTAATAAATTGTATTTATTCTTCTCTCTTTAGTCTCCTCCACCCAGCCACCCACCAGGACCAACCCTCCCCTATCACACTCATGCCTTTATCCTCCTTCCTTTTACTCACAAAACAGGCTGACAGGCTGTATTTCACTGTGGTTCTTACATAAAGTAACTATAGGCATGCATGTCATAATAAACATTACCGGTATGGTTTATTTCACATGCTACAGGCTCACACACACTTCCACTATGTCAGATCACACTCAGCATGTACAGTATAGTTAGTATACAAATGCACCAAGAATGTATTGAGCAACAAATTGTATTATTTTTAACAACATTAGATTACTTTGTGCAAATGATTTCAATAGATAGTACACCAGTTGTCAAACACAGACTGGTAAGCATAAAGTAGCCTCTGTGTGTGTGTGTGTGTGTGTGTGTGTGTGTGTGTGTGTGTGTGGCATTAGTCTACAAACAGATATTTGCTGATGCAATAGTGAAAAGTGAAGTGTAACTGATGGCGGGCTGGTCACTCCAAGCCATCATGATTACATAAACCTTTTGAGTCAGAGGAATAGGGGAAAACCTTGTGTTTGAATACACAGTTTAATAGAGTAGACACTCTAAAAACTAGTAGATTTATAGCTTTAACATTCACATACTGATTTGTAGCTACATGTATTCAAAGAACACGCCACCATTTTTCAGTATTGAAATATCTTCTTTTATAGTTGATACATACCTGTGCACTCAACTGCTCTGGCATGCAATGCTGCTTTGTTCGCATTTTGCTTAGTCTAGTTCTTTCACTAGAGTCAATTGAGTGCATGCATTGAGATGAGACAAGAATGCGTCAACTCGGGAAGAACAAGGGAAGGCCATATTTCAATATATTCAAATTTGTGTTTCTTTAAGTTTAGATCTCTGCATTTCACTGGAATAAATAGTCAGTGCACATTCATAGACTGGTATTCCATTAGGAATGGCATGGATGGTCTAGTTTCACTTGTGCTTGGGTGGGGGGTTGCGAGGGGTTTGTTCTAAAGCATACAGGCCTGCGCTCTCACAGGAATTCCAGTAGGGAACCCTGCCTGAGGACAAAACTCCATGCCTTTCCCTCTCAATAATGCACTGACACATCACTGACCTATACGGAGGCAAGAAAAGCCTGAAAAATAAAAGATGGAATAACTGTAGTTTAAGGATGACCTTCGCTCCCTTTACCCTTCTCCAGGGTACTGTACCCTGCAACAAACAAGCATCCAATAAGAAAGATGACAGAAGCATCCACAAACTAAAGGAACACTTTATAATGAGGCTTGGTAGAGGTCACAGCATGTGAACCACCCACTAAGGGAGAGTGGAAGAAATAAGAGATGGTTCTCTCCTTCACCGTAACCCACCCATGAATCCTAATGCCTGAGCCCTGAGCCCTTAACTGTAAAATACTGCTTTGAATCAGTTCAGTGATGTTCTGTTCTGTTATTTCACTCAGTGAGAGTTCAGAGCAAACACCTAAATGTTTCGGTATTAAGCTTATTAAAGGCCCACTATGCAACATTTTTCATTTAATGAATCCGTTTCATACTGTTTAGGATGCTAAAATGAGTCATTACATGGCGAATGAGCGGTGTAGAATGCGCCACTGCAAAGCAATAGATAAAGCACTTGCAATGTTCAGCAGTGCGGACCGCCTCCAATAGAATGCAGTGCAATACAATGCAATACAGCCGTCTTTAGAGGGAGCTTGTGAGAGAAAAAAACAGAACGTTGCTTAGCCCTGCTTTAAGGACAATAAACAGCTGTAATGTTATAAAGGCCAATCAACAGTTGTAAATGAAGGATTCAAACTTTTTTGGTCCGAGCATGCTATAAGTATAGATATAGATATAAGTACTCAGATTTACGATATGTCTTTTTATGTGTACAAAATTAGACATATAAACCTTTAAATGTAAAAGGGAAAACTGGAAAAAAACGGAATAGCGTACTGTACTGTCTTACAGCAAATCCACAGAACAGACTTGACTTCACCCTGAAGGTTTACTGTAATACAATTCCCTTTCCCTCAAATTAATCTAACCTAGAGGAGATCAGGAGATTAAAACAGGTCTTCCAACGACTTCTTTCTCACAGAGTTCACAAATCCATACCACAATACATCATATGGTCAGCCCCAAAATGTTGAATGCTGATAGATTCCATTACACCTACTACATCTGTGGAACACCAACAGTACAGCACATCAGTGGAACACAATGCTCCTGAGGCAAACAAGGTCCTGATCTGAACAGGATTTGAAAAATGGCCAACTCTATCTTATGTGCAGGCTTGCCTTGGTAGAAAGCAGTAGAAGATATTGAGTCTCAGTAATCAGTCACTCAGTATGAGTGTCCTTGACCACTCAGTAAAGGAGAGTGGTCAAGGACACAAGGTTAATTCCCTGAATGTTGCTGTAATTCACTGGACATGCTTCTGTGAATTAAAATAAGGCATGGATCACTTCACAATATTGGAGTGTATAATTATCCATCTCTATGATGTGGAATCAGAATCTCTACATGCAAGAAGGCTAAATGGCAGTGACAAGATTAGGATTATGGGTCTGCTAATCCCTTTTCAGACCATTTTCTGAAATCATTGTGGCTCAAGGATGTTATTAAAACACTTGCAGATGTGGCAGCATTCATGCCACCAATGTTATTTGGAAAACACATTACATCAAAGTAGTAAAATCTTCATAACTGTGTCACAATGCTGTAACCGACAGTTACTGAAGCAAGCTTATCCGGGTAAGCGAATAGGCTGCCTACACAGACATGCATTACAGTGATTTAGACGGATTGGCACACATGTCAAGTGTGGGTTAAGAGTCAAAGCTGCTGCTCTGGTCCTCCTTGGTGAACCTGAACCCTCACTATGGATAGGATCACATAAGATCAGATAGGATCTTGGTCTGACAGCGAAAGAAGAGTAGAATCATTTGAATACAACACAATGATGTGAAGACATTTCTGAAGTCACATTACTGCATTTGAATTGTTTAAGGTGACGGCTGTCTTCTTTTGCAAAAAGGAGCTTCTTGGCTTTTAAGACAGAGACAAGGCTTTTGGCCAGCTATGCAATTGCAGAACCATGGTCTGAGAGACCTGTAAAAACCTCTATTAAAGCACAGATTGCATGTGAGGTGAGAAACAGCAGACCTCTGGAGATCTAGAGGTGAGATAGGGACAGCTGGAATAACCAGTGCTGAAACTACAGACCAGTGCTGAAACTACAGATTGTTGTTATGAGTTAGAAGCCATGACTGACACTGCTCTTCTTACTACTGATATGAAAGTAAAAAAAAGGAAAAAGGTTGGTTGAATGTTTGTCAACCAACTGTAATTAGGCATTATTATAATTATATATCTTGAGGGCAAGTCCACTATTGTTCTTCGCAAGTTTCTTATTCTTATTCCGCCGGATTTTTAGACCACTACTCCTCCTAGGGCTTTCGAGTTAGAGACACCGTTCCAACTCTGACACGTCCGGCCTGATCTCGATCGGTGTGCTTACATTCATCTTTTTGATATCTCTTGTCGCCCCCCCATTATCCCTCTTGTCGTTTTTTTCCCATAGAAATGCATGGGGTGGGGGGGCTCCTCATTGAATTACATGGGAAAAATGGTGTTAAAAAGGGGGTTTTGGAGGGGGGTTAGGTAGGGGGTGTTGAGGGGGTTTTTGGAGGGGATGGAGAGGGGGGATGATGGGTGGGTGTTGGGGGATGTTGAGCGAGGGTTGGTGGGGGGGAGGTAAAGAGGGGGGAAGGGGGTAAGTCCACTTTGCAGTTTCTGCCGAGAAAATGCAGTCTAGTTAATATTATTAGTTTGTGATTGTTGTTCTGGCAGGCAGAAACAAAATTTCTTAAGTGATGTATGGTGAATTCAGGTTTTGTCTTCAAATGCAGCGTGCATAATAGAAAGTCTATGTGTGATTTCTTCTTCTGTGAGACTAGCTGATCCTGTCCTGCCTATACACAATTATTTCACTCCACTGTAGTCTATGAATCAGGATGGATCACCACTTTTCTTGGCTAGCAGGTTGGTCTGTTATTGGCCTGTTAGCTGTCAGTCACAGTTACCAACTGAACCGTTATGCTGTACAGAGGTAATTTAGGTGTGTGTGTGTGAGAGAGAAAGACAGAAAGAGAAAGATAGAGAGAGACAGAGTAGTACATTCCTGTTTCCCTGGATGGACAACAATCACTCCAGTATCGCTTGTGAAGTTGATTTTGTATTTCTGCAATAGTATCTTCTATTGGGATTGGACTCACCTGTGATGTTGATGTTGCGGATATATTTCAGCAGTAAGGTGCCATTGATGGGGTCCATTCTAGAGCACAGTCCCACTTTCCCTGGGCACAGGTCCAGGTGCATGTTGTGAAGAGCATGAGCCATGGCATACACAGCATCAATCACAAACTGGACCTTCCCCTCCTGTTCATACAGGGAATCCTTCCCAATCCGTTCTTCATCTGCGGGAGGGAAGAACAGAGCTGTTTTAGTTTGTTTGTTTTTACTTTGATTTCGCTTCCTGCCTGTGCTGGCCAACGTGGAGAGACAGGAAGTAAGGCAGAGAGTGACAGCAGAAACAGCAAGTGACAAGCTGCCTAACATCCAGTGTTTATTATGAACACTATTATGCTTTTATATAAATACATTTACAATTACATTTAATGTCATATAATATTTCACAAGTAATTGTAAGATTTGGGACTAAATGTTTAAAATAAACACAACATTGGATTGAATATGAGCATGTTGAATAAAATAGACATAGTGTAAATTATATTTCTGACAACAATCAGTTGGATCGACAAACATGCTTCTACTCAACTACACCCTCACTGCAAAGCTGTTGAGGAGTTTATTTTCTGAACTGATGATACTGTGCCTTGCTGCTTTCCACAACGAGCGCTCCCTCCTATTCTGAAGGAGTAACATTTGTACAGTATCTGAAATCTTATGTCAATACCCCAAAGCCCTGTACTCTAGGGTTTTACCAGTGGGAACCAAAGCTCACATCATTTATGAATGTGCAGAATTTATGTACTAGATCAGATGTCAGAAGGTCTGGAATTTTGAACTGAATTTTGCAAGATTCCCAGAATGGAGTTGTCCATTTCTGTTTCCTATCAAGTCCCTCAAATAGGCTACTGCTGTGGGGTAGGTCAATGAGCCTCGGTCTGTGCGAGCTGCTATAGTGTTTTGTTCTATTAAACAGCAATAACCTCGGAATGAGCACTAATTAGCAGCAGCAATCCAAACACCCCTAAAAAAGAACTCATCCCTTTTGTGGATTCACCTTTAGTTAGCTTTATTGAGAGCTGCCACACACAATTAGCTGGGAAAATGTTAAGGCTGCTGCGGTGGAATAAATCAATTCTAATTTCTGAAGTTTCAGGTTTTCACTCTGACCTGTCTTGAGAGAAATTATTAATTGGATTTGAAACTTTTGTCCCCCAGGTTTGTGGCTACCATTAACAACAACCTACAGTATTGTTATGGTAATTGAGTCCATCATAAGCTTTTATGTAACAAATCTGTGCTCCGTCACATGATCAAGATAAGGATGAAATGAAGAAGAAACATCGGGAACACTTTGGTTAAGAAGCAATGCAGAGACAGACAGATGAAATAAATCAGAAAAAAGAGTACACCAATTGAGAGACAGATTAATTATCTTCTAGAAGTCGACGTAATCATTGTTGACAAGCGCATGTTCATTACTGTTGAGCTGGTTGAAGTCTTGTAACATTTTAACTTCTGAATGACGATATCAATTATTGTAACACCTTGGCCTATCCTCCATAACAGCCTGCCAGATGTCAAAGGCGATGATTGGAAAGGTGTGTGTCATCATTAGATGACACCAACAGTAGTGGTTTCCTTCTCTGCCAAACTTAATTTTGTTTCTGGTGTTGGTTACATGTTCAACCCAAAACATCTGGTTTTCCTACAAAATGATCACCATCATACTATGAGTCAGACAAGAGAGCTTAATTTAATACTATGGGTTACTATGGGAAGGGATTCGTACAGTGTATTTGTTTACATTAGACAGTTATTACGGGGAAAAATATATATGTATATATATAATATATATATTTCCGCTGAAATAAACAATTCAAATGTTCACAGCGGGTTCAGGCAAGAGCAAATGAAAGTGTAATCATACTGTAGTAGCTGTGCAATTCTCAGGATGACAAGCGGTATTAGTGGACTTAGGGGTGGGCGATATAGTCTAAAATTTATATTGCGATATATTTTGAACCATAGACGGTAGATGATATATATCACGGTATACTTTGGTATGTAACTACAGCATAACAGTTACTTAATGATTACCATAGCATAAAGTCAATATGTACAACAGTTGTTTAGTCATCGGAGGTGTTTATATTGGACTCTCAAATTCACACAGAAGTAAACTGGTAAGCTGCATTTGTGTCAGGCAGTAGCTGTTCAATTTATAGGCTCTTACACAGTTTTGTTGTAAGAATGAAAAGGTGCTATCAATAAGGTGAAGCTACAGGTCAACATTTTTCACATGGTTGTGGAGACGCAATGAGCCTATCACGGTATGGCGATATGACCCAAAATCTCTATCATTGGCCAAATGCATATTGCATACGGTATATATCGTCTATATTGCCCACCCCTAAGTGGACTGCAAGCTCTTTAGGTCATTAGGTCATTACAATCACTAAAATACAGTATATTTGTTGAGCACTGAAAATGAGTGGCCACTGGTTTCATGTGTGAAATTACCATTGCACAAACCCAGCAGTTAATGCAAGGACAAAAGTGTTCTGCAGAACTGGTGTCTGATATGTGAAATCCTTACCTTTCACTTTTTTGTTCATTACAGAATCTTAACTTTCACTTTTTTTTTTCATTTTTCAAATAACATTCAAATGATTTATACATTCTGCCTGCGAGTAGTGATTCATGTCTACAACGTGTAGTCCTTCCATATAATATGATTTAGGTATCCTAAGCTGTCTAATCAACAACACTATGATCAGTGCTTTTCTACAGTACATTCTCAGGGGCACATTGACCTTTCTGACATACTAATATGACTGTTCAAATGAGAACCTGATAAGGTTAGTTTTACATAGATTAAGCTGCTTTATTAACAGTGTTGGGGAAGTCTCTCTGGAAATGTAATGACAAATACTGGAAAGGTAATTACAATTACAATTACAATTACAAAGGTAATTACAAATTACCTTATCTAAAGTGCAATAGTAAAGAGTACTGTAAATGATTGAATTACTTCCATAAAATAAACCATTTGCGACCATGTTAACCATTTTCAGTTTTTGAAACCGGGCAAGTTAACCTTACAGCACTGACTGCTGTTCACAGCCACAGTAGGGTCTGACTTCCACACCTTCATTCCTCTTTGAATAGCTATGCTTGCTAAATCATATATTTGACATTCCAAATCTGGTGAACATCAGTGAATAAGCATTTGTCTATTTGTGTGGGACTGACTCTGTATATATGTGCCTGTTCACTACAGATGATCTTTATTTCCTCCCTTTGGCTGGGCCTACATTGTATCTGCAGGCTTCCTCACAACTGCAGCTCAGACTGTTTGTAGGCTGCTGATCCAGCAGCAAGTGGGTGGTGTTGCCAATTCAAATATAAGACAGCTAGGCATAATCAGACTTCCAACGGTAAATGGAGGATGTTGTGGCAAAACAAAACTAAAAAGCAAATGTCAACTTTCTGAAGATAATATTTAGATCTGAATATTAACTGAAAGCAATTACACATTTTCTCAAAGTAATTAAACTGATTACTTTTATTTATATTAACTGCATTATATTGTCATATGCAATTCGGGTTCACCAACACTATTTATAAACACCAGCCTCTTGGACATGTTGACAAAGAAACTGAAACCTGATGTACACAATGAAGAGTACTCTTAAAACTGCCGTAAAATCAAATGTGTTGAAAAATTGTGTGAGAAAAGTTTATATTCACTTCACTTGCCTTAGCATTATTAGCAGTGTATATCTCCGTGTCTACAGAATTCGTTCAGACAACCTCTTGAGCTGAAGCACAAGCTGCTTGCAAAACAAGTTGCTCACCACCTCAATTTCAGCATGCCCTACAAGCACAGTATATCTCTCTGCTTGCTAAGGTTCACCAAAGGCAATAAAACACACTGACAAGCCATGCATCTTTAAAAACTTTAAATAAAGATCCCAGGCTATACACAGGCGTAGATGTATAATTGTGTGCCACAAGCATTTCGGATGGACACACAAATATTGTCAGCTTGTGACTGCAGCCTGAGACAAAGCAAGAGAGAGAGAGAGAGAGAGAGAGATAGCTGTGGGCCTGACTGCAAGGTAGGACCGGAGTGATATCTCTTTTGCAGAAAGAGCAGCCTACACGCCAGTTTGTCTCATCCTCAAGTCAGAGCACGCCCGCGCAGTCCCTTGGCAAGCCTCTCGCCTAAAGAGAAATCTATTCAGATTAAGGGCAGCCTTGCCTTGCCAATGGGGTAGCTTGGATGCAGATACATTGGATGCATAAGCTATGACAGAGGAAGCCATTTCTTTGATAGCCACGTCTCAGAGCCATAGGGAGAGGGAGTTGCGACACAATCCGGTGCTGGTGCCGTCACATAGTTCCAGCACCTCAATGGTTCCAAATAAATCTGTGCTGCAACGTGACACCAGACACATAGAGATGGGACCAAACAGAGGAGTTATTCGCAGATTAAACAAATTGTGAATTATGAAATCGTTTTCTAATTTGCATAGTGGCATGTGGCAATTTGTCTGCTTTGGTTACAATTAAAGTGATTTTAGTTTGCACAGAAAACAGTTTGTTAATATTAGTAAATATTCAGCTAGCATATATAAGCACTCTCAACACTTAAGACCATTTAATCAACCTGAGCAGAAAATGCACTGAGCAAACTCAGTATTGCACTGCAAAATACTTCTCTCTATATGCATTCAACCAGTAGCTTCAGACATAAAATCCATTTCTTTTTGATGTATTGAGGGATTTACTGTACTCAAACTATCATGACCACACTAAATTTCTCAAGGTTGCCATGCTGCATTCAAAATTGATTATGTCTCCTTCAAATTATGTAGTCGCTTCCCAACGAGAAAACTCAAACACCTGATGTTTTTCCTGTTATGATTTCCCTATTACTAAGGCCTCATTCAGTTTGTTTTTTGAGGCTTTATAGCTGAAAACCTAAAGACTCTGGAGATGGGTGTAGACTTTACAAAGCACCCCACAGTGGTGCACTCCCCTTAAAATATCCAACAGCCCAGTTTCATGTGGATGTGGATGCATTCAAGTTTAATCATCTTCCAGAATTTGAAGTGGGTATTCAACATGCCATCAAAAAATATATAGAAATCATAGCTCTGACAGCTGTGGTTTACCACAACAACCCCTGTCGATCTTCTACGCTGCTGTCATTGAATCCATCCTCTGCTCATCCATCAGAGTTTGGCTTGGAGCAGCTCGAAACAGGAAAAACACATAACACACAAAAAAATGAATGGCCCATTGCCCTCCCATCAGGACCACCACACTACACCAGGACTACGCTAAAATGAGCAGGAAGCGGCCAGACGACATCATTAAAGACATTAAGACCCCAAAGATCCTGCCCACACTCTCTTTAACCCTCTGCCAGGAGCTACAGATAGCTCCACACCAAACAACATTCTTATCACACATGCAGCATACAGCATGTATCTTGCACATTGTACTAATAGTGGCATTTTACATCCAACGTCATGTGTACTTAATGTACTCTATATTATATTGTGTTTGTATGTAGATAGGTTCCTATATATATATATATATATATATATATATATATATATATATACACTGTTGTCTCTATAGGATGCATGCATCTATATTTTTAAATTTTCTGTTTAATGTAGCTTATACTCCTACATTATTTGCTGAATGTATAGAGCGTCAAAATCTACCAAAATGTATACAGTACAGTAAATAAAACTGATTCTGATTCTGATAGTGATAGTTATATATTGAGGAAAGATAGGAGGTGATTGAAAGAGAAAAATAGAGTGGGAGCAGACAAAGGTCTCACTTAAAACCAGACCTTTCTACACTTCATTTTATACTGAGAGTCTGGCCATTTCGAAGTGACAAAATATTGCTGGCTGGAGGTGTTTACATGTAAGTTGAAAACGATTGGATCAGCTCTTGACTGATAGCCTCCCTTAACTAATAGCATTCCTGCCCTGCATTCACCCCCCTCTTTGCCTATTGGATCTGTTGAAAATGCCTCCGGAGATAACAAGCATAATGTGATCAAATCCATTGTGGGGAGATAATAATCAAGTGTAAGTGCGTAGGAAGTGAAGCATGGCCAGGCTAACTTTAACTGCCCATTTAAAGTACAGGCACTGTAGCCAATTGCAGCACTGCACACCACAACCAGGATATGGCTTGTAAATGTCTTTTGTAATTACTAATATCTACCAATTTCCTTTCAACATACTGAATATGAACTAGTGATACAAAGGACAGAGGTTAAGCACCTTTACTGTATGTCAATTTGGGGAAAATTGACATGAAATAACTACTTGACCTATAGATATCAAGATAATGGAATGAAAAATGTCACATATAACAGCTACTGTAACAGTGGATTGAATATAATCTACAACAGTACTACAATGGCTTTTCTATGATCTTGTTTGTGGGTCTCCTCAGAAACTGTTTTTGTGCTTAACAACAGCACAAGGTCAGAGGCAGAGGTCAAGTTTTAGCTGAGATTTGTAAGGGGAACAGAGATGTGTTGCTGCACATTTCTGGGGAAGGTAAGGACCAAAAAAATGCTCCCTATGACGTGGTGACAAAAATGGGGACTGAATGATGACTCATTTCACAGAAAAGGAAAAAAATGGAAAGGAGAGGACTCATTTAACAGGATAGGTGTACTCCATACGACGTCAAGGGCCAGTGGCTGGTATGTCCAGTGCTTTCCCTGCCTGTTGCGCTGGGTGAGACTTTCTCCCTGCCCGTTTAGTTTGTTCGGCCAATAGTGTTTGATGGCCCGGCCTCAGGTGATGCTTCCCCCTCAGGCAAGTCAAGGAGGTGAGATGCTCCAGAGAGCTCAGCGGTTTGGAGGCACTGTCTCCAAACTCAAACTCTACTCAGTTGTCTGTCAGCGAGCAGAAACAAATGTCTCCTTTGCTTCCATGGTCGTCAAGGATACTGGTGCATATGAGGTCATTTCTGTTTTTTTACAGTGTCAGAGCACCCCTAACTTCAGCCTATCAATTGATCAATCGTTGCCATTATATGACAAGATAAGTCAGTACACTCTCTCCACCCACAGTGATCCAAGGGAATAATACTGTGCTTTTATGAGGTGTAATGGATCTAACACGACTGCTCTCATCTCTGCATCGCATAACACTCACTCATCACTCTCAAACGGATGAACGTAGGTGGCTCCCATATGGATGAGCTGCACATGGTTACTGTACAGAACAACTGATGTAATTAAGTTTCTTCATTAGTGGAAGTGTTTACATAATTTAAAAACACAGGTAATACATAGAGGCAGACAATGTCAGAATGCAAATGTTCTTCCTAAGCCCTAGGCCTTAAACTGGCTTAGAGTTTGGGGCAGTTAGGATTTAGACATAATATAAGCTGAGACATGAGTCATAACATGAAGCCTACAGTATAGTTGAAAAATGTATGTAATGTGGTATTACTGTTGAAATCTCTGTTAAGAGAACTGCTGGTGCAAAGCATAAACACACTCCTCTAGAATTCTGGTAGTGGAATCTTCAAAATGTGGTTTTGACCTGTCCGGACTGTGGTTTGGACTTGTGTTCTAATGTTCTAATCAATAGATTTGAAATGGAATTCAAATACTGCTCCCCAGAATTGCCCTAGTTCCATCAAACTACATCACCGGTTACCTGAGACAAGCACAAGATGCAAGGAGTTCTTCTAAACACAATTTGCAACATTTCCCTTGTGAAAATGTGACAATTTCTTCCTCCACAGGCTCCTAACCTCATGTGCTCTCATCAATATCCATCAGTGGGCCATGTTGGGTACAAAGACAGGTCCTGTCACACATTTGCACTCGATCTCTTTGATCTCCAGAAGCACATAAAGACCCCTGAGGACAAAGTCTCCTAAATACATTTTTTTTCTCTCCACAGAAGGCGTTATTCACAGCATGTGCTTCGTGGTTTGTGCCCTGGCCATGTGGTGCACTGCATGAGAAAGTCTGGAGTTTTCAGCAATCAGATCAAGTTCGGGTTCATGCAACATGAAAAAAGTAAAAATGTGTACACATTTGAGTACTTGAGAATGACAAGTGACAATTGCCATCAGGAGTAAGGGGGAACTTTGAAAATGTTTCATTCTTCTCACTGAAGAACTGATAAGGAAGCATTTTATTCTCGAACAAAGAAAATGTTTTGCTCATTGGCTAGAGGATTTTACGCCCACGCTGAAGAGAGGCATGGACAAAGTGAGGGAAAGTTTTCTCAGTGATGACCCAAACACAACAGTCTAATTAGACTTCACTCTAAAAGATATGCACACAACATTAGGCCCCCAGCTCAATAGGCAACAATAGGCTTGTGTTTATTTCTCAAAACATAATTCCAAATCTTCCCCAGGATTAATGGTTCTCATTAAAGAGAATGCTTGAGTGCCACTGGTCAGGGCTATGTTCGCTAACCTTTCAATTTGACAGAACTAATGAGAACACATTTGTTGCCTTTTACATTTTCATGATAACTAGGAGTCACTTAATATAAAACATAATAAGGAACATTAAACATGGCTCACAATCCGGCACATTCCATCAAAATTCTCTTGGAAATGGTTGATTACAGAGCCATTCTTGAACAGGGGAGAGTTATTTCTGTTGGAAAAGGATCAATTGGGTTGTCCTATGGCCTGGCATCCTGTGCTGTTTGGGGCTGTGGTGGTGGCGGTGAGAGGAGTGGGTGTTGTTGAACTCAGTGCTGAGTGCCAAGCACCGTTTGTCACAGGTCATGTAGAAACAATCTGAACCAAATGTCACAGTGTGCCTGTGCATGTGGATGGCAGGGAAATTGGGCGGCATTTGTGATGATTTTGTGACATTAGTCTTCAAAAAAACTGTCCGCAGGGAGGTTTAATTTGCTGGGGATGCTCATGCATGGATAGGTTGTCTGTAGCAGTACTGTTGTCAAAATATGACCACCAAACACATTTTTTTGTTTTCTCCATGTCAACTGTCACAGATGAAGTCTCTGAAATGTATCATTCCCAAACTGTGAGAAAAAAACAGATCTATACTGTCATTGCTGTTATATCTATATGTACATATCTAAACAGTGTTGGTTTGTTGTTTCTAACTCAAGTATAAGATGTAGGTTCGGTTTCTACATTACTCCATTCACAAAATTTGCATAATAGCTATAGAAATCTTTATACTAGATTTCCCAAAGATATATGTCCCATAAATATGATAGGATGTGTGTCTTCTGCATGTGAAAAGCGTATTCCTTTTGAATGTACTTTTGTGCCTTGTGCACAACATATTATAAATATAAGAATTAATTATTTTGACCTGTCATTCTAAAGTTGTACCACTAATAAAATATTTTAATATTATAAAACAGTTAAGTCTGAAAATGCATCTCTACCCTCTGACATACAATATACTGAACATTTTCCAATCTGTTCCTTTTAATACTGTGGTATCATCGTCATTGTAATTTCTTTTTCACTTTCATTAATCAGGACATAAAACACCTATAGAAAATAGGTATTTCAAGAAAACAGTAAGTCAATCTCCATTTCTGTCAGTGAATGGTCAGGAAGATAACATGGCTATTAGCCGTCTTTTGTATTTGCTCTAATTAGTAAAGTGAACAGAGATAGCATGTAATTAGCCTGGAAATCCCATTGAGTTAGCTAATGATTTCCCACTGTACTCCGTGATTAATGCGCAAAATTAGCCAGGTAATTAATTTTGTTGTAGTGACACAATGGACCTAAGTGTTAATAAGAGCAACCACAAGGATCAAACAAGCAGGATTTCTTCAGAGCAGTGGTGCCAGTCAGCTGACAGCAAATATACTATTGGTGGAGAGCTATTCTGGGTTGTATTTTGTTTTTACTGCTTCCTGAGGAATAAATAGCAGCTGCAAATCAAAGTCATTGACCATTCAGCATGACCATTTCCACTCTTTCTTTATAGCTTATAATGTGTAAATACCCTTTACTTAATTAACTTTAATTCATACGCTCTATTGTGTTGTGCAGACAAGATGTTTATGTTTTGGTCGATTATTGAAAATAAAACCTCTCTAAATATTGGATGACTCTCTTGCCATTAATATGAAATGAGTGAAATGAAAATGCAAATGTGAGAATATATGAGCCGACATGTTGAGTTGCTTTGATGGTGTCCAAGAGGAAGGCAGGGAATTTGTGTCAATGAACAGCAGGAGTCTGTAAGGTCTCTCTGTTCATTGGTGCGCTGCAGCCGTGGAGGCACTCTGAATCATTCTCACAGAGCATCAGTCTTATAGAGAAATCTTATTAACATACCGTACACACAGGTGTATACACAACCACTAACACACACAGACACACAAACATACACACACACACACACACACACACACACTCACAAGGTCTCTATCTTCCTCATTCTCTATTTTTCTCTCTCTCACACACATACACACAAACACACACACACACAAACAAACCCACACTGAAGTATGTAGATGTGGGTAGTATGTCGGGCAGCTGGCCAAACTGTTTGGTCAGCCTTGGATCAAAGCGTCTGTGCGGTTGGCCGATGTAGCTGAGGGGCATGTTGGCTTGTCACACTGGTCTGTAATGAATGCACGGGGCCCTCGGCCCCCGTCCCTATGGATGGCCTCAGCTGATGTGTGACCCACTGTGTAAGAAGTGTGGGAGAGATATTGTTCAGCACTGGTTAGCCGTGAGATTAAAGAGGCTTGGTGAAAGTATGAATAATCACTTGGCTGTTTGAAAACGGAGCACTGTGTTACCAGAGATCATAGAAGTGAGGGCCAAATCTGTCACAGTGGATTTGGCAACTCTCTCAGGCTCGCCTCTGTGTTTTCTCCCTCTTCCTCCTCTACCCTTTTTTGTGTGTTTCTGCTGCAGAGTGGCTCTTTGCCAAAGGGGGGGAAAGAAAAGGGATTTCTTACTTGTGCACTTTTTTATTCCCGAGCCTTTCTTCAAGGGGTGGCGGCTGAGTTTGCAATTGAAATTGTTTTCCCAGAACTCGGCAAACCAGATATTTCTCCTGTTGTTCTCCAGAGTTCGGCTGATGAAGTAGCGATCAAATCCTGAGGAAGTTAGAAAGAGTCTAGTTGCTTTAATCTTTTAAAAACTTTTTTACAATAAGGTTTTGTGACAGGTGATCCATCCACATGCTGTTCTAACAATCAGTTCTAACAACAATTGACAGTTAAAAAATACTGTAAAAAATACATGATTTCAACTTTAAATAGTTAAATAGTTTTCATTTGACCAAATTTGAGATAATGAATTTCTTAAGAACCATTGAAACCATGATTTTTTTACAGGGTACAAAGATCAGCTGTTTTAGCTTTTAAACTGCATCCCTCACCAAGCACAATAAATATATCAAGTGACACCACAGTCAATGTTTTTGAACAGAAACGTGTGACACCTTATCCTCAATCAGCACAGTTGGAAAAAGGAATAAAAAACATTTTTTGGTTGACTGCTCTGATGTACCAGTTCTACTGTAGTCTGAATACCAGGAGAGACAAAACTACTTGTGTTTTATTTTCTTCCTTACCTCGTATGGACTGACGTTTGGGGAGGATGGTGATAGCACCCTCGGCTACTCTCTCCTGGTGCTCCACGGGGGAGATCTTTGACCCCCAACTGTCTGATCCCACCCACAAGAAGTGCCCAATCTTGTTCTCTCTCTCAGCAGCTTGAAGAAGCCGCCTGAAACAAGATCACACACACACACAAAGAAAAATATTATGAATGTAAAATGACAAAGGCAGCTACTGCTGGACTAAAATAGCCACATGTGCTCGTTTCAAGTTGCTGGCTTTGATTGCAGCAGAGGGTTGACCGCTGAGTTTAAGCTGTAGTGATAGAGTTTCTTTTTTTCAGAGACTGGAAAAAGTCTACAGTATGTGGATGTTGCTCACAGTACACTGTTACTGACGCTTCTTCAACAAAGTCATATATGCAGGTTGCACACAAAAACAAGGTACAGTAGACAATGGGGGGAAATGCTATGTGATTTGGCTGGGAAAAGGACTTGTCAGCAAATCATTGTACCATATTTCTGCTAAATGTCAGTGTAGCAACCCATTTGAACCACCTACACCGAATGTGCACTAGATCCTTTCAAAGTGACAGTTATAGAGACCATTTTTCAAAGTGGGTCTCCACCCCAGATGTTGCTATGCAGAATGCCTATCTCAAAGGGCTTTTAGCTTCAGGCCTCAGCTCTTTGCACTTTGGCACCACAGACGATTAGACCCTTGTGTTATCGCATTCATTTCAGGATTTTAAGCCCACTAGTGATTTGTCACACAGCTCTGACAAATAAATAAACAAATAAATGTGTGTGTGTGTGTGTGTAAAATAAATCTATCATTTCATGTTTTTAAATGCAGAGCTGTGTACTCCTACACATACTATACCATACCTACTACCATATATCCAGTGTTTGGGAGTAATAAGTTAAATGTAATGAATGTACATAATTTCATTACAAAATGAAACTAACAGCAGTCAGTTAAATTACTTTCTGTTAATTTGTAATTAAGTTACAACTACTTTAGAAATGTTCAAAATTACAATTCGAATTACATTTGAAAATCTTCTGCAGAAACAAAGGCAATATATTTAATATAATTAACTAATTTCGCTACAACCTCATCAGTGATGCGCAGGTCATAGTATAGATGTCTCGCAACCGACGTTTCCAACTAACTCGCCCGCAACTCGGACCGCAAAAAATAATTATGAACATATTTTACCCGACCTGCTTTCTGACCCGCAATTTTTAAAAGTAGTCTATGCTTTTGATTAACTTTGTGACATTGTTGGGCTATGTAAAACTGACATTAGCCTAGGCTACTGATTTATAGGCATTTATAAGTAGGCTAAGCTTATTAAAATTGTAGTTGGTGGGATTGCTCAGTTATACGTGTTGGGGAAAACCGGGCGTTTTGTCCCGTGTAAGCATTCATTTCAGAGCTAATTTTCCTAATGCTCAACATTCAAGGTAAATAAGGATTTCCCATTGGTATTAGTTTGTGTGTGCCTAATTGAAGCTCTCACGAGCGCAAAATGCAGGCATAGAATAGGCCTATGATAAGAAACTTAACGGACCAAAACATAGCCAAAATCCAAGGCTACAAGCATTGTCTATCCGAATAAAAATATTCAATAGGCCTACCCATGGTACTAAAACAGGAACCTCACTCGGAAACAGGCCACAGTAAGTCTAACTGGAGGTTAGGATTAACCTTTCATAGAGTAGTGCGTGCGCGCCTACGGAGCAGAACCATGTGCTCTATTAATGTTCTGATCGAAAACTTTGCACAGAGAAAAGCCGGGAAATGCAGCTTTTGTTTTTTTTCCTTCGTTCAAGGTGCGGCGTCACCAGTTTTTTCTATTTGTGGTGTTGGCTGGGGCTACTTCTGTCAAATGTCTCATTCTGTTTGTGTTTATGGTAGTATGGTAGCCTATTACTGGACATTGCTCCATCATGGGCAGCCTGGAAGATCTTGCATACGGGCCTGATGTTGGCTTGTATCAAATGTGTAAATAGTATCACATGAAGTACACATGACAAAGCCAGTACTGTGCTCATCAACTTTCATTATTTCAACAAATGTCTCCCATACTTTGCTCTTTCTGTTTGTGTGTTTTAGGAGTTTCCACTCCCCAGTTTTCATCTTCTCTCTTACCACTTCCATCTCTAACTGCATTCTCAAGCTGCATATAAAGTATTTGTTTTTATTTGAACATTTCGTCTGTTATATAAATTACGAAAGTTTAATCGGCATCTTTATTTCAAACGACCCGACCGACCGAGTGTCAGATAGTAACTAAAGGCCTACCACATTTCTGAAAAAAAAAAAAAAAAAAAAAAAAAAAACTCTAGTGAGCAGGCAAACAAAGTCAATCCCAGATGAATCTTCAACAGCTTATTCCGTTATGCATAGTAATGTAAAAATCAGCAGGATATTACAGTAAAAAGCACTGTTGCAGTTATATTGCGTGTTAAGAGAATTTAAAAGCATTTTGACAGCAGTCAGTGTTGAGAAGTGCTGTAAGATTAACCGTGTTAGGTTTCAAAAACGGATAATGACTGACATTTGAGAAATGTAATTACAATTATAGAACAGCAATCAAAAAGTAATCCAATACAATTACTTTAATAAAAATTATATATTTTGTAAATCGTAATTGTGGTAATTTCCCCAACACTGCCTGCATCTTCATCAAAGGAAGCGAAGGAAGTAATAAACATGCCAACATCATCTCACCTTATGTCATCCTCATTGGCAAAGATAATGACAACCCTGGCATTAGGGTTGTCTGAGAGTCTGTGGATGATCTTGACAAACACATCTTGCTTTGGCTCTCTTGGAATCTTGACAGACTGGGAGATGCACACACTCCCTGTGAAGAGATCACACACTATTAGGAGACACAGTATACACGTAGGTGATAAGAAAAAGAAGCATGTGAAAAAGATGAAAATGTCCCAGTACCGGCTAGCAGTGGAAACTAGCTAGCAAGCTCGTAGCCTGGAAATTGTTGTGCCCCCTTAACAAGGAATTTCACCTAAACTGGTCTGGGAAAGACTGGCCATGAAGGAACAAAACTGCTTTGGATAAAAGCGTCTGCGACAGGTAAATTCAAAAAAGTAAATGAAAATGTATGGGTAAATCACACTGACTGAACAATAACATGCTTTAGAAAACCTTCACCGATATGGCCAGGGCCGGCTCGTCCATTAGGCAATATAGGCAAATGCCAGGGGCGCAATCCATCCAGGGGGCGCCATACAAAATGGAGGGGAAAAAATGCAAACATTCCACTATTCTTAAAACAAGTTAGTAGTAATGTGCCTTATAATTAAAAAAAAAACTCATCTCACATGCCTTAATCTATAGTAGGCTAATAATCATAATTTAATGCATTACTTGATGCTTTACTTTGTTGTGACGCCCCACCTCCCTCCTTCGTCTAATTAGCCTTTACCTGCTACATGAGAGAACGCAACGCAACCTACCTCACTTCAATCGCGATTAAAAAAAAACGTCGCTGTTAATAGACTGTTGTCTATCTTATTGAATAACAACGCATATTTATGCGGGTGTTTAGCATGCAATATACAGCAAGTTATAACGTAAAGTTAATGGTAAACTGCTCATTTACAACATACAGCAAATGGTCAGTTATTTTGCCTACAATTGCGACGTAATAGTAGTTTACTTTAGGTAACGTGCATTCCGTGGTTGATGGCCGATGAGATTGAATGCGCAGGTTTTTTTTGCCTTTACTAAGTCGCCTTGTGACTTAAATATAGCCTGCTTCATTGGACTGAAATTTCAGGTGTCAGGCTTCTGTTTGCTCCTCGTGTAGTTTGTAGCCATATGCCTTTTTAAATCCATAAATCCAAGTATTTGTGCGTCATAAATTCTCTATGACTATATGGAAGATAAGATTTATAGCCTAATTGACATGGAACATGCAAGCCAGCATGTATTCATGTCTCCTAGGTTCCCAGACGTCTGTTGAGTGTTGTAAGAAGAAGGGGAGATGCCACACAGTGGTGAAAATGGCCTTGTTCCAACTTTTTTGGTATTTGTTGACACCATGAAATTTTGAATCAACATATTTTCCCCTTAATATGACACATTTTCTCAGTTTAAACTTTTGTTCTGTGATTTATGTATAATTCTGAATAAAATATTAGAAGTTGGCACCTCCACATCATTGCATTCAGTTTTTATTCACGATTTTTATAGTGTCTTTTCTTTTCCAACTTTTTTGGAATCCAGTTTGTAATATGATTAAAAATGGTTTAGCATTTCCCCCTCAATGTCCGCAAACTACTGTTAATAAATCCATAAATAATAATAAATAAGCCTTGCATGTCCATGCTTTACAACTTGTTTAAGACCAACACTGAAATAAAATGGCTTCACACAAACATTACATCCATGTGTTCCTGGCGTGGCCCCTTTTTCAAATTTTATAACCAATGTGGCTCACGGGTCAAAAAGTTTGCCCACTCCCTTATTTAGGCTGTAGATGGAAGATCAGTTGCTTTGCAATAATGTGATGCATTCAGTGTGTCTATGGTGCCAAAAAAAATGTCCACAACGTATGATCACATTATTACTAACGTTATATATTAACTACAGAGGTTACTCACACCCACCCCTGCAAATCCTCCTGTCACCTACTACAATGCAAGGGGACGCCACCTAATATCTTGCCTTGGGCTCCAAATTTGTTAGAGCCGGGCCTGGATATGGCCTCATGTCACTCTATAAATTTACTATTTAGCTGGGAGGGAAGGTGAAATTGATCACTGCCTGCATTGGTCTGTCTTCGTTTCATCACTGTACAGAGCAAGCTTGCTTGAGTGTCTTGGTCTTCTTTGGAGTCTTTCACTTCAATCGAAGGGGCTTAAAGCCGCCTGTAGAGAAGCCATTTGTATTTGGCTCGCTTGTAATTGCCCAACAGGGGACCAGGCACAATCTGTGACTACCACAGCAAATGTGATTTGAAATATGTTAATGTGGAAAATGCGACTTGGAGGGACTTACATAAATGAATTCAGTATTTGGGGCCACAAAATTGAAAAAGAACATTATAATAGACAAAAAGACATTTGGGGACAGTAGAGTTCAATTTATTAGTAAAAATTACCTAATCTTATGGACATTACTGAGAGCAAGCCAATATCTTGGGCATTCATTCTGTATCAGCGAAGAAGGTAGAAACTACACAAAGGAGAATAATATTACATTTGTCTTCCACTTAAACTGTCATAGCTGGTGCTCTAAATCAGCATATGTAAATCCATATGAAAAGCCATCAAATCGCCATCTCTGACATTGATCTCCCTCTTTCATTTATCTATTCTCTTCTATCACTCTTTACAGATTGCAGTGTTATAAATTGATTGCCTTAATTCACCGCTCCAGATTTAAATCAATCATGTACAATTACAAGCTATGATAAACTGGCGTGCTTTTGCATAATTAGATGAAATGCAATTAGTTTGTGGGAATGACCAGAGCATAGAGATACCAAGATGTAACACCACCAAGTAATCATACTTGGCAACAAATGCATGGCATAATATGCCAACTGAAATATTTAACTTTGACACAGCATACCTCCTTGTTTTTCTCTGTGTTGTTGTTTTGTGGTTTTATTATAGATTATAGTATAGATTCTAATG
>JAGFZM010000412.1:158486-171621 GCA_017657215.1 Limnothrissa miodon | reverse complement strand
TTCTAATGAATTATAGATTCTATGCATATTTTATTAGACTGGAGGTTAGGATTAACTTTTCATAGAGTAGTGCGTGCGCGCCTACGGAGCAGAACCATGTGCTCTATTAATGATCTGATTGAAAACTTTGCACAGAGGAAAGCCGGGAAATGCAGCTTTTGTTTTTTTTTTAATTAGAAGACCACAGATACAGAGTAAGTATAATATTCCTACATTTCTGCTCAGCAATGAGAGCTATGGCAATCAAATTGTATTCAGTAGTCTTTTGAGGGATTTCCCCCCTCCTACATTAATTCGTTCATTTATTCTAAAATGCCTTTACAGTAACTAATCCTGCCTATCGAGCCTTATACAGTATTGATACTTATGAATTTGTACCAAAATGACCAAATGGAAACCTTCCAGTAACTTCTTCAGTGGGATTCATCAACACACTGGATTTCAGCATAGTGCCACCTGTGGATACCAGAGGGACATGAGTCTCAGGATGATTGTTAATAACTTTGACCATGATCATGTGCCCTACTTTCAGAGATTAGACGAGACATATGGCCAGCCTGCGGGACACACACATTATTTGTGAGTGGGAGAAATTTGATGTGAATCTTAAAATTCATCATGTTCCACCATGCAAACTGATGCCTTAATATCTGTCCCTGAAAGAGAACAAGTGCTCTCCACACTAGTGACGTCTTTTATGTCCATTTCGATTTATTCCTCTGTAATTGCCATCTAGTCTACCTGAAAATAACCTTCCATCACCTATGGAACAATCAAATTGCTAACTGAATAATCATTTTCTGCAGAAGAATTCAGGGCACACAAGTATTAGAAGTAGGGCCTGGTCATAACAATACTTGCAATGGCTGTATTTTGTTGAGCTATAACCTCTACTGAACTAGCTGCCTCCAACTTTGCTCACTATCTAGGTCACATGCAACTTCAGTTGAGCTCTCCTCCAGTAAAGATGGGTCTTGGCATCAGGTGTTCTGTCCCACTGAGATAAATGGTCCCTGGCGTCATCACTGATGCACCTACAAAGACTGATGAAGTGCGGCTGCAGTGTCTTTGAGTGACCTTTGCTAAAGCAGCATGTGTTTTTGGTCAGTTGGTCCTTGGAAGAGGTAGCACTAAGCTTGGAAATAATAAATCGAAAACTACTATCAGCAACTATGCTAAAATTGACATTACGAAAATGCAGTCCTCTGTTGCACAGAATAAGAAGTATCGATGCATATCTTATGAGTAGGAAACTGGCAGGAAAAAACATTGGGGACAGCCATAGAAGAAATAATCCAATGAACTGACATTGATTCTGATACCTTGAGCAAGGTCTTTTTCTCATGCATATATTTTCTTGCATCCCAATATAACTTTAAAGCAGGGCTAAGCAACGTTCTGTTTTTTCTCTCATGAGCTCCCTCTAAAGGCCGCTGTATTGCATTTTATTGCACTGCATTCTATTGGAGGTGGTCCGCGCTGCTGAACATTGCAAGTGCTGTATCTACCGCTATAGGCCACAGTGGTGCATTCTACACCATTCGTTCGCCGTGTAATGACTCATTTTAGCATCCTAAACAGTATGAAATGGATTAATTAAATGAAAAATGTTGCACAGTGGGCCTTTAATTCAACCATGATCTGAAAGCAGTGAGAAAGTGCTCCTGAAAGTAGCAGGTACAGTAGATACAGTAAGCCAGCTTACTTTAAATACCAGATTAAACACTGATCGCTTCAGAGAGAATTGGAAAAATTAAGCATTGGAATTTTTCTGCCAGAACTTTTGCTGACACTTCTAATCCATAGTTATAACTGACTTTGCACCAAAACTACAGGCAAAAATCTGTTTAGCATCTGTCCATGTTGTAAATGTGAACTACATACTCTAAAGAATTAGAAACAACATCATAAAGTGACACCTCATGTTGTAAAGGCTTATACGACAACATTAACCTTTTAAAGGTTAACCCCGATTTTTCCAAGAACTTCTGACAGTTCCCACATGGTTTTAAACTCAGAGATGTGCCTTATACAATTGGAACGGTCACACTCTCAAGTTTTTTAGAAGACTAAGTTTCTGTAACATAATGACGCAGAGTTACAGAGATCGGAACACAGTTTTTTTTCTGCTCCGTTCAAATCTTTATAAACTAAGTCAATACATCTATGTCATAGCCCCATGAATCAGCTAGCTACACTCAAAATTTAAAGTCAAAAGACAAAAAAAAAATGTTTTTTTCACAAGTTTTTGTGAAAAAGCATGTCTGTGAGTTTTGCTTTAGGTCTTAAGTTTGCATTCTTAGTTGGGCTGCTACTTATAAGATGCATAGACCCTTATAATGTCGCAAACTTGACAAAACATATGTAAAAGTTCCTCAAACTCAAACTTTGCGGCAAAATAAACTATGAACTATAAATACGATTTCCCTATGGCGATTGTCATTGAGCTATGTGTGAGGTGTACCATCCAACTGCATCCTATCAAGTCATATGTCGATACAAAAGGTCTTTTCATTGGCTAAAAGTGTAGTGAGGACTCGAAATGTGAAATAACCATTGTCTTGGCAAGCAGTCAATCAAAGCCACGTGTGGGTTTGTGATCTCTCATCTCTCATTAGGTTTACATGAGCCTCTCTCAACAACCCAGACACCGATTGGCTTGCGGTTTCTTTTGTTTGACCTCAAAGACTTCACGGAATATGTTGATTACAGCCATTGGATGAATAAACATTGTGAAGTTAGTAGAAACATCAGAAAACTAATGGAAATAATTGCTGCCATTTTGGCCCAGAATAGTACCGGTCTCAACTAAAACTTCTATGGTGTGCGTGTAATCTGAACGTCGTCAGGTTAAAGCAATAAGCCATGATTACAATTAGTTTTACCTTAGTTTTATATCATGATTGAAAATTTCAAACATTTTAAATATTTAATATAGCTCTTTGTGAGTGTGAATGTAATGCTTTATGAATATTAAAATTCTCAGGATATTGAAACGAAGTGTGTGACTTACAGTTTTATTAACTATACATGCGAAAGCTTTGTCTTTCACATTTTTACTTACTTCAGTTATATCAACAGCAATACAAAACAACTTTTCAAAAGAAAAGGCCTCAATGTATTCTGGTGCTACATATCCAATAGTTTTGAAATAAGCAGTTTCAGGAGTAAATTTTGAAGAAGGCTGTTTCAGGATTAGGTCTACTGTATATGACCTACTATCAGGTTTGCAGTTCAGAGAGTCAGATCTGAATCTGTATCCAAAGGGTTTGATTTGATCTGTATGGTTCTCGATCAGTAGCACCTTATGCTTCCTTGACAAATTTGTATCAAGGGTTGACATCTTGTACTTCATGCTGAATTCGTGTTCAATTGTTGTTACCTCGTCATGCCAATTTGTATTTTTGCTGCACCACTGGATTCTATAATTGTGCTTTCTGCTGCACTCATGGTGCTGTAAATAAAAATAAATATTAAACATTATCTGATTTTTATGAATGATGATTTTTATATCCTTAGGGTATATAAGGGGTGTATAAGGTGGAACACTCCTTTCTCCCTGGTAAAGAAATTTCATTAAAAAAGGACAATTGGCATTGCGTGAAAGATTTTCTAAGACAGATAGTAAAAAATAACAATCCCAGTAAAAAAAGGGACATAGAAGCCTGCTTGGGAGGTCTGTTGTGTCTATCAGTGGCATTTTGTGTGGACTCTCATCATATAGTAAGTTATGCTCTTTACTCATAAGCAGTAAAGAATGGCTACAGGACCAGTTCTAATAATCTATTTTTGGCACCTTCTAGCACTCTCATGAATGGTCTCTTCGAAATGAATGGTGTTGTGACTATATTTGGCTAGCGCAAAAAAAGTGACACAATGTTTTTACGCTACATGCGCTAGATTTATAGCCTGGGCCGCCCATACTTCCTGTGACGCTACATTCAATTTCGCGAGCAAGTCAGTATGGCCATGGTGCCGATTCAGAGGAATTTATCCTAAATCTGTGGGCACCAATGAGAAACAATCTTACGCCTACGTCATCGGAATGAGTGGTCTGACTGGTTGTAGATTCGTCAAGTAATATACAGAGGCATCTTATGAACGCAGGTTAAGCCCGCCTCCCAGAATTCATTTAGCAATGTAGCATGGCCAGACTAAGCTTGTAAGAGCTTTTCAGTCGCGTTAGCCAGGCTACTAGATTTATTATTTTTTTTCCAAACTCTGACGTATGGACGCTCACATCAATTGACAGAAAGAGCGAGTGCATCAATACATTTGACACATGCACACATGAAACATGTCACTTTTTACTTTAAATCATCTCATCTCATAAATCCAACAGTAACTGAGAACAGCAGACTATAGCCTATGGCATTCATTTTATATCACGCTAACTGCAACAGCTATTTAATGCTGTACACACAAAAACCTGTCAATTTGCTTGGGCATCCCAAAAACCTTGAAACGGCCCTGACATGATACATCATGAATGGATAGTGTATGCACTCACTACCTGCTGTCATGTCCATTTGGAAAAAAACAAACAAACAAAAAACTTTAGAGCCCTCATTTCACAGAAATACATTTAAATATATAATAGACAGTTAAATAAATAAAAAATAAACAATTAAATATCATGAGATGAAGATTTTTGTGTTATGTTTAACTTATCGCTATTGTTTACTTGATAGCCTAAACCTTAAATACATTAGTAGGGTATGTTGAATGCCCTTGTACGGCATGAATTTAGAAAACAAAGTTAGCTGAAGCACAAGCCAATAAAACCTTAATTTGCCATTAAGCACATTGTATTGTTTCTATTTTAAGTTTTAATTGTATGACTTTGAGTTTGGAACACATTCTACACTGTGCTAACTGTTTAACTGTGAGGACAGAACAGCTAGCCTATCTCAGTGACTATGTTCCACAGACCAGTTTATTTTGCTAAACATAGGCCTCTCTCTCTCTCTCTCTCTCTCTCTCTCTCTCTCTCTCTCTCTCTCAAACACACACACATACACTCTCTCTCTCTCTCACACTCTGTGTGTGTGTGTGTGTGTGTGTGTGTGTGGGCATGTGTGTAATAATTTGTCACTGTGTCTCTGACCAGCTGCCTGTCTGTCTGCTCGCCTCTATGTCTGTTCCTGTACCTGTGTGTTGTCTGGACCCTGGTACTAAAAATAGAACACAAAAATAGAAAGGTAATGATGTCTCAAGAGAGAGGGGGTACAATAAATCTGGACGAAAGCATCACTTACAGACACAAAAATTGACAAAAATAACACCATATTTCACATACCTATTGGGAAAGGCATCAAGGTAAAGTTGCAATCAGAATAAAGGGGCTATAGTGTCAATAAAAAAAAAAACATATTATTCTATATTATTCTTCAATATAAGAACTCAGTGAGGACATTATCAAACGTTTATGCAATGGATTTGTGTGAGTCAAAACATGAAACGTGTTTGAGGACTTAAGTAAAGTAAAGAGTAAAGTAAGGAAAGCCTTCATCAGGACAGTGTCATTATTTTTTTGGGTGACGATGCCAAGGTCAAAAGGACAGAGTGTAGGCAGAGGTGTAGAGTGTGCGTCCACATTATTTAGTTCACAAACAGGTCACCAACTAAAGTTATAGGTCACCTGTCACATGCTTGACCTGCCCTTTCAACAGCAACAGCAGAAACATATCAAAACAGAGGAAAAGACGAGACTGCAGTGTGCTACCCAAGGTTTTAATTACAATGTGGCCATATGGGGGAGGCTGCGAGTCAGCAGGCTCCTAACGCTTCAGTGATGGGCCTTTGAGTGCCACGCTCAATCACAAGTCGTTTGGAGAGACAACGCTGCACCAGTGAGGAGCTTTGTCTCTGCAGGCTGCCAAGTTCATCCATCCTTCTCCATCACGGTCTTGAGGACAGGGGGTGGGGGTGTGTGCACGGATTATTTTTTCCATGATGCAAACACTGATGGAAAAACATCAGACTCCCATGCTCACTACTCATTTACTGCAGTGCGTTATGGTCTGGTCAGAGACTATTTAATTGGAGGGCACACATTTCTTCTCTATAGAAATGTATTGGAGCTTGCAATGCTATTTGCAGCCTAGTGAAGTTATGGACACTTCACTAGGCTGCTTGATTTAAAAAAAAAATGGTGTCGGGGCTCCAGGACTTGCTTAGAAGGACGCAAAAGGTGCGCAAAATTGCAACCGTCTTTGATTAGATTTGCTGCATGTTAGCTCCTTGACATGAGTACCTCTAGCTTTGTAGCATACTATGCCCTTCATCTGTGGTGCTGCCCACCAGAGTAAAAAGATTCTTTGAAGGAGTGACAGTAAACATTCCTTGACCTTTTGCCCTCTGTACCGCCCTTAACAAACTGACATTTCCTGAGTGACTTATATTGAAGAGAACACAGAGCTGAGGCTAACTGAGAATAATGTCAAAAGATTACAGAGAAACGTCCCATGGGACAGAGTACATAGTGGACATTTTCAAGGCGGGCCAGCGTTATTTGTGGGCCAGTACTACCATTTCTTCAGCCCTAAACATTAGCAAACTATTCTTTTTCCTTTCACTGGTCGATACATCCCCCTGGTCTATGTGCCAATATAAGCCGATTTTTTCGTGGCCAGCCCATACAATACGTAGCCTTAACACACACATACATTTACCTGTAAAACACACTGTGCTGTGCGATTGCTGGTGCGCAAGGAGGGTGCAGAGATATTGTGTGAAAAAAGGAAATGCAGATGCCTGCTGCTGAATGTGCCAGACTGACTGGGATGTTTGCTATAGAATAGGCTTCTCCTTATGTAGTGCTCACAGAGTGCAAGATGGAGAGGAAGAGAGAGGTGAAGGTGTGAATGAAAGGGGAACTGCTTGTTAACTCTTGATAGAAATGACCTACTAAAAAGAGGACGTGGATATAATGCTACAATAACTTCAAAGTCTTGCTTTACGAAAACAGTGCAGTTGTATAGTAGTTGTACAGTAGTTGACCACAACCATAAAATGTTGACCCACTATAGTGTTGAAAACTGATTCCATGGTACATTTGACAAGTGACACATTGACTGTTTTTGAAAGTTAGCTGATAACAAAATTTGTGACATTTTGTTGAGATGAGTAAATACAATAGGGTTGAAGGTGGCTTAAAACAAAGATTTCCATTGACTTTAATCACAATCTGCCCATTAAGCACTGATGCGAGATTTTCCAAAAAGAATTTCTTATACACATAACCTAAATGTGCATCAACAAGTTGGACTGACAAAAAGATTTATTAGATGAACTGTATCTTATCTACTCCTCTATGCTACAGTACATGACCTTAAACACCTTAAATGTAGATCTGGGAAAGTTACTGTACATCAGTAGACCCAAATAGATACGTACCCCAAACATCTTGTTGTTTAGTTCTCTTGGGCTGGTGTTTTTATGTTTTTTGTTTTTTTTTACTGATTTATGTTTTCATTCATGGCCTTCTATTTTTCATAGTGTCTCTATTAATGTACAGTAGACAAAGTAAATATGCCTTGTGGTTTGCACAGTGTCCATAAATACATACTACATAGTGAGTTCTTTGCCTTGTGCAATTTTTTAAAAGTCTGGTGTTGTTAGGCAATCATGTTTATGGTTCGCTGCTACAGTACTTTAAAGAAACTGTAGGAGATTGAGACTGCCATGGTCCACAGAATTAATATTGTATGAGCAAAAATATAACATGCATTTTATGCGTCATTGGGTGGGCATTTTACGATTTATTATTTTAACTTTCTCTGCTGGTGAGGCTTCTTGCTGCTCAAATCCTGACTATCCCTGAGATAAAAATTTGTTTCACTGCAGACTTTGACTGGCACAAAATTTGTTTGTGAGGCTTCATGCTGTTCAAATCCTGACCACCCCTGAGATAAACGTGGCTCTTCAAACTTGGTCTGGCACAGAATTTGTGTCGAACTTCACAAAGTGCAATTTATGATCTGTTGGAATATTGAAAAACAACCTATTCACAAGTTTCTTGAGGTGCCTACTGAGAAAAAGGGCATAACTTCTGCTTTTAACAAGCAGAGCTGTCTACATTATATGTGTCTGTTACATCCAAATTTTAATGCATAGTACACTTAGGCTACAAGACAATTTATCTGAAATTCCAAATGCTAAATAAGTTTATGATGGTGTTTTGTCTGGTGAAAGACCAATATCATCACTGAAATATCAGGCTAAATGGTGGAGAAGTCAGATCAGTTTCAGCTATCCTTTGCACTAATTGCTTGTAATGTTTCTTTTGCTGACCGTGTGAAATGTGTGGCTAGAAATTCCTGTTGCAAATGGAGGAAATAAAACTAACCTTACTGATCTAACTATAGGCTTGATTTTAACTTATGTTAAGGCATATGCTGGAATTATTACAGGACACACTTCCACTACATTCCACATAGTCAAGAGAATCAAGAGAAGAACAAAAATGGCCTTTAAGCATGCTTACAGGTTAACCCCAAAATGCCAAATATGGAGCCAAGTGTCTCCTCATTAAGGGACTCTTGCTGCGAGAGGGACAGCGCAGACATCTGCTCCCTCACCCCCACCCTCATCTTCCTACTCCCTGCCTGGCCTGCTTTCTGTCCCAAAACTGAAACCAGGCTGATTAAATGCATAAGTTCCCCTTCAAAACCCAAGCGTGTGCACATTGCATACACATCAAATAATGACAAGGAAAGAATACTTAAATCTCATGGCCAGTGACACGAAGTAAATGAGATTGTACGTACTATTAGTAACACAGTAAAACACTGTGTAGATGCATCATTTGTATTAATGGGGTGTATTAGTTGAACTCCAAGGATAGTGAGTCGATATAAAAATGGAAACACACAAAATGTGTTTGGCCTAATGCATGAAGAGCCGGGCAACTATTGGGTATTGTTATGTTTCTTTTAAAATCAAACTAGACTAGCTCAAACAGTACTTTAAGCTTCCATGTAAGAGCTCACCAGTCAGTGTGTCTCATTTAAATAGCCACCTTCGATTAGTTGGCCAAAACCAAAAATTTGTTTAGATTTGTAATTTATTCTGAACACTACGATTTTTACCTACGTGAACATCATCAACAGTGTTGCCCAAAAAAAATTACAGGAAGTCGCTGTAAGCCCTCTGAAAAGTCGCTAGAAGTCACTAGGCTACGTAATGACGTCAAATGACGTAATCACGCTTAATTTGCATATGCCGTCATGTCCACCGCCTTTTTCTTTTTGTTTTGCTTTTTTTTATGTATTTTTGGTTTTGTTGTTTTTATGTGGAGGAGAGTGGAAAGGGAAGAAGGAAAGGGAGATTTTTTTTTTTATAAATAAATAACTGACGTCAAGTGACCTTTGTCATTTCGCGGGCCCAGTGAGTCAGGAGCAGATGCGTCATGCGTGTCATACGGCTGCCAGTGGATCAGCTGTAGGAACAGCTGGTGATGTCCCAATCTCACAGACAAACCTTGTTAGCCATCGACATTAATATTAAATGGATATAATTCTAAACGTCAGAATTTGTGCCACTGCCTCCTGGACCGAGGGTTTACCGATGGCTTTGATAAACGGTGAGTAAACTAAACTTATAGTAGTAGCCTAGTTGATAGATAGCCAAGCGACACCACACGGTAGGCAATTTAAACGCACTATATGCAGTCAGCCTGAGCACATACCCACTACTCTTGAGTACGCCTTGGCTGCCTGTAGAAGATCGGTCGAACCGAATGTGGTGGTGCACAGCGCATTAATGCCTAGGGGGAGGGGCAGTCGGGGGAGGGAGACAGAAGGAAGAGAACTAAGAGTTGTGTGTCATTGTGTGCACTGTGTACATTGTGTAAACTTCAATGACCTTCTTTGCTCTGCACAGCCAAACTTTGGTCAGTTTGGGCGGTGTCCAGGTAATTCTTGTATGCTAATGAAGCATCATCAGCCTAATAGGTCACAGATTGCTGGGGGAGACAGCGAGTTCCAATGGACCAACAATTCAACAATAACAAGGTAAATGTGGTTTTGCATTCCTACCTTTAAAGTTCGCGTTTGTTTTTTTTAAATTATTATTTAGAAATTCCATACATCACCTGATTCACCTTGATTAACAGAGGCTATGAAATGAATTGCTGTTAACTGTACAGTAATAAAATGCAAAAATATATGAAATCATGTTGTAAACACTGACTGTTCACTACCTATTACTAAATAAGAGCAGTAAATTGAAATGAGAGCCTTTTTTTCTGAAACGTGGCAACAAATATAATATCTAGCTATGGAATATGTCATCTGAGAGTCTGTGAACTAGAGCACTTACCATGACAAAACAGCCCCTGGCAAACCCTCACGGTCCACAGGATACTACTCTTTTTGTGGTGTGAGAAGACGAGCCAGAGGGGATTGGTGTTTGTGTGATTTTATTTGTGTGTTTAAGCTTTTGGTCTGGTTTTAACAGACTTTTGGAACCGTGAAGCAGCCCTGAACACAGGGCCTCAAGGCAGAAGTCTTCACATACATCTCTGTGTGGAAATAAAAATCACAGGGATTTCTGCAGGCATGAAGCTAAATTTAAACATGTAATTGTCTAACAGCCATTAGAAGAAGAAGAAGAACACCTACACCTACCTTAGCTAAGGCACAAGATGACTTCATTGAATTATGCTAAGTGCAGATTTCTATTTTGTGCAGTGCATGTGTATTTTTTATCATTTTTAATAACTAACACTAAGGGCGTACTCACACTAGGCAATCCGTACCGTACCCGAGTAAACTTCACCTCTAAAGTCCGGTTCGTTTGACCAGTGTGAGTGCTTCATACCGTACCCGGGTACGGTACACTAGTACGCTTGGGAGACTCGTGTACGGTTCAGCTGGACTCGGGTACGGTACGCATGTAGTCGCATCGCAAGCGTATCCGAGCACGGAGAATCAGGGAGGGAATAAACAAAATAACGTTCCATTTCATCTCCGAGAATACTTGGAGTGGACGGTTGTTATAGTAAAAAAAAACACGCTAAATGTAAAGAGTCCAGAAAACTTCAACTCAACTGTGCCCGGGTACAGTTCGATATGTGCAGTGTGAGTAAAGACAAAGAACCAGAGACAACCGTACTCCGGCATAGTACGGGTAAACTGTACCTAGTGTGAGTACGCCCTAATAGTTACCTTACCATCGCTTGAAAGGAATCGTACAATTCTTGAAACATAAAAAAATTATTTCTTTGCAGTGCTGTTGTTGGTTGGGTTCCCAATTGTAAATGTTATGTGATATACATCCAATTTAGCATCACTTGCAGAAATTCTTCAGGTAAGGTATGAAATCAACAGTATTTTAAGAGGGGTACAATATTGGAATAAACTACAATTTTCAATCAGGGGTGTAGTAGGACAATAAATCCCCCACATTTTTTAGTATTTCTTTTTTTTTTAAATATTAGCCATTCATTAGTTTGCATGAAAATGCAAACTATTGATATTCCTTTTCTTCTTATTCTTGTTCTGGTTCTGGTTCTTGTTCTTATCTTCTAACAACTTTAATTCAGCCCAAACCGCTTAACCTAGAAACTTGGTTCAAACTTTGTTACGTAGTCTATGTCTCGCTCATGCCAGGTGTACTATGTATTTTTCATCTTTAGAACTTTAAAACTTAATCTATTTCTTAAAACTTAATCTACTTCTTAAAAACTATTAAAAATTTCCCCCTATACATTTTCAATGGAAAATCTAGAGTGTAGGCTGAATCCTGCTGATGCCATGTCTCCTATCAGACTTAATTGAGCTTCAACCGTTTAAGCTAGAAACCCAATTAAACTTAGAAACTTTGTGCCAGAGGGCACGGTCATGCCATGAACGCTGTGAATTTTCAACCCTCTAAGTCTTACACTTTTTAAACTACGGCAGTTTATCTATAAAACTTTTGTCTCCATAGGCTCAAACTTTTCCTCCTAGAGTGTCGGTTGGAACGATGAGTCACAATGGGTCTTAGAATGTTTGAATTGAGTGCACCTGCTCTCAACTGTCAGTTTCAAGTCCCCCCTTACTATTAATGGTTTCAAGTTCCCCCTGACATACTGAACTACTTATACTGCAGACTACCATCCACTAGTCTCCTCCACCTGTTTTAACTGTTTCAAATTAAAAGTCCTCATTGCCATAATACACTATTGACTTGTATTAACCTATAATACTACTTAATAATGCTACAATTCACTACTGTGACTACTTACTACTACCACAGACCTCCTCTCTCCCTCTCTTTCTTCCTGTCTTTCTTTCTCCCTCTATCTATCCATCTCTACCTCTGTCTCTATCTATCTATCTATCTATCTATCTATCTATTTCTGTATCTGCCAGTCTATCTATCCATCCATCCAGTCTATCTATCCATATTATACTCCCAATTCTCTCTCTCTCTTTCTCTCTCTCTCTCTGTCTTACACACACACACACACACTCTCTTTCTCTCTCTCTCCCTCCCTCACTCTCTCTCTGTCTTTCTCCCTCTATGTATCTCTACCTCTATATTTCTCTATCTCTCTCTGTCAATCGATTTATCACTTATACCTCTAATTTGCTCCCTCTATCTATCCATCTCTACCTCTGTCTCTATCTATCTCTCTATCTGTCTATCTATCTCTATCTTTGTATCTGCCAATCTATCTATCCATCTTTCTATTATACTCCCAATTCTCTCTCGTTCTCTGTCTCTCTCTCTCTCTCACACACACACACTCTTTCTCTCTCTATCTATCTATCTCTACCTCTGTCTCTATCTATCTATCTATATCTCTCTTTCTTTCTTCTTTTTCATTTCTCTCTTTATCTCTCTGTCTTTCTTTCTTGTCTTTCTCTTTCTTCCTTTTCTTTCTCTCTCTTTCTTTCTTTCTACTCGTTCTCTCTTTCTTTCTTCCATTTCTCTTTTTCTTTCTTCTCTTTCTCTCTCTTTTTCTTTCTACTCTTTCTCTTAATATCGCTCTCTCTCTCTCTGTGTATCTCATGTTTTAAGCTTACAGTCTGACCCTCCATCTCTTTCTTTCTTTCTCTCTCTTCTTTCCTTCTCACTATCTCTCTCTCTCTTTCCTTCTCTCTCTCTCTCAATACAAACCCCTCCCCTCTCTCTCTCTCTCTCT
>JAGFZM010000412.1:133264-158476 GCA_017657215.1 Limnothrissa miodon | reverse complement strand
TTAGGTTTAAGGGTCGTGTCAAACGAGCAGTAAAAGACCATGGTTGTGAGGTAGGCTACGGTGACATTCGTGAACTTGTTTGCTTTCCCGGGCTTCAACAAACACATCCATGGCAACGTACTTGTCCACGAATCAGATGCGTTGCTGGGATTGTGGGATTGCTCAGGATTATGGGTACTGAAGTACTTCTAAGGGAAATTGCAGAAAAAAGACGTTTTTACTGAAACAAAATGGAGATCACATTACATTTTGGCATCTAGTTGAGCACAACCAATCGTTTTGTTATGCCGTAGCTAGTTAGACGTCTTCCTTCCGTAATTCGGATAGCGTGGGTTGTAATCTAAATGTCAATGGGAAAAACTAATGGGAAAATCACTGCCGGAACCTCACTGGCAAACTCTATTAGCAGCTACATTAGTTTATGGTTGTCAAGGCGACACAGTAACGTTAGATCTAATTCACTCAGCTTTGATTCATCACGTTTTCTGTGGCTGGTATATTTATATTGCGGGAGTCTTCATTATATCACTGTTCTTCTGAAAAAGACTTCTGTACTCAATTTCTATTCTGTTCTTAGGTGTCTTAGGTTAATTAATTTTAAACCTTTTTTGATTCCTTGTTTTTATTGTTACCTTGCAGACAGTTTTTATAGACTAAAATGACAGAGAAAAGGAGAGCAGATATAGGGAGGGAAAGTAATCTCATCGCCCCCTGCTGGTTGCGTTCCAACCTCTATATCGAAATGAATGGGATTTTCTCTTCAGAAAATTATATTTCGGTTCACACTCAAAAGTTACGATTGTGGCTTTCATATGATATGCATGTTGGGTAGTTCTATCGATTTGGATGGTCATTCTTTATTTTTCCACGGATTTAAATTGTTTTTAATGTCTTTTAAAAAAGCTGATAAAGGACTACACTGTACGATCTTCGCGTGTATGACGTTGCCGTAAAATCTTAGGAACTTACTTTAACCGTGCCCTGCGATACACCAATGAATCCACTCAACAACAGGGTAAAATATTACATAGCTGCGGCTACTGGCCTGCCCGCAATAATTAACCTCGGTGGAAGCCAGCAACATTTCGATTGAAAGCGATGTAAGTACAAACTGCTTTCAAATCTCTTGTCAACAAAAAAGTTAGGCTATTTTGTTCAGTCAGCAAGAGCATGGACAGTACGGGACACTGGCATGGAATTTAACAGGTAACATTAGCATTAAAATCTCATATGGTGTACACATGTATCATAAAGGAATATAGTTAACCTGCCTCACTAGAAAATCTTATAACTTGCCGACATTCAAATCGTGTGATAAACCTCTGCTATTTTAAGCCATGCAGCTTAGCCTAACATTAGCTAACGTCAGAAGCTAGCGTTAACATTACGGGCTAGACTGCAAAACCAAACCAAACATCTGTGTTCATGAAACTCACTTTATTATACGAATCCACATCTGTAGTTTTACAGGATCTTTGGGGAAAGTAAAAAAATTGGCATCCATAGTTTCTGACCAGTGGTTGCAAGCAGGCGAAAACAGTTTGTGGAATTCTGAAAAATATGTCTGATGTTTTTTTTTTTTTATCGGTCTATGGGATTTTCAGTACTATTGCTCTCGGGTTAGGAACGCTACCGCTAGGATCGCTGTGTTCCACTTTCCCTCCCTATTAGATCGTTTTATCAATGCACCTAAACCGTTTTGTTGCAAAGCTTTACTTATTTTATGGATCTTTTTCACAGTAATAGTCATGTTTACATTTCATTGTATGTTGATGGCTTGACAGTAAACAACATAACAATGCAATAAATAGTTTTAATAATGATATAAGCTAAGTTTTTCACTGTGGGGACATATCTTTATAAGAACAATCTGACCTATTTGTGTCCCCTTCAAAAATTTCTCTTGACAAATTTTATATCTATCGTCCCCCCCTACTGTTAAATGAAATTTACGCCCATGGAGGAAAGTGAGCTAACAAAGTAGTTGTTCTTCATTACTTGACACTCTAATAGTGTATGAAACTTAATGACAGCAGTCATAAACCTGAATAAAGTGTCGCTTGATAGTGTCATGGTAAACAGGCTCGCTGACCCTTTTGTCCCATTTTGTCCCATTTCGAACCTTTTGACCCATTTCGTCCACACATGTCAGCATATTTAGAAGTGTTACCTAACATTAATATTTCATAACTGTAGCATAGCCCATTATTATGCATTTATGGAAGCAAGACGACCCCAAAGCATTCAAATAAAACATACTGTAGCCTACCGACTGCTGACAAGCTAGTCTGTCCCTGTCTTCTTTTGCGGATGTAGACCTCATATTTGCACCATTTCCACTTAATAAACATCTCCATCTCAGTTCTTGTTTGCTTGAATGTCCAAGGACACTTTGATGCACCACACTATACTTTTGCAAATTGCATGTCTTAAAATGACAGACGCCATTGATCCAGCCTACATGTTAGTGTTAGTTAATAGTTATCAGAAAAAGGTTAAGAATTAAGGTTAAGAATATTCAGGCGGCTTTTTTCACTTCCAACCCCCAAATGGCTAGCCCTGCATTTAAGGAGTGGTAATGGTCCCTTTCAGTGCGGCTCTCTCTTAAAACTCCTGTCTTAAAATGGCCACTTACCTCTCAAAGGATACCTTCCCTCATCTACCACTTTTTTCCTCACAACAGCAAGACATTCAGCCCATCAAGACTTGGATGGAAAGTCATCAGGGATTTTTTCAGTTCAAATTAAGTTGATGCATTAATATAAAGTTCTAATAGGAGAGTGTGTGTGTGTGGGGGGGGGGGTACTAGCTGTTTGATAATTTTCCAAAGAGTGCTGTGTTTGACCAAAAAGAGGCCAGTTATAAAGTTATAAAAAAACTTTAAAAAGATTTCAAAAAGAACAGTTCTCAAAAAGAATCTGTTCATCTCACAGCTCTGTAGAATGGTTCCAGACATAAAAACGACATTGAAGCACTGTCATGGTCAAGAAAACTGTGTCCTTGAAAGGTATTGTTTTGTTGTTGTTGTTGGTTTATCTGCCTTACTGTTCTAACAATTTAGTTCAAGATAAAAAAAAACATACACTACACAAAGAGACAAATAATGTATGAGACTTTAAAAAACAAAAGTGGGCTGCTGTTGCAGGCCCCAGCATATTTCTGTACTCATGAATCCCATAAATGAGAATGGATAGCATCAGTCCTCCTTTGCTGGTCTCTGAGAAAGTGTCATTGAAAGACAACACAAACAATCAAAGCAGCTTTGTAAAAAAAAAAGTAGGCCCACACAACAAACACCATACGCTGTTATAGCAGGGCACAAGAAGTACCTCCATGATGTACGTGTCTATGAATTCAGCAAATGTGGATAGATAGCACAGGTCCTGTTTTGTTTGTGTTTGAGAAGGCGGTTGATGGATGAGGGAGAGCTTCTCACACTAGGGCAGAATCTATTACATTCAGCAGCGCTTTCAGAGACAGGAGCTGCTCCAATTTTGGACCGCAGGTGTGAATGAAACCTCACCGACTTGATATCTCTTCAGCTGATTGATGGAAAAGCCAATTATTTCTATTAATCAACTGAGCAATCAATCAATGGCTGAATGCAGGCTTGTGTCAGGAAACGGAGGCACAATTCTCTGCTAAACACATGAAAACACATCACATGTCTCTGAGTAAAATAGTCATTATAAGTCACATAACTTTTGCCCATTCTCCATACCGCTTCATTACCCTAACATTCTTTGGCCTCCTATCAACAACCATCCACCCCACCCCCCAGTTCAACCTAACTGCACTAAACACACCCTTTGCCCTGACTCTTAACCAACCCACTTCGCCCAGTTCATGAAGAATGTAGACTGACAAACAAATGCAATTTCACTACACCAAATCCCTCTGTATGCATGTGGCAATAAAAATCCCTTGGTTCTTTAATTCATTTTACTTTACAGAATTTGTGTCATAACATGTTACAACAAATTTTTAAGTGCTATCCACAAATAAATAAAACCTTTAAAAAAAAAAGTTATTTATCATTTTTGGATTGAAAAGTGAAGCTTGTCATTCCTATGTCTTGTTGAAATTTGACAAAAGATTGAAACAATTTTTATTGCCTTTATGTCTGAGACTACACAGATAAAAAAACAGTTTACGATTGTTTGTAATGTCTCAATATGCTAAATAAATCCCTGTGTAATTTTTTCAGCTTCACAACAACAAAGAGTGTTTTGCAGTGGCTGAGACAGCTGATGCACACTGACATTTTGAATCATCGTGGGAAAAGGTCGCCAGAGTTGTTGTCTGCCTTGCTAGGGATTCCTGATAGAGCAAGATCATGATGGTGAATCAAACACCAGACTCTCACACAGTCTTTGATCACAAGGCTTTGATCAAAAAGTGAGCTGTGCAAAGTTGCAGACCTCCAGCCAAGCCTCCAGCAATGCACTGTCACTGGAGTTGGGTTTGGTACGAGACTGAAGTTAGAATTCCGTTTAGGCTAAACCCCGGGGAAAATAAGAACTCAACATGCTGGTAAACTACATGCTTTCCTGTGAAATTGTGAATCACATTTACATTCATGCATTACCTACGCTTTTATCCAAAGCGACTTACAAAGGCCTAAATGACATTGTGACGGTGTGAACAACATCTATTTATTTATTATTTATTTATATTTTTGTCTTTAAGTATGATTTGCTTTATGTTTTGTTCATCAGACTGGTACTTAAGTGCACTTCTGTTTTGTTGTATATCTGTTTATATGTAGGCCTACTTTTCTTGTTTTGAACTGCGCAGGTTCCCCAAGAAGGGGAGGAGTTAATTGGCACATGGATGCCGTAATTGATTGGCTATTAGTGGCCTGATGATGGCCTGATGGGCAAAGCCTGGTGATTGGCTGCTTTGTTGACCACATGGTCTATTTAAACCCTCTTGGAGAGAAAGTCAGGAGCTTTCTGTTGGAAGAGGCTCTTTGTTTGTCGCACGTAAGTCCTGAGACCCAAGCTGGTGTGAGCAGTGGGTTTTTTAAGATCTGTGTTTATTTAAGTTGTGTGTGACAACTCACAGTTTTTCTACTTTGTTTTAATTTACTTTGTGTATGTTTTGTCATCTTTTTGAATTTCTTTTTCTTACATTTTTGTACATACCTTTTTCATTTGGTTTGGGTTTTTTTTGGTTAAATCATTTTATATATATTTTTCACCCCTTATATTTTGTCACTGTCTTGGTTAACTCTCCCAACCACAAGGCTACCCTACAACAGACATAAATGGCTGTTAGAATACCTAAAACCATCCATATGTATTGCTGTTCGGATTATGTATGGAGACTTCTTCTTGATAGTCATTTGGCTATCCAATACACTTGGAGCAAAATTTCTGCACCACATTGAACATGTTTACATCAAGTGTGCCTTCAGCAGAGCAACCATCTGTGAGCAGCCACAGAATGTGACGTTTGGAGAGCTCTCCAAAATGACTCGAGAAATACAAATAGTGTCTCTAGCCAAGAGGCCAGATCTATTTAGATAACAGACAGCACAATGTTTATTTAAGAGATCCACCACTGAACATTTCTGACAAAACTATTATGTAATGCTTTCAACAGAATCCAATTGCACTTTTTTTTCAAGAAACAAACAAAAAAAAAAAACCGCAAATGTCTAGTGACTTTTTTGATTCCGCTGGGGCTAAAGTCAAAACCAGATCCATTACCTGATTGATTTCAGAATCGAACATTGACAACATACTGATTGTGGCTAGGCCTTTCAGTCTCAGTGCCATGAATATCACAAATGAGGCAACACACTTGGCATTTGTACATAATTGCCTTGGCCTGTAATTGCTGAGTGTCCATACTAATGACAGCTATCAGCAAGAGGCTAACATAGTCTTTATGGTAATGCCACAAACATAAATTCGTCGAAATCTCTTTGAAAACAGCTCACATATTCACAGCTCACACTTGCAGCTTATTACTGTAAAACATATTCCAAACATTACATGTCACTTATTAGTTCCATATTCTACAGCTTACCCATAATGGAGCATAAACTAAAATTTCTCCAGTATTACCTCATAAATACTGCTTATTTGGCCATATGAATTCTGATATCAATATGATTTTCTTGGTAATGGGATTAGGTCTCAATAATAATTGAGATTGCAGTAATAAATACATCTCAATGTAAATACTGATACTTTTAGCACTTTTTTGGTTTCTATAAATAAACTATCTTTACTAAATATTACTGAAGGAGTTCCTGTTCCTGTTGTATTAGGGTCTTATTAGCCCCATACTAAGAATATTAAGCATATAAAGATAAATAATAATCAGTTACTAGGAGCTCAGAGAAATTCTAGTAAATGGCCAACTATGGGTGGAATAAGCTCATGCTGAATAAAGCATTAATAAGTAACTTGTAGTGACTAACAAGTATCTCACAGGGCATTAATGTCAGTGTGGGAAATGTCACACCCTGTCTGAATTTTATTTGAAAAGTTCAGATTCAAAGATTAACAGTTTTTTTATAATAATTTCTAAGAAATCTCTATCAAATGTCATTTGAATGCTGTTATCATGTAAAAAACAAATGAAGGCAAAATAATCCAGTTGAATTTAGACAGATAATAACATTTATCAAAGGGACATAACCTGTAAATTCATTGTAAATCATTTGCATCTTGCACTTGCATTGGATCAATCCCAGTCTCTTAGCCCTGAACCCTTGAGGACTAAACTGGCACAAATTGTCGTCATGAAGCAGATTTACAAATTGCTTATTAAGGAGTGTATGTTTGGCCTGGTATCTGACCTTGAACCTAGTGTGCCTTAAGCACTAATATCTGCTTGCACCCCTTACAGAGTGATGCAGGGGAATGGGAGTTATGGCCTAGCCTACTACTGAAAGGATAAGGCATAATATGAGTAGCTGGATTTGAATCCGTCAGAAGGCAGGGGAGGGGTGTGATGATAGCTGTCAATCAACACTGAATTTTGTTTAGAAAACAACTTTTAAGTCTTTGAAGGTTTATAGCTTAGGGCTTTAGGAGAGACATTAGAATGCAGTCCATCTCCCATGGTACTACTGTGAATTGTTCTCCAATTTGTTCTCATTTATCTGTATCTATGGCCTGTCAGGTTCACAAGCAGCCTCAACCCAGCTCCTTGTTGCTTGACCCACAGAGACCTCCAATGAAGCATCAAATAATGAGGCCTAGGAGCATTAGCACAGGGCGATAGTGATGTAAATCCTCACAAGACCTCATTGCATGCTTCATAAATGTGATAATAATTATTACGACATATGGTTAGCATACAGTATGCCTGCTATAGGGTTTGTGTGTGTGTCAGATATTGAGGGAGAGAGAAAGAGAGAGAGACTTAGATTAATCAATTTGCTGTAGTGCTGGAATGTGGTTGCTGTCCATTGTGCTGAAATGCTTGTACATCATGACTGTACTTAAGGCCTTATTATCCTGCTTTATATTACTTTTTGTAGTGGGCCAACATTACAGCGCAATGCAACACAATAATACGCAGAACAGGGGACAAGGTTACATTGTACACTAGTACACGCATTGTATTTTTGGTCCCAAACTATAAGATAGAGTAAAGCCCCTGTAATGGCATATAGCCATACTCATAATATTACAGTATTGGGTTTTAATAACAGAGCACATTATTACAAAAACCCTTAAAGTGACCTAACAATTCAAACATGCACAAATGCTCTTAATACAGAGGTACATCCCATGTCTGTATGTATTACAGTAAGTAGCAGTATGCCACATAAGAAACAGCCACTGTGTTGAACTAGTCCAAAATATATACCACACAATATATTGTACTGTAGCCTACTATACATATGTAACAGTGTCAAACTGTATGTGTTTTGTTTCAAGTTGTTTCTGTTTTTGTGTTCACTGTACATTGATGGCCATTGATGCGTTGCTGAGTGACTGCCTGTGCTATAGTGGCAGCGCCACTAGTGTTGTTGTGTAGTAGCTTTGTTTCGTAGCATACTGTATGCAGAGTTATGAAACAAGTGTTCAACGGACTGGCAAAACAGTAATGTGTAATTTATTGTTTTATATGTCTTAATATGTAATTTATACTACTGTTTGGTTATATGTTGGTTTCCAGGGCTTGTGGAAAGATGATTGGTCTTAAAATATTCTTCGGAGATACCTCCAATCAATGTCATCTTTACAGAATGATTGTTGCAACAGAAAACAATGAACCAGTGCACCTCAGTTCACTTCTTGTAATGATATTGCAGGTCCAAATATTTGTGTTTAATTACACCAAATCTGCGTCATCATCCTTGGCAAACAACCATCGAGACTTTCTCTGCAGAGCATCAGTGGTTAAGTGTAAAATAAATTTGCACTGTAATTCACTGCCGGGAATTTTCTGTGAAAGTCTTCCTGTCCTTACACAAACCACACAATTCTGAAAAACCTCAATGTCCGTGAGTGAGTGTTTTTCGACTGCTCTCCTGCGCAAGTCTTTGTCTGTGTGTTCTTTCCCCCTGCAGAGGAGTCATTTCCTGGGTCAGTGTGTGGGAGAGGAGCAGCTGCTCACTCATATATGCTGTAAAGTGTGTGTGTGTGTGTGTGTGTTAGAGTGTGTGTGTAGGTGAGTGTGTGTGTGGTTGTGGGCTCGTGTATGTGTGTGTGTGTGTGTCTGAGTGGATGTGTTGGGGCTGGCTGTTAGAGGGAATGCAGTCGGAGTCGGAGGGCTGAAGAACATGAAATTGAGGCCCAGAAGGCTCTGTGATCCTGTCTCCATTCACTGGCCCTGCTTCCCTGCATAAAAAGATCAGTAGAGGAGCTGGGAGTCTCTTGTGGTGATTTGCAGCGTGCCTGCTTACAGACAGCGACAGTTGTTGAGCTGCGGATTCAATGGCTATATGGTGCCAAGACGAGCACAAGTGAAAATCAACAAAAATCTCATTATGAGCTGCATAAGGGCAACAGTGATAGACTGTCGCTTCTTGTCCACAATGCTGTGAAAGGCTCCACCAGAAATGCTTTCTGACAAACAAGATCTGTTCCAAAAAGCCATTGTATACTTTTCGGGAGGTCATTCCTGATACCCGACTTGAAACTCAAAAGTCTTTCAATCTATGTTTCTGCCGATGCAGACAAAAAGCCTGCATTTCTTGTTCAGATGCTGCCAAATGGATTGCACTTATCAATCCAAAGAGGATGTGAACCTTAGCTGGCAGAGATAAATGGCCAAAAGATCTTGGAAAAGGGGAGAACCTGCAGCTGTATCAATCATTTTGCTCTATATACCTGACACAAGCCTACCTGTGATTGTAGAACAGTGTACTGCAGTGGCTGAGGAAAAAAATATATATAACACCATTGGCCGAGTGATATGTTTGCCATTAATCCTTAGGCTGCTTAGTACAGTGTCCTGTCTAGCAATCTCTCACGCTCAGGGAGGGCAATCAGAGAGGTGCCCTGCAATTGGAATACCTGGAAGCCAGTAGGGCCAGATGAAAGTCTTTTTCTCCCTTCACCTATGTTCTCTGAGGTGAGTCATTAAATTCTGTGTCCAAGTAGCAATAGAGGTCAATGCAACAGCCTAAGTCTCAGCAGCCAATTTTTCAGGAAGTAACAAGGTGACACAGGTGCTACTAATAACATCTTGATGACACCTAAATAGGAATCTGATTCTGCTACACTGATCTGATCAAAATGTTATTGGCCGTCATTAATAAAACCTGTGCTTACCTTGCCACTTCCTGGAAAATTGGCTGCTGCAACATGGGTCCATTGTAGAAGCCAGACCCACAATCACAGGGACAGATATCATGGAGCCTATGTAATTTACTGTAACATTAGAGAGGAGGAATTCTGCAAAATGCAAGGCATTTATAATGTGAACACAATAATGCACAATAATGAGAATTTGCAGATACTCCAAAGCTCCCCCATTAAGCTTTTAACAGAAACACCAACAGGAAACAAACTGCTTTCCGTTTTATTGCACAGTTAGCACATCATAAAACTAACTTACTGCCAGGAAAAGGCTTGGAAAAGGACTCAATGAGCAAAAGTGCAGCCAAGTATTGGCTCTACCTGTGCACTGAACACAGGTCATAACTAATTAGCTGCTATGCCTAAGCGGAGAATTGTGCTAATTACAATCTGCCAGTGTTTAAGAATAATTGGAACAACAAATGCTGTATGTGGAAGCAAAGTCAGACGTTTCCACCGTTGGTCATTGCTACTGCACAGGGCCAGGAACAAGGTTTATTTTGATCCCTTTTGCCATAGATTTTCTCCAGTGGATACTGCCCCTATGGTTTGCTGGACTGGGTTGGGCTGAATACAAAAAGAGCAGCATAGCACTCACCATCCTCTCTGGATTTCTGGATGAAGGCGTCCACTCCGCTCTCTCCGTAGCTCCCTTCTGATGCCACCGTGGAGACGTAGTTCCAGTTCATGGCCCTCACAATGTCCACCATGGCCTGGGCCTGGTAGGTGTCTGGGGGTACCACTCGGGAGAAGAAGTCGTAGCGGGTGTTGTCGCTTAGCTCAGGCGCGGTGGACGCGTAGCTCACCTGGGGGATCTGCAGAAGATAAATACACTCAGTTCAGCACCGCAGGCGGGGTGGACTAAAAGCCATAGGGTTTGACAGCGAGGGCTTAGCTAATTCTGTTTAGATAGGACAGTAGTTTGTTGCAAAAGCACAGGGAGTAAGGAGGGAGTGGCTTGGTCTACATACAGTACTGTGTTATTGCCAGTGACACACTTTTACAGTGTCTAAAAATCTAAAAAGTCCCTTCAAATCATGAAGATTTTGCACTAAAAGTTAAGTAGAATTTTATGTCAATATTTAGTAGACATACTACCTTAAAGGGATAGTTCGGTTTTTAACACATTGAGCCCCTTTCACAGGTTGTCTAAAATGAAATAAAGTGGTTGACACCAAAATCTTGATGATTGCTCCTGTCTCGGCTATTTGGGAAATATAGAATCGCCTCTGCCTGCCTTTAAAATGGCTATCAATGGGCATGTGTTGTTTCTATCCTTAAAACACTGGTTTTAAAAAAGTGCTATTCATGGAGTGATTAGTGGTGCTTGCTGATGTTCCAACCCAAGTATTGTAACAAAATACAGTTTCTGTCATGTTTTATTTGCCATTTTGTAAGTCCCATAGGGATCTATTTGCTCCTTCATATAAACAAAGTGCCAAATAAAACATGACGGAAGCTTTATTTCGCTACGATACATGTTTTGGAACATCATTGAGCACCACTAACCACTTGGTAAGTAGCACTTTTTTAAAACCAGTGTTTTAAGGATAGAAACAACACATGCCCATTGCTAGCCATTTTGAAGGCAGGCAGAGGCAATTCTACATTTCCCAAATAGCCGAGACAGAAGCAATCGTCAAAATTTCGATGTCAACCACTTTATTGCATTTTAGACAACCTGTGAAAGGGGCTTAATGTGTTAAAAACCGAACTATCCCTTTAAAGTCTGTGAATGAACTCTACCTTCAAGGGCTTGATCCCCCCCCTCCACCCAATCCAGACAGATTTACCCACACACATGTAATAAGACCCTGCGGGTCGATAGTTGTGCAGTAAGTACATTGGCTAAATTGGCCCTCCACTCATCAAAACAGACTGGCTAGGGAGTGAACTAGAGGGACTTTTAGCCCATGGTGCTGCTAAGTCATGGGCTTGAGGACTGTTCTGTGCAGAAAACCAGGTTTCATGCACATTTCATGCACACACACACACAGCCTAGCCGTCTTCATTTGTGAGAAACCTCTTGAGATGTACACAAGCAAGCTAACGTTTAGCGATTACAATCCACAAACCTGACACACAATACACTCTATGTGCTGCACAATGGATTCACAATAGGGGCATGCTCTGTATGTGCTATACAATGCCTTTTGGAATGCAGGAAAAAAACAGCCCTCAGTCAGTTTCACTCTAACAAAAACTAGCAAAGTGAAAACCTTTAAAAAACAAATATTTCTTAAACCGAGAAGAGAGTAGCTGAAGATTTCTGAGTGGCTGAAATCTTTATCCAAGTGGCGTTGAGGTGCCAAAAGCTGATGTGAAGCTGAGCGAACGCTCACATCTGTTAAACTGTGCTGGCAGGTGGGCGAATGACAGCAGCCCATAGATTTCATAGCCACTTCCAGCTGATTGCGAGACAGTTGATCATTGGCAGGGCTGTTGCCACCCGCTGTGTCCCCTCATATGGATCACTGCATGCGGTCGCAAGAAAGAATGCGGGGGCCAGGGCAGGAAGGGAGTTCATTTAGAGATAATGCGTGTCTGTCGACTTGACATGCGAGGGTCACCCACGGCCCACAAACATGCCCCCAGAAGAAAGGATGTGGGCAAGGGTGCATTGAGCCCTAGCTTCTCAAGATGGCACGTCAGAGGCATCTCCAACTGTTAATGGGCTTGATGTGCACACAGCAAACTTACTTTATGTTAATGAAAGTAATGAAAGCATAATTACAACAAAACTTTTATCAATCTATACATAATATTAATAAATATTAATCTCTGACTATAACAAGTGTGCTTTCAAGAAATGTGAGGCTCACCAAATACCTGTTGACCTTCAAAATGGACACTTTCAAAGACACTGTTCCCATCTCCCTTTCTGCAGCTCCCAACAGACAAAGTCAAAGAGCTTAATGAGCTTTGACTGTAGCCAGAGGAGGGACATAGTTCTCCTCGTGACAGGCCTGACAACTCAGACTAAATCAAACAGTGATCACATTTTATTATTAAAAGTGATCACATTTGATTATTAAAAGGTGATCAAATTTGATTATTTGTACATTTGCTTTCAAGATTCTAAAAATACAGAGGCTTTTTATGATTATTTATATATTTTAAAAGACAGCCCTCAAAGCTCAAGTAGTAGCTACTTGCACTGTTACGTAGAATTAGTAATAATTCTCTTTAATGACAAACCGCAATCAGGAGTAATTACCGTACATATATTGGTCTGAGGAGAGTTATATTTCTTTTATAGCTCCACACTGGGAATTAATGTGATATCATTAAGATAAGGCACTCACTGAAATTAGAACAGAAGGGACTTTCAGAGCTACTTTCAGGAGCAACTTTTTATTTGTGAGCTGGTTGGTTGTCCCAGCCCTACCCAGCATTCATAAGTCTTCAAGCTTTATAACTAATACCATTAGTGTTCAGGAGTATTTATACAGTCTAAGACTGACAATTTAATTTAATACATGATATCATCAATAATTACACATGAAAGTCAACAGGCTATAGCCTATACAGTATAACCCTTTATGAATGCATTGATGAAGCTTTATGAATTCTGGATTGATATAAAGTCATTCTTTCAATTAATTAACCATACCTGCGACCTAAATAACAAAGACTGAAGGGTACAAAGTGAAAAGATGGTATCTAATCCGCTTCTATCACCTGCATACTGAGCACTGCAATGTGATACCTTCTTATATGACAGTCATTCTGTTTGGACTATTTATCCCTTTGATTTATGACGGCCATTTTAATAGCTTGCTAAAGTAGGAAGACTTTCAGCCAGCAGGTTCACAGGTGTCTGGAAGAGTGAGTGCATGAAACATGTCAATTATGCTGTGCAGGCAGAGCACTGTGGCCCAACAGGGGAGTCAATAGGACTAATTCAGGAAGGGGAAGAGGAAATGGCCCATTCTCAAGACGGGAAGAATTGAAATGTTTCATTTTGGAGATTACACACTTACACAGCCTCATCCGTGTGTGAGTGAACAAAAGCACAAAGACCCAAGTGCACTAGATCAATTAACCCCCTGCTGATGGCGGAAGATACGTGCTTCCGTGGCGGGGACAATAGAAACTATATGGGGGCAGTAGCTTGAAAGCAGCCTTTAGTGAATATGTAAAGACTTCCCACCATACATCCAGTAAGGCTTTAAATGTTGCTCTCAAAAATGGTAAATCGAGGAGAACAAAGTCTGTATGTTTTTTTTGCCTGAAAGGCCTTTTTGGTTGCCATGACAACTGGCTAGATAGATACCCACATACACTCATTCATGAGGGGCGTGTTTATGTAATGAAACATCTATCTGTCCTAAGAGGCAGTGTATACAATCAGCAGCTACAGAGCATACAGTGCAGTCTGCGTCAGAGTGTCACGGTCATACTCATCTTTAAAGACATTTTAAAAGATGTTGTCAAATTGCACATCTCCATCCTAAATTCAAAGTTAACTTTTCTCCAAATAATTAAAAACACATCAGTTATGACAAACTACAACATCTGTAATATTCCCAATTTAAACCTCATGTGTTTGCTTGATGGATTTTGCTTTTGGGTCATTATGATTAATTTTGGTCTTTATGCATGCTGCCTGTTAGCAAGACTCTTTTGCACTTAATGGACTGTGACATCTCATTGAAAATCTTGAAAAGTTCAGAGGGGCATGGAAGAGTAACAGAGTGTGTTTTTGCTGTGTGTGTGAGTGTGTGTGTGTGTGTGTGAGAGAGAGAGAGAGAGAGAAAGAGAGGGATCAAGAATTCAAGAATTTGTTATTGTCATATGCATCGGGATATCAGAAACATAGAACTAACAGGAGATACAGTATTGAATCAGATGTTTCTTTTTTTCATGTATTATTTACTTCACTAGTTCGCCCTATGGCTGATAGGTGAAGTGCATGGACAAAATGAGAATGTTTGGCTTGGTAGCTGGCCTTGGTCCTGAAGTGAAACAAGCGAAGATCGTACAGCACGATACTTGCACCCCTTGTGGGTGTAGAGGTATAGTGGTGAGCCACTAGTGTAATGGAGGAGTGAGGGGAGGAGGAGGGAAGATTCGCAACGCCGGAGCACATGACTGGGGGTGAGCAGGCGGGCTTCCATCTCTGAGATGGTGGGAGATGGATGAGTAAATGGCTGTCAATCCTACAAGCTCCTCCCGAACAATAATGGTGTTTATAAAACGGACATTGCACGCCATGTTCCAGTGATAGTCATGCCAGGCCAAGTGCAAGACATTCTGATAACGTTTATGACTAGCCGTAAAAGTCAATTTCTTTACTTTTAGATAGTGATGGCAAGATGAGGCTTTCTTGAAGCTTTTCACCAAAATGTGTTGCAAAAAGGTTCATTTCATGAGGCCTCACTTCAGATTCAAATGCTCACTAAGGACATCTGGTGGTGAATAAATACAACAGGAAAAAATTGCACCATGCTTATTTAAGGATGTTTCAGGCACTTTACCAATTGTGGTACATTTCTATAAATACTGGTAATAATAAATTATAATTATATAATTATTAAAAATATATATTTTTATATATTTAAATTATAATGATGAGTGAAATTATTGTGATGAATGTACAAATGTGATAAAGTTATTTTGTAACTGATAAATGGGGAGCAGTGAAGAGGTGTTTTTGTAACTGGAGAGGTTAAGTGACAAAATCATGTCTACCAATGCCTGATCCAGCTCTTGTTTCCTGGAAGCTAAAGCCAAGGGAACAAACCAACTTACTAAGCTTTAATAGCAGTAAGTAAATCATTTAATCGCAGTAAGCAAATAATTCATCCTTAGGCCTACACACCTTCCATCCTTCCATCAGAATCAGTTCTGCCATTATGCACAATACAGTAATGCCTCAACATGGATGAGGTGTTGCTATAGGCTATCACTTATGACGACATTAAGCTACTGATAAATTTAACATATGACGACATTAAGCTACTGATAACATCTTTACATATTAAGTATCTCCGTCTAGTCTTTAAAACTATTGCATGACCCACCTTATTGGGAGAAATCGGATCAAAGTACTCCCAAACAGGCGAAAACTTTCTCTTTTTGTTCTTGTTCATCTTGTAATGCACAAGTTGCGATCCACCGCAAAAAAAACACTTCTGAAAAACAGTCTCCAACCACTGACAAAAACCCTCGAGCATGTATTCTTCATGGGACATCTTTATAGTCGAGATGCCCCGCCAAAATCAACCTAGATTCAACGCGCCAGCACGGCAAGCACTGGGCAACCGAGGCCTCAACCACCACGTCGCGTGATCTCTCTTTTGACACACGCCTCGATACGGAGCGTCGGCTAGAAATTACGTGAAATGCTCGAGACTTCATTGGAAGTCTCAATACAATCTGGCCATCACTACTTTTAGAAATTAGTCTAAAAAACAAGACAATAAAAAAAAAGTAACATTGACTGAAAAGATAAGTCTGAGGTGTTTGACTGTGAATCTATGTCCCTGTGAATAAAGGGGGTGTGGCACACAGTTGATTGCAACTAGAGAGAGCTTAACATAGCCCAGTAAATCTGCAGGTTTATATTTAGCCCTTGCAATACCTTACCCTGTAAGAATGGGATTGTCAATACTTTGAGACCAGCTTTTAACAAAGTGGATAAAAAAACAACAGGCGGAGGCAGAGTAATTAGCAGTTCACAAGACAACTAAAGGCTGAATCAGCAAACACTGCTTCAGGTTGCTACAGAACACTTGCTTGACTGGGAGAATATAAATGTCTCCTAAATGTGTCGACCTTAACATAAGACTAGTTAAGAATTAACATTCAAGTGTTGTTGATGTTCTGAACGCTTAAAAAGGGAAAAATGAGAAAAGCGATTCTGATTTCGATAGAAAATATATAATTGTCATTGAGTGTGCTACTAGATCTGGACCCTTTCTTCCTCTACTTTTGACTGCCTGTTCCTCCCCCCATACTCTCATCCCACTGATGGACTTGGACTTGGTTAAGGACTGAGTAAGTCTGAGAAGAAAAGAAACTTCAGAAGTACTGTTTTTTTTATATATAATTTATGAATCTTATAATTCAGTTGAGCATCTCTGGTGTGCTGACGGTCACAGTATATTACCCAGAAAAACAAGTTACACCTTGGTTTGCATATACAAGACTCCCCACCTTTTTGAGCGGGCATATTGTACTATACAGTATCACTCAAAGAAGGATGGATGGATCTCACCTTTAAACAAATCCCCTTTACTGCACCACTTTGCAGAGGCACGAAGACATGCATGGCATTGTTATTGGGGGTTAACAACATTCATAATTTGCTGACTGAATGAATTATATAAACTGTCTAGTCTACCCCATTCAAATGTGAGTTGATTAATGAGGAACCACACTCATCCATTGCATGAAATGATAAACAACACACTCACAGGAGGTTTGACCACAGTTATCCATCATTAAAAGAGCTCTAGATTTAGCTCTGTCTGTGGTTTGTGTAGTATAGGCTGTATTGGAGTAGCTGGAGTTGGAATTGTCTCACACAGGGAGTACATCATGAAACCACGAGCATGTTATCGGTTATTCCCATGCCCCTGTGCCCTGACAAGTGCTTCTGTCTCACCGTTATGTGTTAACTCCAAAGGGACTTGAGATGGTTGTGTAAGAGATTCTTCACATTCAGTGGTTGTGTAAGGTATTGTTGTATGAAGTACTCTACACTTTGTCATTTTATGGCAGAAAATGGCACAACTGCCTTGGCAATATTGACCCTCATCCACCACACTTTGTCACAATTCACCCTGAGAAAGAATCCATTTCCCACTATGTGCAGTCCATTGATAGAGAAAACACCAAAAGCTGTGAATTATGCTTCTTATAAGATTTGAATTTGTGTCATTGAATCAGGTAACAATTGTATGGTCAGCAACGTTCTCAGCAATGAAAACCTAGAGGTAAGAAGCAGCTATGAGGATAGGCATTTGCCAATGGCCTTCAGCACTTCTAAAACAGCCCTCTGACTTACTCAAACATTAAACGGAATTTAAAAAAGACCATGAGCATCCAGAAGGCTAAGAACAAAAAGGGGGAAACTTCAATGAGTTAGAAAAGAAAAGATATGACAATAAAGCTGTGCCCAAGAGGTACCAATGAGGAATGGGGAATGAGATGAGGGCTGCGGAGGAGTGTTAAGAACAGATGATGATGCTAAACAGACACAATGGTAAACTCTGCCTTGCACAGAAATGGGAAACAAGGGCCCAATCATCAGCCAATCAATGAGCAGATGAAGAGCAGAGTGTAGATTAAGCAAGGTATTTGATTAAATTACCTACATAACACAGAATTACAAGCAGAGATCATTGAAAGAAAAAGGGCTTTGCGCATTTAACATTCTGAGCTAAAATGTACGGTGAATGTGGTTTCAAATTCTTTCTTGTACAGTATGCAAATCAAATAAGTATTGACACTGAACAGTTGAATGCGTTGAAATCTCCTGGAGATTTGCACTAGCATTATCTCAAATAAAATGCTTCTTATAATTTACAATGATTCCAAATCAATTCCACAAATCAATGGCTCAAAAACAAGCAAATAAATATCTGTGAGGACATCACTCGATGGTACCTGCTGACAAATTTGACTATGGGGGTTGTTTTGAAGAGTTATTTTATTGAAGCTGATAAGTAAGATAAAGCATTGATTAACTCAGGGTAATTTTACTGAGAGCACAAAATCAATGGAATTGACCAAAAAAGAAAATACTTCCAAATTATGTGATGAATAGAATCTATTTGACATTTTGCTGTCTGACATGAAAATAACTTGTTTTTAATTTTTTGTTTAGCAAGGCCCCTGAAGATTTTGGCATGAGAAATATGTGTTTGCCTCTTCACAGATGACGGTTCTAAGACTCCAAATGTGTACTTTTGTCTGTTCTACCACTTGTCAGCACAGGTGGAATGGCTGCTTGACTTAATGCCAGGTAACGTTAAGCTCTCCTTAAACACATTCTAATTGTCAAGTTCAGGTGCAAATTATTTTTCAATAATTCAGACTTTATACACTACACAAATGACAGCAACTTATGTTAATTAGACATATTAATCATTGTATCACCTAATTAATCATTAGGTAATGGCTGTGTTGCAATATTATAGTGTCAAGTGTTACTGAGTAGGTTTAGCATATTGCTAAGCTTCAGAATGCATTACACTCTTCTTTTGCCTTTCATGGAGTTGAAAAAAATATGTTGTATTGTAAGATCATATGCAAGTAGTAATTAACACTCATAGTGTTGGCGTCCTTTAGTTGTGACTAAAGTTTCATGTTTTGCATTGTGTAAAGTGCAATGCAGGGATCGCGAATGATTTCAAGATGACAACCATATGGTGTCAGAGATGTGCAGTACACATTCGCTGGTTAAGTGCAGCATGTGCCAACTCCATTAACCACATTTATAATGCACACTGCAAACACCCATTTTAGTATTAGTTTTCGACTTTGGTTTGTGCAAATATTCCCTCAGAAACTAAAATCAAACAAGCATAGATCTGTTTGGCTAACAATATAATCAGGAAGCCTTCCCACAGGCGGGACTTGAATAATTTATCTTTTTCTTTAAGACAATTACCCTTGTATTTTATTAGTAGGCTATAGTGTAGGACAGTATGATGAAATTATACAGAAAATCATGAGGCAAAAATCCCTTGCATCTCTACCAAAAGTGGACTCCTGATTCTCATTTTAAAAACAACCAGCGAAACCAGCATCAAGGTCATCATTTTAATCCCCATGAGGATGTGTGGATGAAATGCTAACTAGCCAGGGTTGGAAGAAGCAATATAGCAATACACCAATGTACACATAGTCCATTACAAGTGCTGCATGAAAAATCCAATAGCTAAGAAAACATAGCAGAAGAAAAGCTATTGTTTTGATCTCTCTGCAATTACAGCACAAGATTCTACCCTTTGAATACTGACAAATAAATGAGCAGTTTACTGGAGGTGAGCCTTTCGAAATAATTGAAAGATTGGAGAGGGGGTTGCCAGATGGACCAACGAAAGAAGAGAAAGTCATGATCCCTTTTACATTCCCATTAGATCTAAAATGCAGCTGATATGTTCCTTTGCAGTGTATATTTTTCTGCGGGGTAATTTGTCAATATGGTGAATGAGGCCTGATATTGTTTGTATGCCCATTGCAACAATGTAATGTTTATTTTGTTACATATTAGTGTTGTGCTCTCGGAACACCCCTGTGCTTTGTCTGCGGAATGGTCTTCTCCAATTAGGGGAGAGATCTTTACACGCCCCCGCTGGCCCTTGTGATTTAAACATGCGAGGGGCGGGTCGGGGGCCTGGCCGCCTTTGAGCCAGGGCCCTAGGCGGTTGCCTACTTTGTCTATGCCTAAGGCCGGGCCTGTATTAAGCTTGCTACTTGTGTGTTTGCTTTGGCTACACCAAGTCAGTCATTTTGTAAATATTGTGTATATATTTTTTCTTTTCCTTTTTTTTTCTATTTTTCTTCACTGTTTTTGTGCACTTGGGAAATATCATACTGCTGGTGGAAGTAAAGTAAAGTAATGGCAAGTAAAGTCTTGCCATTTTTGACTCCTTGCTGCCTCTTTGTGCAAACCCTGAAGACCCTCAACACACTACCTCATAACAGAGTTGCAGTACAAATCAGAGATGTCCTTTGAAGGCGTAAATAATAACTTATTAATGGTCAATGCAGCTTCACCTTTTAATCAGCAGGCTAGAGGAATTTGGCTTTAATTTGTTAAAGAAAAATATTTTATTTCCTTAGCTTAGCTTTTTTTGTGCTTGTCCTTGTTCCATGGTCCACCACAGTTTAGTAGCATAAAATTATTTAAAATGTTTTGTCCAGCAATCTGAATTAAACTAACTTGTGCTCATGCTCGGAATTGATGCGTTGTAGGTTTGGTGTGCAAAACAAATTCAGGTAATACTTTATAATAACTACTCCCTATAAAGTATTAATTAGATACAGTTGTATTTAGTAGATAGAATTATTAAGATTATTTAACACATTTCTCAATAGTTATCAAACCGTTTCATCTTAAATATTTCTCATCAGTTAATCATATAGAAGTCATATAGAAGTCAATCTTATATTTGTTAGGTATAAGAGTTAACATTTTGTTGATCATGCATAAATGCTTACCTCCTGTGTTTTCTCAGCATTTAATCCTTAATTCTTTAATGTATTTAATCATTATTAGTAAACCATTAACAATTAATTATTAATTAACTATTAATATTTTAAAGCATTATGTCATACCCAAATGTATTTAATAGCAAAACCAGTCTCCCGCCTGGTGCACGTCATCAGTACAAAATATCTGTCCCAAAGAATAAGGTACCCAATAGCCAATACTGGTCTGTCAGTGGTTATTGATGAGTTATTAGAAGTTATTAGAAAGTGTACCAATGCATAATAAAAACTTGAGCCTTTTATAATGACCTTATGCATGAGTTATACTAGCTAGTCAAAGGAATATACTGCATAATAGACATTGGCATTTTTGTTCCTGATGAACGATACACATTTTAAAACCATCATTTAACCTACCTACATTACAGTAGATTGATCTACATTGACAATTGAATTCAAATTAAGTTCAAATTAAACTAAATTACAACAGTACATTACTATCTGGAATTGCATAATGGCTTGTAAGCAACAAAAATGCAAACAATAAACTAATGATTTCTGGATAACACTTTATTTTAAGGTTCACATGTTAGCCACTAATACAGTACATACCAATGTCTGTATAAGTGACTTGTGACCATCTATTTACAAATGTCTTGGTCATGATAAATTAGGCATTTATTCATGATAAGATCTCAAGAGTTAGTAAGTCTTGCCTTCTACTTCATTTCTATATTGCAAGTCAGTAATACAGACATTACTTAGGTATGTAGAAGTGGAATTTGAATCTTAAAATAACATGTTACCAATTTTGGTTGCATAAATGATGAAAAGTATGCAGAACTCAATGCAGAAAAAGGAATTGCCAGGTGGTGGTTTGAATCCTCATGAAATATGTGAAGAGGGGTACAAACTTTTTCCCCTTACATGTACAATGACTCAATTCCCATGCTACTCCTCTGCAGATTTAAAAGGTCTTTATGTCTGCCAATCCAAGGAAGTTTCTCAAAGGTATAGCTTTTTCTTTTACTCCATTTGGTAGCACTCTTCACCTGGAAATTTTTGTGTCTTTTGACACCAGAAAGTCTGGTGTGGTGTAGATATCCAGGTCCATCCTGTGAAGTGATGGCCCATTCTTCCTGAGTGGGAATGTGTCTGTATGGATTTGAACCTTTAGGTCAAATTCATTTTCTGGGCATGTTTAGATTCTATCTCCCCCTTTGGTTGCTCTACATTTAAAAGTTTAAATTACAAAATCTGGTAAGAGGACATTGTCGACAGCAGAAACCCCTAGCTTTAGAGATACTAGCCCATAGCTGATTTCATTATAATTTCAATTTATAGCCTACTGATGAATTGCTTAAGCTATTTGTTTTGAACTATTGTGCTTTGATCCATGTCCTGTGGTATGCACAATGACCTGTCTTTGATTAGATGTATTCTGTGAGTATAATTATAGAGGGACAAGACATGACGGCAGAAACCTCAACTGAGATTCCTAAAAGTGCAGTCAGCAATACTGGTGGAAATCATGTTTGTTTGTGTTTATATTTCTATCTAACCAGACACACTTAACCAGTAAAGCCTAGATTATGATTGACCTGGGGACTAAACAAAACATTTCACAGGAGTAACTCATCTCTGCCTTCATTCCTTTTGTTATGAAGGCATTTCAGACTGGGTATCACAAAAATGCTAGTAAATGAAAAGCTAGTAGATCAAAAGGAGACATTTTTTAATGTTGTGTTATGTGTTTGCAGACCACATAAAATCGCTGCATAAACCGTTTGTGTATCCAAATATTTGACACCTTAACTCACCGAGCCACGGTGCCCCTGACTGGACCTTTTCCAGGAAATAGTTTGATGGAATCTGGAATCTGATAGCAGTCATTGCATACACAGTAACAGTTTGCTGCAGGGGTTAATTTGTTTGGAAACTGCAGGGACAAATTAAGGCCACCTTTTTTACTTTTTTTTTATGGTCCTAATCCAAGCAAGACCCTCAGATGGAGAGAAATATTATCTTGGTATTTCTTGTGATGTGTCATTAAAGACCTTCCCTCTAACTCTCTCGTTTAGGCTTTGCTGTCACTTTAAAGAATATTTCTACTGATTAAAACAATTTCTTCTGAACTGGGATTTGCATTTTTCCTGGAATCATGCACGGTTACTTATGTGGCAGTAAATATGGTACATGTACGGTATTATATGGGCCGCTGAGGAAAGCCAGGCCCAGGACTCTTTGAAAATACACTGCAGAACTAAACAAACAGCTGAAAAAAAAATCCTTCACTAAATCCATGAGTGCTTGCATTGTGACAGTGGTGGGTCTGGAGCGGTGTTCCCAGGTGGTAGTGCACCCCGAAGGCAAACAAACAAAGAGTGCTCTTAGAAGAGGCTATTTGTCTTCAACAAATGGATGGGAAACAAATCGTACATTAGGCTAAAAATATTGCAAACAGAGATCTGATCTCATTCTGAATTGACGTCACATAAATGCAGATCATTAAAGTGTCTTGTTCAAGGGACCCTCAATAAAAAATTCCATTTTCTCAATGCACTTCCTGATTCTGAGAGTAGACATGCTAAAGGAGACTTCAAAGCGTTAAGCCTTCAATGACAACGCAAGGAAAGAGACACTCTGTCATTTCTGCCTTTCAATGAGTCCAAATATAGCTGTATAAGTCAGGTGTCCAAAGGAACATATGCTTCATTGATGTTTAGTTGCATATTAAAAACTAGCTTGCCCAATTACAGACCTCAAACGATGGGAGGTGGGCTTTAGCATTGCAATGTGGTGATAAAAAACAAAACTGCCAGACCAAATTGCCTAAATAAAATGTATCTATTACTCAGCTGAAAGGGGGGCAAATTCACAGCATTGGATGTGACAGCTGGGGATGAGCTTATAGCAAACAGTGTTATGAAGACCTCCATATTGCCATGACATTGTTGACTTTTTCACAAATATCCATTACAGCTCTTAAGAAAATGACTCGTTTTGTTCAGGCAGCTCCAGCAATAAAGAATGACAGATTGGGGAGAAAGCATCACGGTGTCATCTCTCTCCAATGTTAAACTTTGGGGTCCATGCTGTTTACCAAGATGGGATTTTTAGAAGATAGAATTTTGTTTAGAAGTTTTTTTTAATCCATTGCTGGATATGTAATTTGTCATTACTAATTTCAATAATCTTTCATTTGTCCTGTGTGTTGCTATGAATGATCATCGCAACATGGTCAGGAAGGCACCAAGTCATAGCTTTAATAAGTTTAGTATTGTATTTACTGTAGAGGGACAGTTTTCGGTTGACAGTTTTCATGAACTGTCCCAAGAGCCTAGAGTCAGGATTGTCAAGACGGAGCCATTGGCAATTAGCAACTTAGTGTGGAAATCACAGCTGGTTCCAAGCTAAGACATTCTCTCTCTCTCTCTCTAGTGAAGGTGAAAAAAGAACACATCCCCTATAGTGGGTTGAAAGACAATTTTATCACATAATATATCAATCAGTAAATATTCATGAGTTTGTCACTTGTCTGACTGGTAAAATATAGTGGAACATAATAGATCTGTGAATAAATTAAATTCAAGGAAATGTTTTTCAACTCACATAAAATTATGATGCTCTTTACATGTCTAATTATAGCATTTAACAAAAGAAATACAGAAACTGAGTTGAGAGGCATTAGAGAGATAGAACTCTGTTATCTAATCTCATGTACTCGTAGGTATAAGTTACAGCCTTGCATGACACAGTTTATTTAATCACTTACACATACGCTGTCATCTTGTGATTGTTTTGTAAGGCTATGCTATGGGGTGCCCGAACGTCTATGAGCACCCTAAACCTGACCTACAGTAGTGTGCTTACTCTGAACAGTGGGATCTTCAGATAAACAAGAGGGAACCTGAATGCATTGAACCCCCCCACTCCCCCACCAACCCCCGCTCAACACCCCCCAAAACCCACCCATCATCCCCCCTCTCCATCCCCTCCAAAACCCCCCTCAACACCTCCCACCCAAACCGCCCCCACCAACCCCCCCTCTCCACCACCCCCACCAACACCCCCTTCACTCAAACACCACAACCTGGGTGTTGAGGGGGGGTGGTGGTGGTGGGGGGGGGTTGGGGGGGTTAACCCCCCAACCCTCCCCACCACCAACAACCCCCCCTCAACACCCACCCACTGACCCCATACACACACATGCACACACACACAAGCATTTCTCCCATACTTTCTAATGGAGAACCCCCCCCACACACAC
>JAGFZM010000412.1:118845-132864 GCA_017657215.1 Limnothrissa miodon | reverse complement strand
CCCCCCACACATACACCCCCCACCTCCCCCTACCAACACCCCTTCACTCAAACACCAACCCCCCCTCTCTACTCCCTCCAAATCCCCAATTTAACACCCCCTCAAATATTGGGTATTTGGGTTTAATTCCAGACCCACAGAAGACAGAATACTACAGGATACTAGCTAATATTTGCAAAATAAAAGCAAACAGCTATTAGAATGAGGTGGTCTAATTGCCAAAGCCAGTAAACAGCTCTGAGAAGGACAATATTGATAGTGGGAGGTGGCTGTAGCGGTGCAGGCACACCTCTGTGGTTGGAGTGGGTCTGCTGCAGTCTGGGACTGAGACTGTGGATCTCACCAAAATAAAAGGAAGACAATTAGGCAACACCTGCTTTACCTTTGGGAGACAGGCCAACAATGCTCTCTACCTTGTTAAAGACGCACATGGAAAACACTGCATGGCTTATTAAAGCAAACAAACCACAAGTGAGTGAACAAAAATAGATGAAAAAGATGAAAAGGATGAGAGAAATTATGAATATAGACTGAATCAGACTTCAAACTCTCACACACAGACAAACACACACGCACACACATACACGAGTCCGTGTGTGTGGCCCACTGTAAACATCTCAATTGTAGTGGTAGGGTTTTGCATAATGTTAAACAAAGTTGTCCAACATTGAGGAATGAGGTCATGTTAATGTTATGTAAATGCAATGCATTTCTGAGGTTTCTAGTGTCCTTCCACAAACCGTTGCCTACAAGCAGCTCTCGGTGCCTTAAGCTAAAACTTTACCAGACTCAGCATTTTGGCGAGCACAAGGGGAGCTTCAGCATGTTGTATTCTGGTCCTGCAAGATTGGGTGTTTGCTGAGCGCGAGCGTTATGCAGCGAGCAAGTAGAGTCTGACAGTGGACTCTCTGGGCTTTCAGTTGGTGAAGAGGCTGGTATTCGCTCTACTTGGGGGGAAAAAAAGAAGATACACACAGAATAAAGTTCTTTGAATGTATGCTGGACCAATGGCCATTAGTGCACCTTAAAGAATGTAGGGAAAGTGATGACACTGATATCCTAAGCAAATGAATCTTCCTTCCTACAGCTCCCATAACAAATTTCCTCTGGAAGTTGCTCAAGCGTCAAAAATTGAACAAAACTGCCAGAGAACAAAATGCATCATAGTTAATGAAGATTGATATCAAAATGGCACAGCCCTGGACAGCCCATTTCTGCCTTCCCTCTGGATTACATGAGGCAAGTAAGGCAATCCACTGGTGCAGTATGCCAGCATCACTGATGGAGTGCCATGGAGGGTGGACGGTGTGAAAACTTATCCCAGGCAAATACCCACAGCCTTCACACCCGAAATTCCATGCCAATTGAAATCAGCTGTTGTTTACCGTGAGAAGGGTTGAAATATTCACATCTGTTGCTGTCAAGCTAAGTGGAGCAGCAAATGGCTGAATGTTAAGATTAGGACGACACAGAGCAGCATAATTATTGAACAAAACAGATTGCCTCAGCGCCGGGACCAGACACTAGCCTGAATGGTGTGACAGTGCCTTTGGCATCTGAAATGTCACATGTAATGAAGCCGTGCTAGACAGACATCTTTTTTTTGAAGCCCGGATTTGTTGGAAATAATTGGTTTGAGCAGATTGCACCAGCATTGTAAAAAATGGCCTTTCCTGACATTGCCTTTTTGTGCTAACACCCATATGCACGACACATGCTCATTCTGAGTGGTGGTTTGCATGTGCTGTAATTCTGATGTCATCAATGATCAAACTTCATTCTGACCTAAGGAATAAGGTTTTCCAAATAGACAATGCCTCTGGCACCACAACTGCATAACTGCAGCCTCCTTACAAGTATTTTCATTGGAGTAAATAAAAGTTGACGTGAGATTACACACACATACACAGGAACATAGCACGCAGCACTTCCTACGTTCCACAGCAAAACCCACAGAATGCTGACCCAAGAGCATGACATGTGAGATTAAAAGTTGTGTTCCTGAGAGAGCATTGAGTCTTCTTGAAGTGTGTGAGCATCTTGCATTTTTTTCATCACCACTGATGCAATGTTTGAATATTATTAGGATTTCTTACTTTTTTCCTCAATACTCTAGCATTCATGTGCTCTTAGGAACATCAGGTTTATAGCTTAATTGAGGTAAAGGTTGATCTACCATAAAACAGTCTTAATGGACACAGTGACCAAATACTGACAAAAACTTTGACACATGGGTCTCCTATTTCTCTTGTATGTCACTTGACATAAAAATGAAAAGAGCAAAAATATTTTCTTACACCTCATGCCCCTATTCCTTGCTAAAAACACATTTATATTATATCTGTGGCAATACTTTATAAACAATGCCTTTTGAAGTGTGCTACTCTCTGATCCTTTCACAATTCCTTTCTTTCAAAAGTGAATGGCTAAAAATTAATATTAACTTCAATGATCTTTCATTATAGCTTTATCAAAGAGGGCATACCTGTCAAACAAAATGCCTTTGGCAATAAAAAAAGATCATGTCAAAAAATATGTTTTCCCCTCTCCATCAAATATCGTCCTCTTCATGGGGATGTGTAGTGACAGCAGTATCACTGCCTCCATCATTAAGCCACCATGCTTTCCAGCATGCAATGGCACAGCACCACAAGCCTCCCTGCGGCAATCTCTATCCTCCAAACAGCCGCCCATGTTTGCACAATGCCACAATGCGCGGCGGATCACTGTTGGCTTCCCTGGTTCCTCTACTCAAGTGTCGCCATTGGCACACGGCCACGGCATGCAGTTTGCCACGGCATCCCCCTCTCATGTTAAGATGGTGACTAATCTCTCATGGGCTAGTGGTAATGGTTTGGAGGACCGCTGAAAGTCACGAAACAGGTGCCCCCACCCCCCTACTCCACCACAACCTCCTGCCGGTTTATTTTCAAAAGGCTTCCACTCTTGTGTTTTATCCTTCGCCTTGGGAGCGCGCATTAAAATCCTGAGAGCGGATGGGAAGGGAGTGGAGTGGGCGTCTGTTCAGGCTGGAAATGATACAGTTAGACCAGACAAGACGAGCCTGGCCAACACAGCTGCAGTCTTGGGCAGCTGCCGACCTGCGCACTCCTCTCCTCTTCTCTCCTCTGTGGACACTGTTGGGAGCGTGCCCAGACAGGTGATGTTCATCACCTGCTCAAAGTGCCCCGGCCTCTCAAGAAGACTCTCAGCTCCTCTCAGAGCTCTGAGCTTTCCCCCACTAAGCTGAAAACCCCTCACCTTAGCCCACACAGAAGAACCGATAGCAGTTCAGCAGCAGTAGGAGTCTTCAAGCCTCAGCCTAGCTCTAAACACAAGCCGGGTCTCTAGTTTCTATTAAGCGCTGTGTAGCGTAGCCTGTGCTATATTACTGTGGCCTATCTGTCTTTTTATATAAAGCATGGCATCATGGGCCACTTCACATGGCTGAATGTGGTTTGTGTGAAAGTGACACCGGAGGCTCAGAGCCGGAAGCTGACTCAATCACACTCCTGCCGTATTTTGCTTGCAACTGATATGTCAACATGCCGGCTTATCAACACCTAAATATGCTGCATTCAAGGGCAAGACTGAGCCTCTTACACCAATGACAGACATATCAGTGTACCCTGTCATCAAAACCCAGCCGAGAGTGGCACACTGAAAGAGCTCTGACTTTGAGCGCTATTGAGTCCTGATTATGGGCCTCCATGCTGGACAAAGCCGGTGGGTGGAAGTGTTTGTTAAGTAAATGCTCAGACAAAAATGGCTATTGACTTATAAGTGAAATTTAATCAGAATAGTTTGGACCTCACGAATGTGACACCGAGACCCATAAAGACCAGGATTCTTTCCGAATGAATGAAGTTGTGCTGGTGTGTAGGGTAGAAGACAATCGGCGTGATTCAATTCCATTTAGCTTAATTAATACATTCACTTTGGACCCTTTTCACAGCATCATTATGGATTTAACGTAATCAGATTTACCATGATATATTCAATTGCCTAAGTAATGACAATACTTGGTCTTTTTCTGGTATTTGGACACAAACATTCTTAACACTATAATGGGCTTTACAAACCTCAGAAAGGTTGTGATTGATAAGTTAAGCATATTTATAAAGATAAAGATTTACAGTACTCTGTAATGATCTCTAAGTGCCCTTTGTGCTGGTGTGGAAACAACAGGATGGAGGAATCGTTCCTCTGGAACTTAAAGGAGCACCATGAACTACAGTAGTGTAATCTGAAGTATTATTTGACTAGATTCTCTTGAACACTGTTTGCAAACACATCTAATACAACATTGCCAGGTGACTTATCAATAGGTTTGAAAATCAAAGCATCAGGGCAGTGTCAGGGCCGAAATCGGACTGGTGGTGAAAACAAGACAATCTTAAATATATGCATATTGTGTTCCAGCTATATTACATTCTCTTCCTCCTCCTTTAATTTCTTTTTGCTTCTTTTTTTTGTGTCGCTGTCATCTAATCTCTAGTTCTCTTTTACTCATCCCAGGTTTGGTTTCATCTCCACCATTCTCCCAGATCTTGCTCATCTCTGTGGCTTCTGCTAAAAAAGTGTCTTGGCTGACAGGTCCTGCATTCTCTTTCTGTTTCCAGCTGTTTTTTCACATATCTTTTTGCTCCATCACTCTGAGCTAGAGCTGAAAGTGGAAAACTAAGCCACTGAAACCTGTATATTTTTGGTTGCTCTCCTCTCCCCCAATTTAAGGGGGGAGAAGATTTGAAATTTTCTAATTTTGTGTTATTAATCCCTTGAAGTGTTCATAAATGTTGCACTGGAGAGAAGCCCTGAAACTGATTAAACAAGTTTGACACGGCGCCTCAAACTCACATCATTAATTCATAAACAGAAATCACAGTGTGTAAGTCATTTATAATGCATTATAATGTATTCATTGTGAACTGTGCTGTGATTTTACTTCCCCGTCAGAAGTGAGAGTGAGACACTGTTTAAGAAGTGAGACTGGAAATAACCTCTGGCACACACACTAGCACACACACTAGCGCACACACTAGCGCACACACTAGCGCGCGCGCACACACACACACACTGACACACGGCTGTATTGTCATCATTCACAGCTGACCTTTAAAACTTTCAGCACACAGAGGCGCAGTGGGAACCGGCCAGTAGTGTTTGTCTCATATTCAAGTGAGGGAGGGTCTCTGTTCTTTGTGTAATGCCAGTGTAAGGCAGTCACTGAGGGCGATCTACCTGGTCATCCCAGTGCAGTGCCTTCGAGCCTGTCTCAAATGTGGCTAACACTTCTCTCAGTGGGCAACTGATGTGAGTGTTGCTCAACTGCTATGCAATGCTAATGCTCACAGCACTCAAAGGGATGTGCCAGAGAACGACCACTCTCTCAAAAGGCAATGGTGGGATTGAAAAGAAAAACATGATTACTCTGAAATACATTGGCGTTAATGAGCTGCATGCAGGGGTCATCTGCGTTCTGCACTCTACCTAACAAATGAATGTGGCTTTGGCTGAATGAATGCACTTAAGGACTTTAGTGATAGCGCTTTTTTTCTAGCTCTGCAGGACAAAGTGCAAATGCATTTCTTGCAAAGGGCTAAACTTTGCAAAGATCAGCACTTAAAAGTGTTTTTAAGAATATTCCCAGCCATATGTGCACCGGTGTGTTGGCCTCTGCTTTAGCAGATCCATTTGTTCTAGTGATTAGCCTTGCCGACCTCTGTCACAGTAAACCATAATTAAGGATGAAAAGCCGACCTCAGTGTCTCTGCAGCAGCTGGAAAAGTTCCAGGGCTATATTAGGCAAAGCCCAGTCAAGAGCAGCCAATCCTCATGAAACAATCAAACAATCCCTTTCCTAATCACCCCTGTTGTTCAGGTCATGAGCCACATCCTAGCTCTGTAATTAGCCTACTGAGAACCAAGCAACTCATACTTGGCAATGATTGTTTGTAAGTATTGATCTGTTGGTCTTATATTTTTGTTAAAGGTGTCTTGTGTGCTAGCAGCAACGTCCTAGAGCGTCCAAATAGCCATCCTAGATACACAACAATTTTAAAGACCTAACATCTGTAGATGTCTGCAAATGACTTCAGACTCAGTGCCAGCTAAACAAAGACCCGTCCTGAGATGCTTTATGACAGCAACGCCAGCCCTGACCATCTGTGATATTAGCTTCATAGGATTCCTGTTGGCTTGATAGCATTTCACGGGTGTCACTTGTGTATCTTTCATGTGTTTTGGGGGGCATCAGTGGTTGGCTGTGGCTGTGGGAATGACATGTTAGACAGAGTTTGAATGTGTGCGATCTGCCTGACTCATAAAGAAAATGAGCAGTATGCTTATGTCAGCAGAAGTTGTGGCAAATGTAAATTAATGATATCCCGCTGGACTTGAGAGAGAGAGAGAGAGAGAGAGAGAGAGAGAGAGAGAGAAGGAGAAAAAGAGGAAGAGAAAGAGAGAGAATAGTGAGAGGAATGGAAGATCACTAATGGGATGACTCATAAATTTGTGCAGTCTGACTTTGATTCTTCATTATCCTTGTTTTGCAATTCATGTCATGATGGCAAATAGCATCTGCTGACCCCTTTATGCTGTCCCCTACCTCAGATGATCCATTATTATTCAAAACTTTCGAGATAGGGCTGTGTGGCGATATAGATGTATTAACCAGAGCTGATAGAAAATTATAAATAAGAACAGAAAATCGGCTGCAAGAATGAAAGAATCATTTAGGGTACAATCATGCGGAAATGATTCCCTCAGCTAACAAGTCACAAATGGGGAAAAATACACAGATGAAAAAATTCTTAAATGGCTCTTTAAGGGCAGTCTCAAGCCAAGAATGAAATGGTGAGTAATTGTATGATGAATGTTAGGATACTAGTAATTACACTATTGGCTACAGTAGCCATAGTACTGCTGCTGTAATGGTGTAAATATAATTTATCATGTTAATTATTTTTATGGTGGGTTGTCTTCAAAAATGGTTGGGTGATTATCATGTTTTGCTGAGCATGTTTGCAGTTATTAAATACCAGGGATTTACGATAGTTAAATCCTGAATGACAGAATTCTTGTGCAGAAACATGAACTGCTATGCTGCCCTCTTGTGAATAAGCAGAAAGCATAGCAGTCTGACTTCACTCACAAGCCCCAACATCAACACTAGAGTAGAGTTGAGTCTCCCAGACTAAGTAGCTGTGTTATATTGCCTGCATAACACTGGAAGCAAAGATAGAGCTTGTTAATGAATTTTTTACAGTCTAAAACATTTTTTCACTATAGTTTTTTGCTTTTCAATACGAATTTAATATTTAAATTTTCTACAATGTAAATTTAATACATTGTGAACAAGTTTTTGCCAACATTGTGAACAGGTTTTGGCACCTCTCATGCGACAAATGCATCACATTATTGCAAAAAAAAAAAAAAAACTGTTTTGCTGCTGTGAGCTGATGCTCTGACAATATAGCTTATGGAATGCAACCTTACTACATGGCCACAAAAATGACTAAACTAATAAAAATAACATGACTACAGTCACGCTACATAGAAATTAAATTGAACTAGTCAGTTTGCTGCTTGTGATAAAGCTAGTGCCAAACTCTGAGAGGAAGGAAGATGACAACTGTATTCTGATGCAATGCTAATCTGACCACTTCATTGCACATTTCACTCGTGTTTACTTCAGCATGTCAGAATTAATCTATTCACCTGACATGGAGCAATTTCACAGTATTCACCTTGAATCTGTAGTATAGTTATCGGACCAGAAACGGAGGAAAGACTAAGTGTTGATTAAAATAATCAAGGGGTACCAGCCTATCATCCTGGAAAAGTGCCCTCCAGTTACATGGCACATTCTGATTTCTCACTATGGAGGACGGTAATGATTTTGCTCTTGCAGTGTAGCATATAATAAAGCAACAGTCTTTTGAGCACCTGACAGTAAGATAGAAAACAGAGAAAACTCTTATCTTACCTGTCACACTGATTATCGTCACAGTCAAGTGGAAAAACAGCTATCAAATTTTATATGTGTTGTTTTTTGGCGACTGGTAATTATTTTACTGTGTAGTTTGCGAGGATGTCATTGAAGATACATTTTCTGGAGGTTACCTGGAGGTTTCTGGAGGGACATAACTGAAGAACATTCGCAATTATTCAGCGACGCTTTGTTAATTAATTTATTATGGTGATGGGCATTCATTATTAAAAGTGTTTTTACAAGACTCCATGACCAGTGTGGGTGAGGTATTGGCAGGGGAGATTGACACCTTTTTAATTACACTCATTAGTGTTGGGCACACCGGCCTCTCTGTCCATCATCGGCCATTAAGCCAATGTCAGAGGACGTGGTGACCTATAATTAATGTCTCAAACACACAATTGTATATGTGTGACTGCTTCACACTCCTGCAATATTAATATGGTGACTGCAGCAGCTATTCCCACACTGATCGAGTGTGCAGTAGAGGTCACAGGTCATCTATAAAAGCAGAGTGGAAGCCACAGACTGAAAGGGAGAAGAGAGGCATGGGTTCACTTTTCCTTTGTGCTAGAAACAGTGTTGTTGCCTCTACCTCTGTGTGTGCATGTCTGTTGAAATGTGCATTTAATTGCTTTTCACATTACTGTATTCCATCAAATGCATGCAGAGCAACTCAAGCCTTTCCCTCTAGTATTCTGAGAAGGCACTGGGGATACCTGTTAAGCGGTTTGGATGCAACTGTCAATATCTACATTATGTAAACAAGGCTTTGCCATTGGCAATCAATCTGGCAGTGGTCGTGGTCTTAGGTAATACAGAAGGCTTAGCTCAAGGTTGAACCTCTCTTGTACAGCAGTTGGACAGTGCTTAGTCCACCGGCCTCTGTGATGTAAATCTCCAGTGGCAGGTACACATGCCTACTCTGTGTCACCTCACACTCCAGATCCCTGGGCAGCATGTAAAAGAACGTGGAGATTTCAGCAGGAGGCAAATAACTAAGCTCTGTCGATCTCTATGTCCTTTCAAGGGTTCTATTCTAAAGTAATGCATTTGAAAAGTATGTGTTCTGTAAAATGCAATTCATGGACACTGTAATCTAATTAGACATTAAAATAAAGGTGTGGTTAGCTAAACTTATGTATATGTTCAAAGTATAGGGTCTGAAGCTAAATAATTGTAAACATGTAGCTAATGTAATGTTAATTTAAAACATACAGACTTTAATATCACAACTTCAAATCACATCTAGCTATTATAAAACTTTAGAACTGGGTACCTCAACTCTCCACACCAACCAAGATTAATCTGAGGGATGAGAAAAGATGCTATTGCTTCAGTGAACATACTATGGGAAGCTGCCATTGCTTCAGAGGTTAGTGAAGCACTAAAGCCCTCTAAGTTATGAAGGGTCAGTGTAGTGATATTCAGACAAAGGCTGTGGTTATATGTGGAAATACATCTGACATGCCACACTATTAATGCTTTAATAAACCTCTGCTAATAATCACTTCATACTGCTTTTGAGCAGCACACCTCTGTCCTCCAGCATGAATGCACACAGACACTGATGTTTGGTTGCGTTTGAGCAGATACTCTGTGTACTGTACGAGCTCAACATGACCTCAAAGAGAGGCACAGTTAGGCTCATGTTCATTTCCCCTCATGTTTACTCTAATTTTTAAAAGAAAAAATAGACAGAATCCCTGCTGTTATCACTTTTTTTTCCACAGGCCTTTACTGAAGAACACATCAACAATATGAAAGGACATGGCTGCATTTGTTCCGTTATCCTATAGCTTTGGATCAGCTTGGAAATGTTTTCTCCTCACGCAACAGGTATGTGTATGGAAAAAAAAATACCTTTGCTCAAAGATATATCTGCCATGGCTGGAATAAATTCTCTTTGCTGTGAATGATTAAACTATGAAGGTTCCCAGAAGGCGGAAGAGATAAGGCCATTTCATGTAGCCACAAGAAAAAGCCTGCCCAAAAGAGGAGCAGACATGGTGTGCCAAAGCCAGAGGGGTGGAAGCAATCGAAAAAACCAATCGGTAAAATGAGAAAGTCCAATCTGAGTTCACCAGACTTCTCACAGGGAGAGTGGACATTTTATTGGCACAGCACGGGCAGTTTTCTCAGCCCTGACAAGTCAGCCACAGTTCACCAGCAGGCAAGTGCAGCATTTGCTGGAAATAATTGGATGCCCAGCGTATTCTGTAGGAGACTTCTTATAATATACATTTTCTAATAATGCATGTGCTCCATTGTGTCATGTCTCAGATCAACTCATGCAATCATGCAGTATAACAATTAACCTCTGTGACCATCAGTAGTTGTGAAGACATTAGGATCGCAGAGGACCAAAATACACACTTACAATTAATGATTTATTTTCTTTCAAAAAGTGCATGTGGTTGTCTAAATCAATGGGCAAGAATCACAAAACCTACAGAAAACCTTACAAGGCAATTTTAACCATCAACACTTTTTTGACATATGCACTTGTATAGATCGGAGTTTATTCACTGACCTTTAGTAAACTAAACTTTATGTCTAATGTGAGTCTACTGTGGCCGTCTCTACTGGCAATCCGCCTCAGGTAAACAGAAACTTGTCGACGTCAGCAGAATGTCCTTCAGCATCGCAGAGGAGTCACATCTTTTCAGACTCCTCTGCTTCCAGAACTATGAAGCATTGCTGGCTGAAAAACTGGCAAAGCCTTTCTCTCTGGAGCTGAGGGCAACTTTGAACCCCTCGCTGCAGTAGCTCACAGACTCGTCTTTTTTCAGCGGTGACTGGGAACCCCTGCTGATCTTCAGGTCCTGGAAGAGCTCACAGCTGGAAGGACATTGGCCAGGTTGCACTCAAACTTACTTCCCTTCAACCACAATATTCCACCAAACTGCGTATCCCCCCTGTCTCCTTAGTGCACTAATATCAGACTGGAAATGAATGATGAACCATCGCTGATCAGACTAAACTACCCTGAAGTGATTCAGAGTAATTCAGAAATAAATGACATTTTAAATAAATAAAATGATATATTTACACCTTATGCTGTGTTTGTGTTAGTTCACAACAGTTAGGAGGCAGATGTCTCATCCTGGTGAGAGGCACACATATGCACAACACAGAAGATGCTCACAGCAGATATGGCTACTGTCAGACACATTCAGCCTTAGCTTAGTTTATCACCATTTTAATGCACACACACGCAAACACATATCACAAATAAGCATAGCATAGCTACATCAATGTTAAATAAAATATTCACACATGGTAGATCAAGTTAAATTATGATGTGCTGGCTGTTGCTTTAAATTACACTGAATATGTAGTATTAGACAGACAAATTATTTGGGCAAGATGCCATTCAAATCTACTTTGAATGGTATATGTTTCAGGTGCAATTATATTGTTGTGGAATAATGCCAGCTGGTTACCGTTGCTTCATCTGAGTTTGGTGGAATATTCTGTATATGTATCAAATTCCTGATCTCTAAACTGTTGTTCCTTTTTTTGATGACAGCACTATGCTTCCAGTACGCTATCAATTGGAAGAGTGATTTCTTCAAGTTGTGGACACACAAGTTACAGTTGGATGGCAGCAATCATGACAAGATCAGGTTTAGTAATGTCTTAATAAACACAAAAGAGAGCAAGACTCTTTAGACTAACCCAGTCTCCATTTGCATCATGATTTATGAAAGAATGTAACAATCTTGGGCTGAAATGCCTCAGTGTTACCAGAAATCTTTTTGTGTCTCTCTTTAACAAGTCACTTGCAAAAAAATATTACCATTGTTAATGAGCATGCTGTTATAATTTGACAAAGCAGCTACTGTAGCATATGGAGAGAATTCAGACATGAAAATAGCACCTACTTGTTAACCCTGTGAATATAAAACAATTAAGGAATATAATTGGCAAGACAAATGCTTTCTGTTTTAAAAAATGATCCCTGCTTTTGAAATTATTTGAAAAAATAAAGTCTTAAAGTGCTTTCACAATTTTCTCATTAGATGAACAGTGCCACCCCAGCACTTGCTATTTTTAACTCATGACTGATACAGGGCATAATTATGATTTCTGAAATAAACTGATCTATACCTCAGTAGAAATGACAAAGATTAGATGGACGACTATAAGTTAAAAATGGATAGTAGATGTTTAGATTATACTTTATGTCACAGAAGAATGTAAGTAATAAAAACTGTTGAGGTTTACATATTTATATAGTTACATTTCGTCAGCTTACTTCAAGTAAAATGTTACAGATGGTAGGCACACAACTGTTTTATGCACTGTGGCTAATTCTTAGGAAATTACTGTACTTTCCCTCTCATGTAAATACTGTAGTTGGCTGACAAAATCAAGTTGTGAGAAACACTAAAAGGGCTTCTTTACTACCGAGACGTTCAAAGGGGAACACAAGCATTCCTCTAAATGGCAAGTGTCTCGGCCACCATTGCCTTGTAAACGTCAGGATCCAAAGCAGACCTCTCAATGCCGAGGACAGAGTGACAGTTCACAAGTTGCCTTGCGGGGCTGAAGCCTAGCACTTGACTGCGTGTCTGGCAGGCCTTCACACTGCCTCACGGAGGGCTGGAGGCTACTCCACCCATCCCCAGCGCACTGCTGGCTGCAAGCTAATGGGATATGACAAGCAGCTAAAAGTGAGTTAAAGGCTAATCTATTTACCATTAGGGCAGCAGAGGGAACATAGACCCGGGTGAAGGCCTGCGATCCATGAATGTAGTTTCTCAGTTCAGCACAACTGGTAATACATTATGATCCTCTCATGAATTATGAAGGATCTTGGGCAAGTTTTTATTTCACGCTCACCAAATGCATCATTCATGATATCGCCATTACAGGCGTAATAATACATTTTATTTGCCATTACGATGGCGTGTTCTGTCCCTGCGTGTGGATGGATGGATCTCAGGTGTTGTACTTTGCCCTCCAGCTGTTAAACGTATGAGGGCTTTAACCAGTTACGCCAGCTATTCCCTGAAAACGATCTACTACTTATGCGTAGGAATTAACTGCATGCACTCCCATTCCGAGTAATTCAGTGCGGGGCATATTCATTAAGAATTGAAAGCAATTTCTGCCTGGAACTTTGGATTTCCATAAGCTCATTAGTGATCATGTTCCACCACAGATCATCGAGGTTGAAGCAAGTAATTATGCCAGGACAGGAGCAGACAGTTAAATAAGAATATGTTCATTAACAACGCCTTTGTATGCATGCTGATTGAAATTCTTGAGGCATAGGGATAAACTAAAACCCAGAATACAATTCCAAAAGAAAACTTCAGATAGGTGAGGCCTTTCTTTGTGTAGAACAGTAATAGAATGTTAGAGAATGTAAAATGCTTCCTCAACTTATGCAGTCTTGCCACAGTAGTACGCTACTCATTTCAGATTAATGCTAGCCAATTTTCTGTAACCACACTGTGCTGTGATGAACTGGTTAAATACATATATATGCAAAAATAGTCATTCTTACCCTGTCGGTGAATTCTAAATGGCTGTATCATGGTCCCTAATGCTGACAAACATCGTATTCCTCTCTAAAATGGATGGGGCTATAGGGCTTACAATATAAAAACAGCCTACAGTATAGGACTAAACTTATCATAACTGGCCCATGGGACATGGTAGAGGCTGTTGGAGCTGCAGTAAATGGATGAATTCTCACATCTCAACCCAGAACCTGCTTGTCTGTTGCCAGCAGCCTGTACTGCCACCTCAGTAAGTCTTTCCAGTAGCACACACACATATCCAAATCCACAAAGAGCATGTTGTGAATGAATGTTAATGGGACCACATAATCAACGCTTTGCACTGGTTCTCCTGCTCTCTGAATTGGAACGCTTCAGAAAAGCTAAGGTACGCCAAAGCCCCTAAGCACAAACAAATAGATTCAATAAATGGTCTGGAATAATCTACTATAGTAAATATCCTTTTCGGGTTAGCAGAAATGGAAAAAATATTGTTCATTGTATGTCATATTT
>JAGFZM010000412.1:91252-118445 GCA_017657215.1 Limnothrissa miodon | reverse complement strand
TAATGGAGAACCCCCCCACCACACACACATACCCACACCCCCACCCCAACAACTCCACACACACACACACACAAGCATTTTCCCCATTTATTTCATTGAGGAGCCCCCCCACCCTATGCATTTCAATGGGAAAAAAATGACAAGACAAAGAGGAATAATGGACGAACAACGAGATATCAAAAAGATGAATGTAAGCACACCGATCGAGATCAGGTCAAACGTGTCAGAGTTGGAAAGGTGTTTCGAAAGCCCTAAGAGGAGGAGTAGCGGCTTAAAAATCCGGCGGAAGAATAATAATAAGAAACTTGCTAAGAACAATAGTGGCCTTGCCATATTATGGCAAGTCCACAATAAAATGCTCTTCACCCCACATTCCTTGATGATCTGCATTCATTGAAACTTTCGATGCATTTTTAGTGGGCATTAGAGACTTGTTAATCATCTGAGCGTTGTCTGTCTAAATCCTGTTTTTTTTTCCCAGCACGCTCCCAGGGTTGTGGCCCTGTTGATGTGGGTGAGCATGATTCATGTGGAGGGGGAAACATCCAGTCAGGTTCACATTGGAAATGTATTACGTGGGCTTTTTCAAAGTAAGCTTTCTCTCCCCATGCCATACTGTATGCTGTACCAAGTGCATGCACTGATGTAAGCAATGCAAAAGAATATCGCCACATAGAATTCACACGTTCCTATTGAGCAGATAGACAGTGAATTGCAGTACAGAGGTGTGCTGTTTTGTGGTGCAGTCATTTTGACAAATGTGTTCATATATAAATCTGGCAAATAAAATAGCTGCCTTCAACACAATAACCTACCAATGATATTTAAGATTGCATTGCATTTCCTTATTTCTTAGTTCATTAGCTGCATAACATATACATCTAGCTTTTGAATATATATATATATATATATATATATATATATATATATACATATATATATATATTTCCTAATCCCATCCCTCTTATCACACACACACACACACACATGGTGAGAGGACATGTTCCTTTTGATGCTTCCTAGTGTTATTACTGGCCATTTGCTGGAGCTGAAAGAGGGGATCCACATGTATCTATTCAACAACAATGCAGTTGTCATGGCGCTCCCTCTGATCTCTGATTTGTCTATGCTCTCACAGACTGAAATTGGAGGCATGCTCCCTCTGGCATCTGCTTGGATGTTCTACATCAGACGCTGGAGTTTTGCTCAGCAAGCACACGAAAGCTTTGAATCCATTAAGTTTTTATGTGGTAAAATTTCAGCTCAGAAATCAAAGACCTGGCTAGGGTGCCGGTGTTTGTCATCAGATCTTGATGTTGATGTGCAACATACAGCGCACTTGTCTGATTGAAAAGTGGGCGCACCAAACATAGGAGACGTTTTGTGTCCAGTGATCTACCTATTTTACAGCCTGCTCAAAAATCTGCTGAGTAGCCTACATTTCAGAAAGTACACTGGAACATAACTGGCCAATTCTTCCTTTGGATATAAATAAGATTCAGGGTTTGTAAAAGCATAATATCAACATGTTTTATAATGCCATCTAATGAACATGATAATCCAGTATGTTTACAAAAAACAGTGGTTTCAAATAGAATTTCATACTTTTTAAATGTATATATGTACTTTAAATGTATATGTATGCTACAACTGTCCATGTTTGCCAGAGTTGTGAAAACTGTCTATGAAGGTTCCATCAGGTGTACCTCTCCATCCCAAGGTACTTTATCTATTTCTGTCGCTCACGCTGGGGCTCACCCAACCTGTGTTTTTTTACAGGGCCCTTGCATTGAACTTGCCTTGTATGGACTGAAGGATTCCCTCTTGTGACACCGAAACAGGAGCACCAACATTTAGCAGCAGGAAACCCTTGTCCTCCCCACCTAGACTATTCTCACTTCGAACACACCATGTAGAGATAAGAGAGAGAGCAGTTGGTGCCCAACCCGGCCCTAAACATGCATTTGGACTCTTCTCTATCGCACAGAAAATACAGTCTGTGCACAGGCAAAGAGCTACACTCATTTTTAGGGCACTGCATACTCATAAATGCATGGTAGTCCATCATAACAACCTATGTACTTATTAGTGGTATCATGTCATACAAGTTAAATGTGTTTACAGCTACTATTGTAAACACATTTGTGCTGTTTCAGCAGAAATGTAAACACATCTAAACACACAAGGAAAAATACACACAACACACACACACACACACTCAGTTATTGCCAGTGAACTCCCCTCTAGGGAAACATTAAATGACAACCCCTTTGGTAATGGGTGTGTCTGTTTACCAAAATTGCTTGCTTGTAATTTTGTTTTACAATACCAAGGGCTGCTGTTCAGAGCCAGGACCTTTGTAACAGAACCTTTGTAATAATCAAATGGGAAGGGGATATCAGAAAGTGAGAAATCTAATAATACAATGAACTTGGCTTAGCAGCCTCTTGTAGTGCCGTGACACAAATGGATTTGTCTCTCACATTACACGAGTGAATCAAGACAGCCATAGAGTGCATTGAAGAGTGTCAACGTCTGACTGTAGCTATTTATAGCATACAAAGCACTAAGCTAACTAGTTCTACAAATTTGACCAACCAGAGACTACATGGAGTGATCACTGCTTAGTCTACACATGAAATTCACTTCATTTATATCTATTTTAACCACCATGAGAACAGCATATTGACTTTTCTGCACAGCATATTGCTGACTTCCCAGATCCAATAAAGATACTTGATTCCTACAATATATATCACACCTCTTCATCTCCACCCAGCCCACTTTCTCCACACAAATTCTCCATGAAGCTCTTTAAGGCCCTTTGATAAACTGTCCTGTCATCGCCATCACCACTGCAACGGCTTCACAAGATTTTGGAGAGAGTCAACAGAATAATGTATTCCCCAGGGGGCCTTGGGGGTGTGTGCCAGAGTGGGAAGCCTCCTGGAAATATTATTTTAATGGGCCGATAATGCCTTTCCTGTGAGCCAGGATGAGTCATCTGTAGGCAGTCCAGGTGCCCTTGCAGGCGTGCGGCGCCCACCACGCAGGCCCCCCGACTCAGGGATCATATTTTAATTTCAATAAGTAATGGGATTTTAAACCCTTGCCATCCACGGATCCGATGGTTTCTTCATTCAGAGTGTTATATGTGCACATCCTGGGTCGAGTTCATAGATCATGCGTATTTGTGTGGTGAGAAGAGGCCCACTCGCTCGCTGACTTGTTCAGTCTCAGAGCAGCGCCCCACAGGGTTAGCTTCTCCTCAAAGGTGCTCAGCAAGAGTCTTGGCAGGTGTACTGTAAGGGCTTCATTTGGAAGACACAGTTAGAGCTGCACCCCTTTTTTGGAAAACCTGTCTGCAAACTATTATTGGAAACTGCATCATGTTTTCCAATTATTTTTTTAATTACTGGAAGTTGTTCTTTCACTTTCTGCTAGTTTCTGCTAGTTATCTCTGTGTCTGTGCCATGGCATAATGACAAATGCATCAATATTAAAGACCTGAACATTAAAGACAAACTATCACAAATGCAAAAAATTCATACATCGGGGTGGTGGTGGGCGGGGGGGCATGGTGTTTTGAGAGGGGACACAGAGAGCCACAGAAGATCAATCAGGAAGAAGGTGATGGTGCTGGAGGTGATGGTGATGGAGTTCTGAGGTTTCACCCTGAGGAGGGAAGGACCAGGCAGAGGCTATACTAAATCACAATTTCAAAAGCCACTGCATGGGGCGTTTTGAATGTTAATCAATCAACATTTTATGCATCCATGGACACCATTTGCTATCTCACTTCAAAGTCCATGGCCTGTTTTCCCGATAACGCACACTGTTCGCGCTCTAAGAAGACTCTTAAGATATATCTTACTGAAGTTGTTTACTTTTGTAAGTGTTTTCCCCAAACCATCTCTTACGAGTCTTCTTCACTACGTTGTTCATTGTTGTGACACAAAATAAAACGTAGCAATTTTCTAAGCAGATAACAATGAGAACTATGTATGGCGGAAGAACACTTGGGAGCCCTTTGCTGTCGGCGCAGTAACATCCTTGAGGGAGAACATATACAGTCAATGGGGGAGAAGATTTGTCAGGAGTGAGGATATTACTGTGCCGACGGCGAAGGGCTCCCAAGTGTTCTTCCGCCATACATAGTTCCCCTTGTTATCTGCTTAGAAAATTGCTACGTTTTATTTTGTGTCACCACAACCGTCTTTAATAACTATTCGAGTGTCCGCATGTAAATAGGAAAGACGTGGATTTGCTTGGTGGCTTCTAACTTCAAGGCTATTTGGTGTGCAATGAAAGAACTGGGTTAAGCTAAATGCTAAGAAAGTAGCATCACGCACCAGAACGATTGCGTGCACGCACAGAGACAAACAGGTATGTATCAACTCGTCCAAGTTAGGGGAAGAACATATTCCAATACTGAAGTACGGTGGCGTGTTGCTTTAAGAGGCCAAATCCATGTTTCTGGTATCGATTCCTGTCATTTACACCTTTTTGAGCATGCGTAAAGTTTGTTTCATGCCCTTTAAAGTGCCAGTGTCAACAAAAAATATGCAATTTAAAATGTAATAGTGCATCAATATGACGTGTATTGGTGAAATCTTTGCATTTTAGAGCTGTTGAAAGATGAAGAAAATTAAGTTTTTGGCGATTTATTTACGTTTTATAAAATAAAGTACAAAATGCAACCCAAGCATGTTGTATCTTCCATGGCAGTAAATATACACATCTAAGACAAAAGTTATATATTTTTAAGCTTGATTAAGAGTGTGATTGAGCTAAAAACTGCCTGAACGCAAGCTTAAGAGTGGTCCAGACCAACCTTACGAACGTGTGACTTATGTAAGATATACTTAGCCTACGAGCGTGTTGGGAATTGTGCCATAACGTTAAGAGAAAGGCTAAGGGATAACTTACGAACTACTTCGCGATAAGAAGGTTTTGGGAAACCGGGCCCAGAATGACTCACAATCTGAAAGGGCGACATCATTGAAGGTTTGTGGTTAGAACACCTCATTCTCAACTATTACTGTTACTATTAACATGAATTACTATTCACATTAACATACAAAAAAATGGAGATTAAACTCTTGCATACGACTGACACTGATATTAGCAATATCTAACAGGATTTAAAAACATTAAAAATGCTGTCTTTTTTGTTAAAACATCTAGAAAATATTTTTTTTTACAGATCTTGTAAACTGCTAATGCATTTACATCTCAATGTGGTTGTTATTGAAGGTTTCTATGGGCAGTAGCAGCCTGATTGCTGCACTTTGATTGGACCTTGATTAGATGCATCTCCTGAATGAAAGGATTTAAGAAAAGCATTTAATTGGTCCTCAGAGTCATTTTTGCCACAGAAAATCTGCAAATGGTTGCAAACATGTCACCTGGATTCAAGCAAGTCACATGCACACATCATATTGATATGCTTATTATATTTTGAATGTCACGCATGCTAAAAAAAGCCGCAAGTAAAGTAGAGGCACAGCCAGGGCTGAGTTGCCAAGGGGAGAGGTCCTTATGTATTCTGAAATTTTATTTTCCTTTAAATATAAATATAATTTAAAGATTTAAAATGGCATAGGCACACATGTGTGTGCATGGGGGCCAGAATTTCTGGCACACAGACTTAGGACATCTTAGGACAAGATATAAAGTTCAAAAGGCAGTGCAGCCAAACTACAGTAAGGAGTTCTGAATAGGCAGAATGGCCACAGCAGAAGACACAGGGGATCAAGGGGCCCGAGCACAGAGCAACATTTAAGGCTAATGCAAAACAACAATAAGTTTAAATGTAAACAAAATAATCCAAACCAGCTCCAATGGCAAAGGAACAGATGACGTTCCAATCAAGGAGCACACATGTCTGCCACTGACATGCATTGATGCAATGTAGTGTGCCATCAGTGAAACTGCAGAATGAGTTGAGGGCCATAGGCCATTTTCCCTTTTATTTAATTTCACGTAACTGCTACCCTATTATGGCATAAAATAAAATTGCATCACTTCAACTGTGATTTTGTCAAGTAAAAACATGATATCCTGCTGACCTGAACTCGCCGATTTATCTTTAAAGAAACTGACCTTAAGCGTTTACTAATGGCTAGAGAGTTTCCCTACTTCCACCTTCATTCTAGAACAAATCTGTCATAAGCACACATGAAAAGGCCAGAAACAAATGAGAACACTGAGAAGGCAAGAGGGCTCAGGGAAGAAATGTCTCTAAAAAGTTCACATTTGCATCAAATGGGACCAGTCATCCCTATCCCCTCACTGCCCCATTAAACACCAACACTATAAAGATGGCACTGGTGCTTTAGAGATATCTGTATCAAGGCAATGTCTCTACCTGACAGACAATATTCACAGAGAGAAGCCCAAGGAAATGGGATTCTATTGGTGCTTTGTGAAATTACCTCAAGATCAGCCGCGAGTCATTGCAATCATACAGGATGTATGCTGATGTTCATGTCTGTACTCTGTGGGGTATAAGCTGTGAGAGAAATGACCTTGTCTGCAAATGGCAAAGATCCCTAACAGGTCCATTAAGCCCACGTATGACTGTTAGATTGGCAATATACATCCCTGCTAAGTGTCATCAGAGTTTAGGGATAATCTTGAGAATGATGAGACTGTAGGCACAGGTTAATCAAGAAGATGGAGTGAAACCATGGACGCCTCACCATACTGATCAGGTAGACACTAATAGATACGCCGTCAGTGTGCACCAGAAACGGTCCATTCCTTGACGTATGTTCAACAGCTGGGTAGCCTCTGTTTGTCACCAGGGAAGCTTATATCCTAGCTATTTTTAGCCATTCAAGTGAGTATACATAGTGTTGGGACGGGGCAACTCTTGGTTATTTGCTTATGCACAGGCAAAGGACAGCAAGGGACAAAGCCTAATGTGGAGCGCACACATGCACCCTAACCATGACAATAAGTCTAGCAGCAGGTGCCAGGCCAGGAAATGGATGCATTGGGGATTATGGTGACATTTACAGTACATGTTAAACTATATACATGTGCATTTGTGGCAAATCTACTCTTACAGTTTCGTTTTATTTATTTAGAGCACATTTGTACACGATTCATGGAGGATAATTAAATGCTACTTTTAGAATTTGATTATTTAAGGTTTTGAAATATGCCAAAGTTAAACATAGAGTTGAGTGTGTATACAGTTCTGCATGGAAAAAGTATTTCATCTGATGATGGGGCCATAATAATTACCTTTGAAGAATTAAATCTTAATAAGGTTTACATCATTAGATAAATAGCAAATAAAGTTATTAGTGGTGGTATAACTAAACAGGAGACCCATGGAGAAAAAGATGAACATACACATTATTTTGCCCATTATAATGTATGCAGTTTCAGGATGCACAATGATCCATTTTCAAATGTATAAATAAGTAGCCAGTTTAGTTTGGCTTGTCAGTTGAGCTGCCATTAGAGCTCATTGCTCCCCTTCCTCCGATTTCTGGCCACATTGTTGGCAACAGTTTCATCATCAGCTCCCCGGCTAATGCTAGTCAGCACAGAGGGCCTCCCCTGGTCTTGTGGAGCCCCAATGCTCTACACTTGCTGAACTGGCAGTGCCCTCTAAACAAGGGAGCTCTCAATCCCAGAAAGTAAAGCAGACTTGAAGAGGTCTCTGTGTGTGTGTGTGTGTGGGTGGTTGGGGTGGTGTGAGGATTCAGGTGCCTGACTGGCAGATGGGATTAATTCAAAGATTTTGTGCTAATAATAAGCCAAGCGAGGTTGGCTAAAAAAAAAAAAAAGCTTGCTGATCAAATTTGTCGATTTATTCGTCAACGTGCTGCAGAAAACGAGAACATGATAGCTTTATCAGTCGCCATGACAGCTCAGAGGACATATTTATGGCCTTTTGACACCGCTCTGCAAGAGATAAGACACTAGGCAGCAAGGGGACACCACAGAGGTATATATTCTTGCCACATGAATTGGACCGACCCGAACTCACAAACTCCAATTACTGTTTGTGCAGTGCTACTACGGGGCTCTTTGTCTTGCTGACAGATCACTTTATCACGATATGAAAGATAGCTGTTTATGTCTGTATTTCAGGCAGCCTGGCTAAGGGGACGTGTCACAAGCAGCCATGCCTGTGTGTTTTCCCCATGATGGCCTCATACATTTTTAATGCAGGCGTGAGCCGCTGAAAAGACTGCTGCTGGAGTCTCCAATCATATATCTGTCTCTCTCACCATGATGGAATGTGTACACATTGTAACAAATACACACACACACACACACACACACACACATAACCTCCCTTCAAAAAATCCTTTCCTAGCATATGGTTGCGCACACACATATATATTCTAACTCACATAATGTTTGTGTGTGTGTGTGTGTGTGTGTGTGTATAGGCTTGTATAGGCCTACTAAATTATATCTCAGAAACAACAAGCAAATGTGTCAGTAGAGACAAGGGATTCTGCCTCTTTACTAAAACAATCTTCATATTTACATGCCTACCCATTACTCACAGGTAAAGAATATGAATCCAAACCACTTCAGGAAGGCCTCTGTATAGCATGGCTATTGTTCTGCACCATTATTTCACTATGTGTTCATATGCAGTATGCACACAAACACATGGAATCAATTGTCTCATTGTTCTGTTAGTTCCCCTATCACCCTGTCCCTGTGGACACACTGCAGAATGTGCACTCATACGGATGTGTCTGTCCACTGGTCCACCCAAAGGGTTCTCTGCTTCTTTTCAGTCCAACTACTGAATGGACATGCACACACGCACACATACACACACTGTCTCTCTCTTGTAGACACACACACAGACACACACACACACAAACCTCTCCCTCTTGCTTTCACACACACACATTCTTACACCCCAGCTTCCTGGTGCCTATGTAATCATATCCTTTCGTATTTCATTACACTCACATAACAACAATCTTCTATTGTATTATGCCCTGCCCCTGAAAATCACACTAAGATCCACAATAAGGTGCAATCTTTTAAATGCGGATGAATATTTTTACCTGACTGTTGCCTTTTCTACAATAACATTCTTTACCATGATGTAAGACTATACTAAAACAAAGGCTACAAGGAATGTATTGCATATTTCTTTATTTCCATGGCACTGTGAAAATAGGGCAAATCAATTAAAATTATTTATCTTTGCTTCTGCAAAAAGGCAGTGCATGGCTCAGATGGATTGTAAGTAATGAGTGAGCTTTGAATATCCCCATGGCCAACTACCACTTCCCTAGAAGGAGATATTTTCTTTCAAAGGGCATTTTAAAGCAACTTGTCTTAGTCAAGAGCAAAGTCAAATAGGAGTATTTGCGAAGAAAAGGTCTATGTGTGTCATTGAGAAAGGAAGAAGACACCTTTAGTTTGCAAATGTGAAGCAAACCAGGGGGTGGTGTGGTGGTGTGTGTTTGTGTGTTATGTGGGAGGGTGGGGGGGGGGGGGGTTGTTCTGAGAGGGGACACAGAGAGCCACAGATGATCAATCAGGAAGAAGGTGATGGTGCTGAGTTCTGTGGTTTCACCCTGAGGAGGGAGGGACCAGGCAGAGGCTATACTAAATCACATTTTCAAAAGCCACAGCATGGGGCGTTTTGAATGTTAAAATTACTAAAGCAAAATAAACATTTGGCTCAGTTCCCTCTGGTAACCAAGAGGTCAGATCACAAAGACAAAACTCATTTGATTTTTCTTCTCCGTCTAACGTCCTTGCTCCTGCTGAGGGGAGACTTCTGAACGGTGGAAAGCAATTTATTTTATCTTGTATGATTCCCATGTGCTAGAGTGTTCACAACCCATGGTTTGATTGAGCTATATCAAAAACACAATTACATGGTACAATTCTCCTCTGACTTCTTAATTATTGTCCCAGACACAGGAACCATAATCTTTTTTTTTTCATTGTGGAGTGGGTGTCTTCATTTGAAAAAAAAAAAAAAGATAAAATAATCGCCCCATAACCAGGTTACATAACCAAGCCCCATTGGTAGACGTAGAGAATGCTTAAATGACCAGATCTTTTTGAAAATACCCCAAGCTTCTATTTATGGCACAAATCACAAACACATCCTGCACATGCCAATGTCACCATGGTTCAGGGCTGTGTGTGGCACAAATAGCATTTGCCCCACAGATCCTGGACTCTGCTCCTCCCAACCTAGACATGGGCCTATAAATTTGATTCCGTGCACATGTGTTGGGATGAAGCCTATTTGCACTAGGCAAGGCTCTCCTCCAGCCACTCCAGGGGTCCACAGCAAAGGGGATGAGTGGAGGAACGGTTTCACATTGTACCTTTGGCATACTGGTTATCTTCCCATGAAGTGGCTGTGCAGTACAGGCTGTGCGGATCAAAAAGCCTCAGTGTGACCTAGGATAACGTCACGCTATATCATTTCAGTTTTGCTGGCATGTTGCTGGAAAGTCACTTGGGAGCTTGTAAATGTATGTTTATAAGAATTTAAAGTAAAATGGATTTATATATACAGTATATATACAGCACACACTACTGCATATGAAGGTGCTGGTATACTCAGAGAAATCAAAGTGTTTATTGAGGTGGGATTATATGTTTCTAACATGAAAAACTCTAGAAATACTGTAGGTCATAACGCACACAGACTACATACTACGTAGTCTAATGCACTAGATACTGTGAATATCGATGGATGTCAAGGCAACATGGGAGCAAATAAATTTTTTCTTTTTGATATACTACGATAATGAGAAGATAGGTTTAACATCCAGTAGAGAATGTTTTAAGATTTATTACAAGGTATGTATGTTGATTATATTGATAATACTTCACTTAGCTTCAGATATGAGAAAACAGGAGCCAGTAAACAACCTTAACAACCCTATGCACTCACTCAGATAACAAGCATAACAACCCACACACTCTCACGGTAATGTAGAGACACAGAAACTTCAAAACAAAGAAGGGTACAGTCATTTTACAAATGAACACAATTCAAAACGAGCCAGTCATAATCAAGCCCTATCCATTAAGGGAATGCTGATTACGTACCACCCAGGTGTAACGTGCATTTGAGCTCCCTCGTCTTAGAACTCTGAAACAGTGATACCTCAACATAACGACAGTGTCTGCTAATTTCTTGATCTGATATGGGCAAATGCACCTTCGCTCAGATAAGTCCCCTAAACGTTCTATCCTTGCCAGTTAGGAATGTCATTGAAACAAAGCCCATTGCCTTCTATTAGAGCAAATGGGTGCAGGCGAGTAAGCCTGAGCATTAGCCTGGGGCGAAAGAGGGCGAGGAGGAACACAGCGCTGAGCCTGGCCGCCAGGAAACAGTGGGCTGCAGCCGAGAGCGTGAGAATGGGACTCGGGAGGATCATCGGGAAGCTTCTCATCACTCAGACAGCACCAGGCTTATGGGTAATGGTGCCGTCTATGCCCTAATGGTCAAGCCCTCCCATCCCGGTGCAGACCTCCTCCAAATTAGCCTCTGAGCCGGGAGGGATGACCGATGCTAACACCACAGTCCTGTTTGTGTGTGTGTGTGTGTGTGTGAGAGTGTGTATGTGTGTGGTCCCTATATAGTACAAGTGCGGTGCATTTGTTCATATTTCCCTGAGGAGCTGTTGGTGTTATGCTTTATGTGGTTAATGGTTTTAACATGCCAGCAATACTTCACAACACGTCACAACAATTTGTTGTTTTATTTTTTTTACAAAAATCATTTATAGCTTATAGGAATATGAACCTCACTAACCTCACTAATGTCTAATTATCCTGGGGATGTCCATGCTCACATTGGTTTAATTAGGCACGGAAATGCTCTACTCTATGTCCATGTAATTCAAGATTTGTTCAATATCACTGTCTACTGACTGCATTGTTTAACAGAGTTTTTACAGTGTTTAATATGAACTGAGTGACCAAAAAGAAATGCGCTTATATCTATCCCCTTAGAACCATTATCACTAACAGTAACACTATCTGTTAGATCATCTCCTATCTCCAGTTACCTTATCTTAAAACCGTTCTACCTGGATTTGTCTCTCTCTGTCTCTCTCTCTCTCTCTCTCTCTCTCTCTCTCTCCATCTCCATCTCTGTCCCAGAGGTTTGTGTTGTCGCTAGGTTAGATTTCAGGATGCTGTGATTGCTTCACTATGAGCAGTAACCTGAGACGGGTTCATTCCACTCCTGACCCATTTGGCTGGCCTGTCTCTCTGAGCGATCGATGCCACTTCTTCAGTCCGCCTAGCTTGGATTGGCTCTCACTTCCTTCCAGGCCTACCAGCACTTTGGCCTGTTTGATGCTAAAGACCACTTAGCTCAGTGCTGGATGGAGGAGAGTGGAAGTTAAAGTAAGGTACACAATACAGTATGTGTGATAAGGATTGTTGTTGCTTCAAACATTATTGTTGCTGTATATTAGTGCATTCAAAAATTATATGTATGTATTCTGAATTAAATGAACCAAGCCTTGGTATGCCACAGACACAGGACAGACAATGATAGCTGCATATGTAATTTAATTTAGGTTGTCATCAATCATCTGGAGGCCAGGCCCTTAGGGTGTGACTCAGTTCCATATTTTCTTATGTTGTCACTACACTCCTATATGTGTATATGTATATGTGTATATGTATAGAACACAATTGGCAATAGTAATAGGCAGTGTTTGACTGAAGTCAATCAACCCATACTGTAGCTCGGTTCCTTAAGTTTATTGATAGTAATAACAAAAAGAACGTTTTATACATCTTAGACTAAATAAAATAGCAGCCAAAGCTAAGTGGTTACAGTAGTTTTCCAGTGACCCATTCAGAGTAGTTCCTAAAACTAAATAGTCCTCTCAGTACAATTTTAAAATACTGTCTTGTGTTCTGCTCAGGGTAGGTTTTATTGGTTTCCACTCAGAATGTTAAGACAGTTACTGGATGGTGCAAGAATGTATTGGAAAACCTTAACAGGCTTTTACAAATGACTCCCTCAAGAAGACATACCCAGTGGAGAGACAGGGGTGAGCAAAAAGCTGTTGTCTGTTAAATAAATTAACTTGTGTCAATAAAACTACTGTCATAAATAAGTGGTCTGAAATGAAGAAAACATGCCTGTGTGTCTGGTGTGCATGTAATAACAGTTACCTTGTAAACACTTCTTCAAATCTTGACTCAAAACGTATGTGTTAAGTAATAGCAATATGTTGCAACTATGCTGTATGTTGCAAAATTTTATTTCCTCAGGATAGAAACATAGCCACCACTGCCATGATATTCATCCTAAAATTACACAGGTATTTCAGATACTTTTGCAGCCATCCTCATGTTCTCAGAGACTTCAAGCTACAAGAAGTATTAGATATTGGAGTCTGTTGCTCAGTATAAGTTAAAAACAACACAGACTATATTCTGTATATTCTTCTAGAAATTCTATCAAGTATCGGAGCTTTTTCAGTGACCTGTACTGGTCACTGGCCACATTGGTTTTACATGGCTCAGTGGTTCATAAGCCTGAAGGCAAAGAATTAGATCATACTGTGGTATGATGGTGATTTCACGAGTAATCAATATCTTGAAGCGCCTCATTCTAAGCCTTGTTGAGAATATTACACCTGCCTGGCTGAGTGCTTTCCTGGTAGCCAAGGGCTATTATGATGGCATTCCACTTCGCCCAACAGGAAGTCATGTGATTTATGCTTAAGGAATCGACAGCTCTCATAAATGCTATATGGTTCGGACTTGCATCAACAACAAGTCTGTGAGATGTAGTAGTGCATCTTACAGACCCCATCATCTGAATTTGAATTTCTAATTTTGTTGACACATACTGTATGATACATACATGATGGGTTCAATTTGCCAAGGACATTTCTGTCCTTTCATTTGAAACTCAAAATATACAGCTTTGTCTAATGTAATGCTTTGCTGGCTACCCACATTTCCTTACATTTTCATTTTCTATATAGTAAAATAATTTATGACTGTCAATGAATATACAATGTGTTGTGTGCATGATTATGGCATGTATTTGCATGACTGCAGTGGTAGTTATTCTATGTGTATGTGTGTGTGTGTGTGTGTGTGTGTGTGTGTAAGAAAGTGTGTCCTCTATATATTTCCAGTAAAGACACATATTACTGTGCATGTATTGCATTAGAATAACAAATGGCCCTGAGCTGGAGAAGATCCAGGGATATCTATGCAAACTGATTCCGCTTGTGCAACAAGTGATGTTTCCCAAGAGCAGAAGCCCAATTCACTCATCAGCCCCCGATTGTAGAGTGCTCAGTCCTCTGAGTCACTATCACCGGAGACCCTGCTTTGTCTACAACAGGCACTGCTAGCACACTGCATCATAACAACCATCGCAACAGCACTTCACTTAGCTTGGATTGTTTAGTTTGACTGCATGAAAGATGTTGCAAGATGCAAAAGATGTTCTCTGTAGCACTGCAATATCACTGATTGGTGTAAAAATGCATCAGGTACTGAACATCAGTTGGTCATCTTTAATATTAACATAAGATTAAACATGTCTTTTATAATTTAGTTCTGTCAACAATGTGATTGTGTTTGTGAAGACACATCACACTAGTTTTTATTTCTAAAGGGCTTATTCTTCACTTATCCTCGCTGGAGGGGGTTGCATGTGAATATTTCTATCTATCCATAAATGTGAATATTTCTATCTACCCATCTATTCATCCATATATCCATCCAACTGGGAATCTCAATGATTACTTCACTCTATGGTGCAAGATTTTTTGACACCATAAAAGCATTTGGTCAAAACTGTTCTGTGCATGGAGGGAAAAAAATCAAAACCTCATTATAGGTTTTGATTAGAAAGACGGCATGTGATAATGCCAATTCCTGACTAATAATATAAAAAAGTGAAATATATATAATATATAAAAAATATAATTTGTGTCCATATATACAAATGAGGGATTCATTGAAATAGTATATTTTATTTTGTTTTTACTTTCTAGGGATTGACTAGTCTTTGGTGGTTGACCTAATCAGTACATCGCTTTTAGGTTATTAACAGCAATGTTTTCCTGCATGTCAAAAATAAGAGGTGTCCTTTTTATTGCAAAACAAATGGAAAGATTGTGCCTCTTCTGTGTTTTCACTGACATAACAACATGGGACAGCTCTGTGATGCTGATTTGCTGTATCAAAAGAAATCAACTGAATGAACTACTCTGTCCAGTGAGGTGGAATAATCCATCTCCAAAATATCTGCAGGTAATGGCCATTGTGAGCCTGTGTCCCAGTCTTTTGTCAGCTCAGAAACCATTACCTCAAAGGAGATTAGGTGGTTTTAAGTAGCCCTTCTGGCCTCTGAAGTACAGGCAGCTCTTCTCGACATGTCATTTTATAGTGATCAGCTATGACAAGGCCTTTCTGTGTTACAGAAAGAACATATTGTCAACAGGAAAACGTATTCATTATTTCTTGTTCATTACTTAAACTCTTATATTCTCATTTCCCCATGTAGCCACATTGGTCTGCTATACCCATTTCCATTATAGGACAGTAAATGTTGTATGATTTTCCCATGATAAAGACTGCTTACATGTTGTTTGTTTGAGTGTCAGGAAGCACTACTGGGACTGAGGCTAGCGTGTCTAGGCTGCAGTGTGATAAAATTGGATTCCTGTCAACACCTTGAGGTTGTGTCCCAGAGCGCACACAGCCATCCTGGCGTCCCCATTTGATAAGCGTGAATGATTTAGGTTAACCTTTTTCATGCATCAGACAAAAATGCAAAAGCTGTTTGCCTTAGTTAATTCCTAATGCCTAATCCATTTGCACATGAGATGGGGCTTTAATTGTGGGTAAGAAAACGTTTTAAAAGAAAATGAACTCTATAGGTTGACTCACACTGCCAGTGCGAATTAGATCTACAGTGCATAGTAATATTTATCAGGCCTCCCAGAGCCCAAATATCTAGTTCACCTTAGCTACTGAACTTTTTTAGAAAATAATAATGTCTGTATGAATGTTAGATTTGAGTATTATGTAAGGTAGTCATAGTAGTAATGTAGTAACCAGGTAGCAATATACTAGCTTGCTAATACTTTTACGAATAGAATTTATTGTTTTACCCCCAATGTATCCATAAATGTCCCAGTGGATTTGTCTATGCAAATGTGAACTTGTCAAATCTGATTCATTATTTCCATGAAACTGGTTACACTACTTGAAGGGTGAGTACAAAACACATTCAGAGCATCTGTCATAACTGCTTTCAAAGCATTCATGACTGTTGAGTAATGTCTTATAAGACATTGATACCCAACCTTTCATAAATGTGGAAGACAGCATGGCAATAACCTATCAAAATAAAAGTCCAACAGCTCAAAACAATATTGCTTTTGGTTTAAACCTGTTAACTGATCTTGCAACATTTAAATATTTTATGAATAGCTCAAGAGTAAAAAGTACACAGCAAATACAACTAAACAATCCTATTTCTTAAGTATTCATAAGCAGTATTCATAGACGCTGGAACACAATGACACGTTTTTGAGAGCGTCTAATACACATTACATTTTTATGACCACGAGACGGCACCGCAGCACGTTTTCTGTATTAAAAGGTATGTAAGGCTACGTAAATTGCGTAAACACTCAAATGGGAACATCTCCTATAACTGTTCTTGGGTCTGGGGTCATATCTATGCAGTTTGCCACTCAAATGTGATTATGAATAGTTTTTGGATTGGACCAGCTCAAAACACAAGTTTAGTTCAAAGGAGGACTTCTTCATTATGTTCCTTTAAAATTGGGTCTTGCATGGGTTTTAACATCTAAACCAGGAAACACACTCAAGATGTGAGTATTGCTTCAAGAGAAAAAGATACCAGATGCCAGATCTGTCCACACAAAACACATACATGCACACTTTGGTCTTTAGAATTCTATCCTTGATAACAACTAACAAATAATTTATAATGCAAATGCCTTGAGGCAGTCATGTCCACAGACCGGCCTAGCCCTCCCTTAAATATGTAAAGCCAGAGGCAGAGATGTATCTTACTTTGGGGCTTGGAGATAAAATGAAAGTGAAATAGAAGGAGACAAAAAAAGTCTACCCACAGTAATCCCCTAATTTATCTTCTGCTAAATCACAACAACAAAAAAAGGAGAGAAGCGAAGGGTGGGACCGGGTCCTTGAAAAGAAGAGACAAATCCTGTTAAAGTGACTGAAGTAAAAGGTTGCTGGGGCTGTCTGCTAGACCAACATTTGCTTTTAATGCTGAGTGATTTGCTGATGTGAAGAAAATGTCTAAGTTCCCCGACTTGATTAAAAACTGTGGCACTGTTTCTATGCTGTGTCACAGCACCACCAACTGCTCTTTAATAGGGGTCTCTCTGCCAGAGGGAAGCCTCAGTGAGACTCAAAGTCTGTTGTACCGTATAGCCTGTTTGCGCTTCATTCAATACCATAAGAGCTTTAAAGTGCTCCACTCAAAAAGCCGGTCCACTTATCCATGTTTATAACAACAGTGCCACTGATACTGATATTAAATCAACACTGCCATTGCCTCAAGCTACAGATATTTTGGCAACTTTTGCAGATCAGGAGCTATTTTCTGGCTGAGCAGCTACTGTGCTGAAGTATTTGAACTGAAAGGCATTTCCTCATTGATGTCCTTGATCAATGTCTGCCTTACTGTTCCACCATGTGGATCAACAGGCCTTCCTCACAGATCGTAGTTAAGGCAACTCTATTACACCAACATCTAGTTACATATTAAATCTGATACTTAGAGATATATCTAGGAGTGGCTATGGTATTTGTTTGGAGGACTCGAAACCTTTCTCAGATATCTTAAAGATTTATACCTGAGAAGTCTAAATATAAATAGATTCATTGACAGAGTTATGCTGTCCTTAAAGGTGTCAGCCTGCCGTAAACATAAGATGATGTGAACATTAATGATTATTTTCATGTTCTCTTCAATTCTTTTCGTAATGTTTGCATCCCAAACAGTGTCAGCTTTAATTGCATATACAGTACAAGAGAAACAGAATCTGTATAAGTATGAGAAATCAACACAACTCGTTAGGTCAAATTAGTTTTTTTTGACAAGCTTTTGTCAGTGTAGCTATTCTTAACTATTCTTCTATTACTCATTGGCATATACAATAAATTAGACAAGAAAGTGGAGACTGTGAAATTGCCACAACAATATTGTGGTAGGTGGACTTGGGGTGATTCCACATGTTCAATTTCAGATTCTTCTTCAGTCACTCATCAGGCATGACAAGACTGACATGACATATCAGTATAAAGGCACAGCACAGCTCTTAGAGTCTGACCCTGATGCACGCAAGGCTGACCCTACAAGTTTGATGACAGGATATGTGAACACAGGAACATATTTTGCCAGCGTTGTGGCATGCATTAGCCTGGACATAATCTGGCGTCTGAGAATTGATGTCTGATCTGATGATCTGATGTCTTCAGCTAAACTGACGTGTTGCTCCTCAGTCAGTGGTGATTACAAAACCAGTCAATCTCAAACCAGGTTGCCAAAACTCACCCCTTGGCTTCGTGCAGAAAGGGTTTAGGAGATTTCAAATGTGGATTGGCCTGTTCTGCAAAAAGTGGGGCTGACATAAGGATTTCTTCAAGATGAAAAAAGACAGCTCAGGCAAGCCCTTAGCAATTACCAAGGGCCTTTGAGACTGCTTCCATAATTGAAATAGTACATTTTTGTGACCTTGATTGTTTTATTACTTTGCATCCTCTTAAAATTGGTTCAAAGAGAACGCATGTGCCTTTCATCTTCTCCACACACTGATCCTTTATTCAAACTCTCCTTATCAATCATTCTAATTACGACTCTTATTTCCATCATCGATTGTTTCTCATTGTTTTTCTCTATCTGCACCACATTGGATGCTTTACTGTGTGTGTGTGTGTGTGTATCCTCTCACTAATTGCACAAGCCTATATTTCACATGTCGCCAGCAGCATTCCAATCTGACCCTGTGAGAACTGTTTGCACAATTGATCTCAATGGCGAAGGCTCAGAGCGGGATGTGCGTCAGGCCTATTGCGCACGAGGAGAAGCGTAGCTCAAGTGTGTCGAGGAAATGAAGCAGAAAGCACAGAGGTTCCAGGGTGTGGCGATGAGTTGCTTGCACCAGTAGAGCCTGGCACAGACCTCGCAACCTCCAGAGGGCAAGCACCTCAACCCAAAATGCACTTCCATGTAAAATGCCATTTGCCATGCCTCGACCAGATTGGGCAAGGAACAGACCTCGGGGGCTCAGAGCAACAACAGAATGGGGCTGTTTCTCAGAGAGGACCTCAGGAGTAAACTGACATTTCAGCCACTATTGACAGGCACACAGTGGCTGGCACAGATGAGATTACAATGCTGTTTGCCATAATGAATATAGACTCCAACTCTCCATTTAAGGAACTCTCTCATTTAAATCCCCAGCAACACTTGTTTCAATGGAATAATCTTGCCAAGGAAAACAAGCCAAGACATTGGAACAGTGACCATCCCCCCTGATGGCATCGCCTTGATCAATTCCAATTTCGCTCAAGGCATGGACCCAACAGCTCTGACATTGTTTTTGGTAGGGGGATGTGGGACGCATGAACGCAGTGATCCATTCGGCTCTCAGATTGTCAGAATCAAAATGGCACCGCCACATCTGGCTTAATGAACAGATTGGCACGATGTTGGGGGAAAATCCATTGCACTTGTCATTGGGCTGAGGGGCCCTGCGGCGCTGGGGATGAGGAGTGGAGAGAGAGAAAGAGAGAGAGAAAGAGAGAGAGAGCAAGCGCCTGAACAGCGGATGGCTCGCCGTGTCCCGGTGGAGCCAAGCAGTGTGCTGAGCGCCTCTTGAAATCAGGGCAGTCAGGAGGATTTCTAGGACAGTAAATACCCAGACTAGCAGGAGAGCATCAAAGATGAGGCTTGGGAGACTCCTGGTTCCTCAGATCTAATCTGATTTGACAAATGGAGATCATTTGATGGTCTTTGCTCTCGCTTTGCATTGCTCCTGTTCATATGGCCTCAGTGCAGAACCCTATTGTCAAAGGCACAGGTGGACAAAGGCTCTCTGCCTGACACGTGAACGTGTTTGGCTGTTGCAAGGTAGTGCTACAAAGACTCTGGCCACTCATAGAGTAGACCTACAGTACTGTAAATAGGAGACACTTCAAGGTAATAAAGAATAATATAATAATATAATAATGCCTTGAAATTTGTAATAAGCAAGTGGCAAAGCGATGACAGCTTTAAGCATCTAAAACATTTTTGATTCCTGGCAGGGTATTAACACTAATTTGTGCTTTCAAATGACATCATATTGATATTCTTCTCAATGCCGCCAGCATCCGTCTCCACAAATGCATTAAGAAATCGCAAAAAGTGGAAAATGACTTATGACAATTTTATGACAAAATTAAATCAGGAATCAACTCCACTGAACAGAGAGAGAGTTCTTGTTTCTTCAAGGTTAATAGCTTTATCCTTGTGAACCAGGGGCTTTGAACAAATGCTATTATTTCACAGAGTGCTAGTTTCTTTGGCATGCATCGCAGCACAGACTCTGCTGCTGCTTAGAGTGGCTGTTTTGATAGGAATAGGAAAGTAGGGGGATTTAAAGCCTTGCAATCTCGTTGCACTTCTAGAAGCTTCTATTACTTGTGACTCTAGAGATAACCGCAAGAGCCACTCAGCATAAAATGAAAAAGGTAACTGCCTGTCCGGGTCACTGGGGGAACTGAGGGAACATTTCATAGTCCCCAAGAAGATGCGCGCCCAGAGCTGTGCGTGATCATAACTAGGAACACACTACAGTGTGCCATACTGTGGGGATGATCACAAACAAAAGCCTCTCCCAACTCCACTTTTCACCCCTACTTCAGTGCTTAAGTGTACAAAAACAGAATGCTATGCCAGACTCATGATTCCAAAGGCGTTGACAGGAGTACATATTTATTCTAAATGCATGTACAGTGGTGGCAATGTCTCCTTTCTTTCAGGATGCAAATTTGTGGGTCGATTGGGTACTAGTTGTGTACTATTCAACATTAATTACATTGTAATTCACTACTCTTGTCTCTGATTAAAACCCATCTGTTTTTTTGCTCCGGAGGAAAAATGTAAGACTTGCTCATGCCAGAATGGGACTACAGAATAAGACTAAAACCAAGAGACTTTAGTTTTATTTCTGTAGCACATACACTGAAATGTGTCTGCTAGGGGACAATAAAGAGGCATTGGCTGAATTTAGAATGGAGGACTGGGCCTTAAAATGCATTGATTTTGGGCAGGCATGTTTTATAGCTTTATATTGTATTTATTGGTCAACCTAAGCTATTTATGAGTATCAACACATCAGCTAAGATTACTGTGCTGCTTTGTCGAGGGGAATATGAAGAATTTATTTCCACGGCAAAGGTCTTGCCTTAATATGTATCCCTGCTTCCTGAAACTGAAGAAGAAAAATATGCTGAAGTGTATTTGTAGTCTTATTCTGGCCTTTCCCAGAGACTAGCTTCTCACTAAGGAGCTCAGTAAATTAAAAAAAAACATGTTTTGATTTATAAGCATAGGAGAAACAAGAGCCCAAAACATTTTCCAAAATATCTCAGGGGGGCAATGTCAAGATAACATGACTAGATCATCTCTGCTATAACCATATGAAATTGCCCGTTTTATCAGTGGTTGGGTTCTTGGAGATATGCCGACATACTGTCAATATAATATATGAACATCAGATAACATAGTCATTAATCACAGGCTCTAATGTTAACCCCAGGGCAGATGACAATGTTTCAAAACTGGCTTCCACTCCAGTTAGATCTTTCTATGCCCATCTAGTGGTAATCAGGCAACCTGTGTGGGAGACCTGTGATAACTGGCCATTGTGAGAGATTATGAGCACATAGCAAGGGAGAAAGAAAGAAAGAGAGACAGAGATTCAGCCAATTAATCTGAAACCTGCTAAGGCACATAATGAGTTTCCACAGGCAAAGAGCAAGCAGCAGAGATCTTTTCAGTGAAAAAGCTTCATCCACCCCATGCGAGTTGCTCTGGCCACTCCAGCCTTTCTATGTCATCAGATCCCTACTACCTACTCCTAGTCGTTTCAAATCAAGTCATAGGGGGTTTTATACACTGCTAAACCACGCATTCATCCACCCATGCAAACGTACAGTGTAGTCTTTTTTTTTTTTTTACTGTGCAACAATATAGCAGCAAACTTTCCAAAGTCAGTGTGTGGGCTGTTTATTGAAAGCCTTTGGTCTTGTTGACCTCTTATTCTGGAGATTATGCCAGTGGTTCCAAAGACTCCAGTTCTTCCCTGTTGTTTTTATGCTGCTGTTTTCCAGTAAAAGTCAGTTTTGATGACAGTGATTGTTTAGTTTTTATGTTTACCACTGTGCCTCCAACCTTTTGTTGTTGTTGTTGTTGTTGTTGTCCTGGGCATCAGATGGTAGTCCAATACCCTTTCAGATCACCCACCTATGTGTGTGTGTGTATTTCAGCCACTTTCTGAGAAGGCAAGAGAGTGTGGGAGGAATGTGGCAGTGATTGTTGGGTTATATTTTCATTTTTCTGTGCGGCTTGACCTAAACTTGTGCTATGTATAATTGTGTAATTATTAGAATGTGTGTGTGTGGATGTTGGAGCATAGATGTTTACTTTACATGTCTCCATCATGAGCATGAAACCGCAGAAGAGGGGAGGAGAGTGAAGATGAATGGGTGGGTGGGTGGGTGGGGGGTGCATCTCGAGAGCACTGTTCTCAGTGCTGCAGTGCTGGGGTTGTTGTGCCCTGACAGTAGGCATCTGTTTGGATAATGAATAGGGTTATTAGGTCAGCATGCCATGTCATCCTAATGCCAGTGCTGCTCTGTTCTTGGCTCATAACAACCCCCAGCACTGCAGTAGGCATGCCTGAGATATAGTTATGTAACCGCATAGAGTTCACAATACCACAACAAGCAGCTGGGGCTGGCCAAATCAGCTCCTTCTCATTCTGAAAAAGCATGCAGGTGGTGTATCTCCAGCTGTGACCAAGGCTGTATATAAATTGTGCATATGTGTGTGTGTGTGTGTGAGAGAGAGCGAGAGAGAGAGGGGAAACACAAACATCTCTGTGAGATGCAGACAACGTGCATGGGCGTGTCTGAGCCTATGCCTATGTGTGCTTCAGCACATTGTAGTGACTGTGTTTGTAAACCCAGACGCATCGACACTGCGATCCCCTGTGGCAAGCCACTGTGACATCTCAAAGTGAAGGCGAGTGCTTGTGGCATTAGCCGTGCGGCTGTTGCGGCGAGCTCTTGATGAGGCGGCACTATTATTAGCCGCCGAGACTAGGAGAGGCTGCCTGCTGGCTTGCGCTGCCCTGCTGACCAGCAAATTATTTGTCCCAGCTCTCTCCACCAAGCTGTTCCCAGACCAGCCACTGTTGCCTGGGGTCACTTCTCCCATTTACTAGTTTACTGCTTAATCCATACCTGTGTCTGTTTTATAGCCCACGTCGGGCACTGCTGTCTCCTTGGTCATTCGGCCAACATTTTCCAATCTGAAGTGTAAAGGATTGATGTTGTTCCCCTTTTTTTATGCCGCTCAAAGTTCTTCAGCAGTTCTTTGTGTGTGTGTGTGTGTGTGTGTGTGTGTGTGTGTGTGTTTGTTTGTTTGGGTTTTTGTGACCACTGATCTGGAGAATCACTAGACTAAATGGATTGTAATGGTCTGGAAATGAACCTTCGGGCTCTTGGGGTCAGCATTTCCCCTTTTATTTCCCCAGTTAATAAACACCACCAGGCTGGGAGAAAATTATAGAAACAACTCTCTGTAATGATAGGGGTCACTTAAGTTGACTGCCTCCATTGAATAGTGTGCGGACAGAGGGCTTAGGGGCGTTCTGAAGGGGCAATGTTCAAACAAGGTTCGCCATTAGCACTGGGTCGAGGCTTAAACCAAGTCGCTGCTTGGTAGGGTGTGTGTGTGTGTGTGTTGGTGGGGGGTGGGGGGGCATAATACCACAAACTCCACACTCCCTTTGTCCCTCACCAAGTAATGCAGCCTTGAAATGTGCTTATCACAGCACAAACTCCCTGAGGCTGTCACTGGTACCGGGCAGCTGGACCTCTCCTCTCCCTGCTCTGGGGATCTCGCTCTCGCTTTCCACTGAGCATTTTACTTCCCCTTAAGCTTCAGTGTGATAAGCAAGACTGGAGGCCAAGGTAAACATCTCCACAACGCTGTCTGTCTACACAAAGAGGGATTTCCAGCCTGCATCATATTTACGCTTCCTGCCAAACTCTTGGAAGTTCACGACAACAGCCGAAGAAAGACTGGCGATGAGATAAGGATTCTTGTTCACAAAGCTGATAAGCGTGAATAGGGGGAGCAGGGGTGACTTCACCGCACACACGCAGATAATGCAACACTTGTGAATTAAGCCCACGGAGCGCAGCGATACAAATCCTGCAACTAGAGAGGAGCCTTATCATCATTCAAATGCATTCAGATTCACAGGGAACAGCTGGCAGTAGTGTTTCAAGAGAGCTGTTATCTAATAGCCCTAGGCAAGTCCACAAACAAATACAATATCGGTATAGTGTCTTTTATGTATGGCAAAGTCAAAGTTTATCAGACACCTGTCTGAATATGCCTTCTGTCCGAAGGCAACAAATGGATTTTAAAAAAAAAATGGTCATATCCGCATCAATACTTTCACTTCATGCCTTTAAAGTAGATCGACCAAATGACCATGCTGAAAATGAGGCTGCTTTGATATTTTTAAAGAGGAGAGCCTAATGGCATGCTGCTTTGGAAAGCATGTTTTCCTCTTTGGTCACCCCCTTGGGCAATGCTAAATGTAGCTTGAAAGGCAGAAAAAGTCGATGTCAAACAGCCATTTCCTCCCTGTGTCAAGAAACATATGTCCACAGACTGCCTCGCATTGGCCTTTTAGCTGCTCTATGAGAAGGTGTCTCTTTAATTCATTTACGTTGCTCCCCTTTCAAGTATTTGATTTTTTTTTGTATCTGCTCTGTAAACCATACATTCATTTTGAATTGGAGTGCAGAATATTTGATAAAACAGAAAGGCATCATATTGCTCTATGTTAACAGATGCAATAACAGCTGTTGGCCAACAGTGCAACACACATACAATTAAATCCTCCATCTTGGTTTCTGCAAGTGTAAGCTTGCCACGCGGTAATTAAAGGATAACCACTTATGAGGACGCAGACACACTAGAATTCCAGAGATTAGGAACAGAAACAACAGACAACTAAGCTTCCAACATATCAGTGTGTCACAAACACAGGCAGACTGGAAATCACATGGATAAATCTGACTCAAGGACAACCAATTCCCCTACAAATATTTCAATCTATGAAGAAAAGCAATAAGCTCCATAAAGCAGCATATCATTATTTTTATGAGCCGCACTACCCTCTGGGGAATAGTGGGGATATTTCTTTAAATAAATCAAGACTTTGTTGTGTTAAACTGTGGTTTTCCTTCCATTTACTTTACATAGTGTGGGCAAGAGCACTTGGCAAAGCATGCCTGCATGCCCAGGCATAGAGTTAATGAGAGGCGCCTTACCTTGAACAGACGCAGGATATTGGCCACCATGATGGACACAGAGCTGGCCGAGGCCCCGATGACCCCCACCACGCGCTCAGGCTTGGACACGATGGGTGCGCCCCCACCCAGGCACTTGACATCAGAGCCATCCTTCTCAATGAGCGCCTGCACAAAGGTGAGCGACTGTTCGAGCGCGTGCGTGTCGCGCGAGCATGTGTCCAGGATGCGGGCGCCCAGCGTGATGTTGGGCAGCAGCGAGTGATCGTTGTTGATGCGGTCCAGCGCAAAGAGCATGGCCTCTAGACGGTGAATGCCCTTCTCCTTCTTCAGCTCTCCGCACGCTTTGCCGTCGTGGCCACGTGCGTGCACTGGGAAGAGGCCGCCTAGCGAGATGTCGCCGTCGATGCGGATGGAGTTGAGGTGCGTGTGCCCGGGGCCCTTGGGACGGGCGGCTAGCGATGGCAGGACGTGGCACAGCAGCAGGAGGACGACCACAGGCACCAGTGCCAGGCTGCGGTGACGGCCCAGGAAGGCCAGTCTGCTGGCAGAAACCAAAGACATGGCAGCTGGCCAAACTTGCGTGTACCTTCCCAACAATCTCTTACTCCCTTTTTGTTCTCGTTTTGGTACTCAGTTCAGACCGGAAAACACAACCGAATCAACAGCGATCACTCATCCGGGTAGAAGGCATTCTCTTGGATTTATTTCATTGCTCAAAGCTATGTTTTTGGACCGGAAATGGAAAACAATTTGTCATGGACTTTGGCTCTGTTAAATTTGAGCCCCAATCTGCATGTTTGGTTCAAGTGGAGGTGGGCAGGTCTCTGATTAGGACTCCTCTCCAGACCTTGCAGATTCCCCTCAGAGGCTGTTTTGGACAGCACAGAGGTGAGAGATAATCCTGTGTACTCTCTCCTCCTCCTCCTCTTCCCCGTCCAAGCGGAGCTCTAGTAAGCCCCACTGTTCTCCCAAAGGGGCCCAGCGTGTGTCAGTCCCTCAGGCTCCCCAGGTTGACAGGCGAGGGAGTGAACACCTGAACAATCAGCACAGACAAAAGCAAGGGGAAGAGAGAGTTAGAGGGAGCAAGAAAGAGAGAGAGAGAGAGAAAGGAATCAACTGAGCCACAGCACGAGAGGAAGAACATTTGTGTGTAATGTTTTTGGACACTGCAGTCTCTAGCTAGCACTTCCTTCTTCCCTCCTCCTCCCTCCATCTCAAACTTTCCTTTCTGCACTGCAAAAAGTCATTCAGGGGGTTTGTAAATATGACAATAGCACAAGATTAAACTAACTTTATAAAAACTGTGATATGAGTTCATTGATCATGTAAACCCCAAATTACCCCCCAAAAATGGCTAATGCTTCAACAGTATGTTCCTTTTAAGTCTAGTGGTATAATTGCAGTTCATTCTGCAAAAATAAAAAAGTAATTGGCTAACATATACTATTTCAAAGATCCTAATCCTAATATTTATGGTAACATTTAGCAAAACGATTTGATTATCTTGTGCATAAACACAACTGTTGCAGTAACTACATTTATCAGTGTTTCTAAATGTTTATTC
>JAGFZM010000412.1:53102-81252 GCA_017657215.1 Limnothrissa miodon | reverse complement strand
GTCACTCACTAAGGCACAAGAAAACACCACTAAACACCACTAACAACTCATCTATTCCACAAACAGGACTCAGTGTTTGCTGTGGGGGATGGAGGAGGGGGGTCTGCACACAGCAAATTGGGCAGTGATTATGTTCAGCTATAGAACATTTGGACTAGAGTGTTTAATGGGCTCCAATAAAGTAATATATAGACTGCCCAATTTGTATTTATATGTAGGCCTTAGTTTGTTTAACTGCGCAGGTTTCCCCATGGAGGGAGGAGTTATTGGCGCATATCTGCCTAATTGATTGGCCTGATGATGGCCTGATGGGCAAAGCCTGGCGATTGGCTGCCTTGTTGACCACCTGGTCTATTTAAACCCTTTTTGGAGGGAAAGTCAGGGCTCCTTGTTGGAAGGAGACTCTTTGTTTGTTGCACCTGAGTGCTGTAGCCCAAGCTGGCGTGAGCTTTAGGGTTTTTTCTGATCTGTGTAGTTTCTTTAAGTTGTGTATGACAACTCACAGTTTTTCTCATTTGTTTTAATTTACTTTATGTGTGTTTTGTCCTTTTTGAATTTCTTTCTTACATTTTTGTATTTTGTTTAGCACTTGGTTTTGGGTTTTTTGGTTAAATAAATTTATATATATTTCTCACCCTCATATTTTGTCACTGTCTTGGCTTTACTCTCCCAACCACAAGGCTACCCTACAACATATTGTATTCTTGTATATTAATCTACATTTCATTTTGTATTTTATTTAATTGTATGTATTTATGGTTTATATGATTTATAACATTAGCAAATTAAAACATTTAAAACATTTCAGTAATTAAAAATCTCAAGAAAATAAAATTAGTTATTATTATTTTTCTTCACAGACTGACTGATCTCACTGAACAGATATTTAACCTTTAGTGGTGTGCTGGCCAACAAACAGAAACCTTATATGATTCACTTCACACACGATCTGACTGTGTCTGTTTTTTTTCATATGTGAATGTATATGTGTGGAACTGTTTTCTTGAGCATTTTATTCTGGAGGTAACTCATGGTACTTTCCAGGCAGTTAAATACATATTTGTTGCTCTCAAAATTAAAGTCATAAGTATCATTTGCCACCAGTCTCCAGTGCAGTGAAATTGTATTTGAAATGTACAAATACAAAAGCCAGCCAGAGACTGCTCTGGGCATTACATGTGACCCGTGCAGAGAAAAAAGTAATTTCTTCCTGGTTTGGGCGGCTGGATAAGTAATCAATAATGCATGAATATTTAAGTTTGCTGAAATAACCCTGGTGCTGGAATAACCTTAGCTGTGGACGACTCAGTCTCCGGCATACAACTGCAATGGTAACGATAACATCACAACCTGCATGGCTGAACCTCCCCTTCATTAGTGCATCAAAACAAGACAAGAGCGGAGATACGAGGTGCATTTCAGCACTTCACAAACACTCTTCAACTGTGGCCCTTTCTCATTCGCCATGCTAGCGTAATCAACAGGCCTCTTAGACTTAGACTTAGCTAAAGGAGAGGAACGGGAAACCCATCCACTATACTACACAACAAGGGACCATAAAATAGTCTTTATTATTGTCGAGATGCTGGTTTCGTTCCACAAGCCGCCCGCACTGTCTTTTTTTCCATTTTATTTTATTTTTTTCTTCTCTTTTTCCAAAATGCCTGCCCTCTGAAAACACTTCAACAGCATCCTCCCTCTGAACTAAAACGCTTTGTGATCTGAAAAGATGTCATTTCCACCAGAAATATGCCGACAAGGGGAGAGGGAGCGAGATGGGAGAGAGGGAGAGCCTGAAAACTAGAAACTAAACTGCTCGCCTCCCATTTTCAACATCAAAAGGAATACGTGCCTGCACTCTAAAGACCAAACACATCTCTTTGGCATATGGGTCTGTGGGAAAATAATAAAAAGTGCGCAATGAATGAGGACAAGAGCCTGCACCAGGCCCATCTGTATGTCTGACACATGTGCTCTTTCACAAGGTGCTGGGGTGTTTTTTATTGGGGGGAAGGGGGTGTTAATGGGGTTGGAGCCATGCGGAGCTCTCAGCATGAGAGAGGAGGGGCATGGTAATTTACTCTCCGAGCCCTCGCAACACAAGCTCCCTCTCCCTGGTTCCCAGCCAAGAGGAAGCGGTCCTGGCTGAACCAAGCACACCTTCTTGCTCCACCTCTGCCCCACAGGGCAGCCTGGCCAAGGCCACTGCCTTTGTCATGCAATCATGATGCAAGCTGGGAGGAAAGCACTCTACCCGCAGAGTGTGAGCGTATTGTCCACTCATAAAACCAGACCTTAGACCTGTGCATTCAAATCAGAGAGTGTGAGTGTATTTTCCACTCGTAAAAACCAAGACCTAAAACCTGTGCATTCAAATCAGAGAGCGTAAAAGCAGAGGGATAAATGCAGCTTCTGTGTTCTATTTTGGAAAGTGGGGATGATCCCACTTTATATAGACCAGTATCAAGCTCTTATACGCTGAAACCAAAAATCACAGAAGAGGTGATATGGTGATGTCTTGCAACATGCCCACTTATGCCAGCCCAAAATTATTTACATGTGCTCCTATTGTATAGCGTATGAGGTTGCCATGCCTTGGTCAGTATTGAATTATCTTTGTTGAACTGCTGACTGTTGACATTAGCCGCACAACATATGTGTTTTATTTGGTTAGCCTGCTGGCCAGTTGGCAAGGCTTTCCAGACATGGTCTAGGCTAATTCCTATTCTAACAGCATTAAACAAATAGCATCTTAAGAGTAACAAAGTCATCTAATAAACAAGCTTTTACAAGTGCCACACGGGAGAGATTGAATTACTTATTTGCCCTCTCAGCTTTGACAGCTTTGCTGCCTGACAGATTTGAGTATGAGGTAAACAAATTATTAATGGTAAATAACTCTAACCTCTGCTATTACTTCGCCATCACTGAAGTTTTTCTAGAGAGGATGCCAGGCTGACGTAGACTGGCATAGACATGGTGAGAATGCTCTGGTGAATGCCAGCTTAGATGTGCGATGCCGCAGCACTTGGCAGGTAGCGAAGTGTGATGTGGTCCCAGAGGGTTGGGGAGACTGGGAGCACCCAACAGCCTGTCATCCATGTGGTGTTATTTATGTGCTTCTCTGGCATGTGATCCCATACACTGATACTACACTGTTGAACAGAACATTCTGTTACAGTCACAAAAACATGCTCTTTAGTAAGTATACTGTAAACTACCATGTCCCTTGAGTATGCTAGATCTTACATAGATATCCACAAAGAATGAGCCGGAAATAATGTACAGTGATTACAATCATAAAAATGAACCAAACATTTTGGTGACAATCACTGTTTGGACTGATGAGTTGTCTGCGCCTCCAGCTCAAGAGACCATCTGTTTTGCTGTCAGAGCATACACACCACAATGGGCCTACGGTCCAATCTCCAGGAAGCAGAGATGTCACTCAACATATTATTCAACCTTGAATAGCTGCCGTGCTGCAGCAAATAAAAGGGGGTAATAAAGTGTGGCCATTGTAACCTTTTTTAGAGCTCTGCAGCTTTAATTAGTACTCACAACGGTAATTAGCAGCTGGATTTGTGAAGACAAACAAAAACACGAGGGGGTGGGGGTTAATGCTTAAAACAGCAATACACATTTAATGTTAATTTTGTGATAACCAACCTAATTCATTATGCATGAACTATCACAAGGCATAACCTTTGCAGACATAAACAATTGTGGAAAGGCAAAATGAACTTGTGATGAGGTTTGTGTAGTGGATGAAACTCGCAAAGAATTTCTAATTTGGCTTCCCCCAGAGGAGGCATCCAGGTTATCACTCATCTCTTGGCAAAGACATCCAAGGAGCGTAGGAGTTAAAAAGTGGGAGGAGGACTATCTTGTTTTCCCAAGTCTAATGTTATATCTTTTTTTCACATGCCAGGAGATGGCTGTGTACAGTACAGAGCCGGCTGTTTTTGTTTCATGAAATCATGAAGCTTATAAAGTCTGTGCAATCGTATCTGGATCGAGTTCTACCTTCCAATTTCTCTTCCCTGCACAAGAGCCCTTGCAACTGTTGACCTACTTTATTAAATCAATAGTGTGTTTTTCTCTGGGGGGAACAGAATCAACAAATACTTCATGACTTACAGTCATTCTGACCTGCTGAGGAGCGCAGTAATCACTGGGAGGGTCAGCACAAACTATGTGTTCAAACAGAGCGACCCACGTGGCTGGCTGCAGCCATGGCTGAGGCAAGACACTATATCCTTGGCCTGGAACATCTCACCCTTGAAACATAATGCTGCTGCACTGAAGAAACAGCTGTATCAGCAATAGCATCTTTATTCACTTTTCCTGTGTGCCCCCAAACTTTGAGTTAACACCACGCCGTGCCTTTATCTAAACCATCGCGCCCTAAAATTAGGCAGGCTTGTGGTACAATCAGAGTGGAGTCATCTATGATGGATCAAACAGAGGCACATCAAAAGAATCATTTCATGCAAAGCAGCAAGAGCCAGGCGCCCTTCTCTGTTCAGAAAGGCACCACACAGAGTGGGAGAGACCAGCATGTCACAAATAGGCAAAGAAATATGGATTGAAGAAATGTCTTTTTCATCTGTGCTAGCTCAGAGGATGGAGCTCACCTGCCTGTGATTGAAAGATTCTCTGCACTGCTGATCTAGGTTATTTTTACTGGAAAATAAACAATGCATTATGGGTGCTTGGAGTTTAGAAAAGAGTTGGGTTTGCAGTATGCATCCATCTATTTCATAAATATTTAATCAACAGCCTCAATTTTACAGTTAATCGCAGGTTGATATGTGCTGTATGCACTATCCAAGGTCAATACACCCCATGAGCGATATCTCATGTTTTATGATACCTGATACAAAGATAGCTGTTATCAAGGCTATTAATACACTATACAGTGTATCCTATGCCTGCTGTGAATTTCTGAGTGTCTATTTTTACTTGATTTTTTATTGGTTTATCCTTAATGGCTTTCACTAAAAATTCTTCAGCGGCTTTGTTTGTCAGGGTAAAAAATACCTCCTCATGACAGCTCTGCACAACTGTGATCTAATTTTGCACCCTCTGTCTGTGAGCCCAGTCGTCTATATATAAAAACAGAACTCTCAACCGGAACCCATTCACTTCACAACAACAGGTTGCCCTTCGCTGGAAACGTCTATACAATAGTGTTTCAGGCTCCAATAGGCGGTGAACAGTAGTAATAGCCCTTCAAATTATGGGTCTCTATGTTTAGACAAAGAGAGAAAGAGAGAGAGAGAAGGAGAGTGGGTGAGAGAGAGAGAAAGGGAAAGGATGGAGGAGATCAATTAAATGTAACCATTAAAGTATAAATAGAAAAAACATTTAGAGACTTAACCAAGAAAATCGTGACTTCAGTGCTGAGATCAGGGGCCTTATTTATCAACCATATACTTGGTACTGTGCGTAAAGGGTGCATACGGTCATTCCTGTGCAAAGACTGGATTTCTGCATATATGCAAGCTTAGAGCTGTGCTTAAGTTAAATATACGCAGCCCTCTGACCTTGCTTAAGCACAAAACAGTGGAGTGCAATCATGACTCTCAAAGCATACTGTATGCATGCTTTACACCCATCTCAGGTTTCACTTTATTGATAATTACCAAATGTACTAATCCATGTGATGGAGTCATCCTCATGAGTTAATCTGAACAAAAATGGTTCAAACACACAAAGGAAAGGCATTTGAAAATGTAGTATAACTCATCTTGAAGATGTAGAGCTTATTTCCCACTGCAGAAAGTGTGTTTTCAATGAGTATATGACAATTTGTTTCCACATGTTTGAGACCTACCAATGTTTGCGAGGATATTCATGCCCTTTATGATTAATTAGTGGTGTTTCAGGATGCAAATGAACCTGATGCATGACATTTATGATGTAGAAGGTGTGGGAATTATCACTGCAGATCACATGCTAGTACGTATGACAGCACCAGTATACACATTTCTATAAATATGTATTTTCTGTACTTTTGCACTTTTCTGTACTTCTGTACTTTTCTAACTGTGACTTGTATGGTATAATTTAGAATGTTCTCTATGCACCGTTGATAAATGAGGGCCCAGAATCTCATCCAGTCCCAGGGAGAAGCTTTCATGCTGGGTGAAATAGGGGCAGATGTCAAGGTAGCCTACGGCTCCTGAATCAGGGGCTACGGCCTCTGACCTCTGCAGCTCCTCATTATGGAGTCCAGCATTTATGACCCCCTTGACACCCATGCCGTAACAACTACAGACCCCATTCAGGGTGCTGCTTTTCTTTCGATCTCTTCAGATTCCTTTCCTTCACGACCATGACATGAAAATAACAAGTTTGGCAGAGGTCTCCTCAATCTCTTGTAGACTCCATCCATACAGCCTATGCTAGATATGCCACATCAATATGAAATATGTTATATGTTACATGATGCATACTGTAATTACATGCAATACTGTAAATATAATGCATTATGCTAAATGAATGATCCTATCTGAAGCATGCATATGTATACGTGTTTGAAGTGTCTCCCATAATGAACCAGATATGTGTAATGTGGATCTCCTCTGGGTTTCCTGTGCATCACCTCCCCACCAGGCTTCTCCCCACCCCACCTCGGGGCTATCAAGGGTGGGCAGTGGGGTTTGAGTGATCCCCTTACATTGCCCCAGTTATGCCCAGTGTGATGCTCAGCCCCGCTGAAGCTGTTGTCTCTGTTTGGTTAATGACCCATCGGAATAGCAGTGGAGAGAGCACTGTATATCAGGGCTCTGCTGGTGACTCCACATTACAGCTGCCATCTGTGAGAGTCACTGTAATGGTCCAGGACCCTCTGCATGAAGGTGGGTCACATTTACTCTTTCACTTTGATGGTTGGATGACTGACTGTAAGACTCTTGTGGACAAGGTGGCAATAAAACAATTTTACTCTGGTTTTAAATTATTAATAATCTCCAAAATTGAAAAGAAGCCAAGGTGCCATTTTTACTGGGTAGTATTTACACTGCTACCTGACATATGCAATTCATGGCTGAGAAGGAAATTTAATGGAGGCTCTGAAAGTGAGTGAGCGAGCCATTTTCCTAAAATTGCATTAATCAGTGGAGTATCAAACTGACCCAGGGCACAGCAATAGAAGTTCGTTTCAAGCATCATCACCTTATCAGCTCATGTCATAAACATTAGGTGACAGAAACATGTCATTTGACCTAAGGACCACATTTCAAAGTTGACCAAGCTTCAACCACTTGAACAAAAGCTTTGTATAAATACAATATTCATGTCACAGCAATAATGTAAATATAAATATAAGTAAATATAATCCTGTTCAACGTAAAGTGTTAGAATAATGAAGTGGCGGCCAGTGCTAACTGTCAGTCGGTGTTAGACTCTCTGCACTCTGCATATCATTATCTGGAATTCATTTTCAAGGAACCTGGACCTTTCCATTAAGGCATAACTGAATAATAAAGGCTATGGGAAACTGGCTCATGAACTAAAAATGTTACAGTTTGATTGAAAAGTTTTTTTCTAATTATATAAACATATTGACTGAAAATAAATGGCTTAACTAACTTTGCATCTGAACTTGTCTCTTGTTTTTAAAGAAGATATAATATTACGTGTTTTAACAATGCTGACAACAGTCTGGTGTTCATACTGTCGCAACTCAGGTTACACTTTGCACTTCTAACACTGGTCATGGCGTCAAGCACATGTAATTTAGAGTTAATGGAATCCAATCAGGGCAAGATGGACGGTCTGAGGCTGTCTGTTATCTGTGTGGCGCTAGCGAGTGAGCGACCCAGTCAATAGTGAAGACAGCCATCCCTGTCAGACGGATTGATTTATCTGTGTGCTGGCTCCTACTGCCTGTCAAGATTAAAGAATTTATGGCTTATCAAAGATGTCCTGGGAGCATGCCCCTTCACACACTCCTAACACCCCTCCACCCCAGAGACAAACTTGTGCGCATCAGCAAAAATATGTGTGTCCGACATTATGACTCTGGAAGACTTAATTGTTAAGTGTCCGATAAGCATATCACTTTGCCGAGCGCCAGCTGATCTGTGAATGGATTGAAGATGAAGCAAGCATCACATGCGGCCCTTTGAACTCACATGCTCTGAACCCGAGGAGAAGATTAACAGAGTAGAGAACAATCACATTTAATTAAACAAAGTGCCAATGTAGAGTTATCTTTTGTGTACGTTTTTATAGTAAGTCTAATTTAGTAGAGTGCAACAGTAGAGCTGTTTGGTGTTGAGCTTTTGTACAGGATGAGACACTAGACTATGGCTAAGGATTACATAAAATTGTGTATTGCTTTTAAATAGTTTTTTGTTACATGTATTTGTTTACAAGCCAAATGATAGGAATCAGCCACGATCACTTTTAAGGATCACGTTGACTGACAGGATAAAAAATGGTGTTATGGTGGGGTGCCAACTGCAAGCTTGTTCTTGGCAAGCTATAGCCCAGCTATAAATGCATGCATATTTCCATCCTCCCAAATACACGTTTGTTCACCATCACAATGCCTTGGAAACTGTGAAAGAAAGACAAAACTGTAAAAGAGGTCTTTAAGGTCTTATGAGGCCCAGTTTGCTGCCACCCCCGTTCTCACCTGTGATCACATTTTTCGAGACAGCACAATAGCAAGATAAGTATGAGTACAATTACTTTAGCTCACAGTGAGACTAAGGTTACCAACCTCATAGCATTTGTCATCCCTGCTGTTAGCTGTCATACCGCTTTGTTACACTACCCACAATTAGCCAGCTAAGTATAATAGCTTCATATACTATATTCAGTTATTACTGTATACCTCGCAGATGGGAACATGTCAAAGCTTTAATGTGTATGAAGCATGTCGGTGCTATGGTGTCCAACCAGAGATAGATTCTACAGTATGCATGGAGGTCATCCTGCCATTCATGTATTAATTCATGTAGAATATACAAAGATGAATTCTGCTAATTTGGGGCTCAGTGACTGAGCAATGCAATGCCTTTGCAGAAATGTAATACGCATTTGAATGTTTCTTTTTAACCCACTGTTCAGAGTAGACTTCATCACAGGAAAGATAAAAAAACGGACCTAAACAATATGCACATGCATAGTGTTGAATAACTCTCTGTGAGTAGCACATAGGATAGGCCTTTGGAATGAATCGGAGTCAAGAGTCAAAATGACATAACATAACACTCATCACACTCCTCTGACATTCCCCCCTCCCTCCCCATCATCACCAGCTGGGTCCCTGTCCTTAAGTCAATGTGGTAGGCTCTGCCCCTGCCATCAAAAAGTCTGGCAAGGTCGGCCAAGTCTAGCCATTCCAATCCTGGACTATGAACAGGGTCTGTGCCACTGACTTTCTAATAGTAGTCCATGTCAGCCGAATTACAGCTCTTACAATAGGACTAGTGACATATTCACATCACAAATCAGGATTTGAAAAGGATAGCCTCCTAAAAGCATAGTATTGTGTATTTGCCTAAGATTGCATATTCTTTACATTAAGTGAAGTCAGAATTATTTGATTAAAAAGGGCTCTAAACATGGCTCAAATGGGGGGTTGAGAAAAAGATAAAAGATACTTTTATTAAATAACATTTATTAAGACATTAAACGGAACAAATAAAATTAAAGTGAACACCAAAGAACAATAAGGCTATTGACTATGCAAATTATTAACTATATAGGTTACTGGCCTATATTTCTGACAAATCGTCGCTTGTATGGCTCTTATAGTTCTATACTGTGCGTGTTTGGAGGATGTTAGAAGAACTTTTGGTAGCACATTTTGAGAGAAATGCGCCCGACTTTGTAATGTATAAGGGGTGCATATCCATTGCCATAATAATTCTAATCAGTAATTTTTGTGCATCCTCATGTTTGTTCGTTTTGCCGGTCACTTGGTGAAGCTTCTTAAAACACTTACGGCAATTTGAGTGGGTCTTGGCGACTACACAAGTGCCGTCCTTCTTTTCCTTGGTAGCCGAAATGTTGCCATATACTGACTTAAACATATAAGAAGGGTCTACAATCTCTGGGATAGTTGCCGTTTCATCACGTTCAACTTGCTCAACTTTTGTAGACAGGTGTCACATGACACGTAATTGGGGGAGGCTTACGGATAACATAACTAGTTCTTAACTAGTTTTGTGGTAACGGCAGTGTTGGGAAAGTTACTTTGGAAATGTAATGTGTTACAGTTACAAGTTACTCTATCTAAAATGTAATAGTAGTGTAACTATTTTGATTACTTTAGCAAAGTAAAGTAACTAATTACATTTGATTACTTTTTCATTACTTTCTCACATTTTGAATGAATTTTGTCAGCTTTCAATCATTTCCAGTTTTTAAAACCATGGATTATCCTTTAAGTATTAATCAACACTACAAGATCCCTACAAACTCCTTAGACTTCAGTGCATTAACTAGAAGTTGTCTAATTTGTGTGATTGCTAGCTCATTTTTACTTTCTGCAATGGGCTAGAACAGGGATGGCCAACCGGCGGTCCTGGACTGCATGCGTCTCTTTGCTTGGTCTCTTGCATTCATATTGAAGTTTTTGTTTGTGTGTGTGTGTTCGCTTCACAAATGTGCATGTGTGTGAGATGAAAATACAGTCAAGTTTTCTGGCAGGGGGCAAGGTCATTTAAGTAATCAATTTGTTAATTTCGCTCTCAAAATGGCAGGGAATAAATGCACAGCAAAGCGAAAATATGAAGATCAACACAGGACGTTTGAAATGGGGGAGTTTATAGTTTTTTTGTTGAACGTAATGGCAAATCATTCTGCCTTAAATGGAGGGTGGGTGTGGGTGAGAGAAAGGGGTGATATTAATGTGTGCCCATGTATGATGTGGCCCTTGCGGTAACACAGTAAAAATGTGACTCTTGGTCTCTGACTGGTTGACCATCCCTGGGCTGAGCCAACACTGAGTTTCTATCAGACATCGCAAGTGCAGACTGCTTCGTAAAGTGGGTGGAGTTGCCTATTCAAACATGACGACAAATGTTTCACTGCAGAAGATATGTAACTTGAAATGTAATCCTGAATATTTCCTCAATGTAACTGTAATTTAATTACACAGTTTTTCAATGTAACTGTAACTGATTACTGTTACTTTTATTTTGTAATTAAATTACGTAATTTTGTTACATGTAACTAGTTACTCCCCAACACTGGGTAACGGTCTATGTATTTTATAATTGTAACTTCAAATAATGCTAATAATAATTTAAAGATGTGGTAGCATTGGATCTTGACGGGAAGGATAACTCCAGTTGGAAGGGGTGTGTCACGATTCTGCCTTCTCACACCGTGAAACAGGTTCATGGTTCTGAGTTTCACGATTTCGGTTTCATATTGCATATCGTTACAGCCCTAGCTTTGATACACACAAAGCCGTGGATGTAGAAGTGATTTAGAATACTTTTTTTTATTTAAGTGTGTGTCACTTCCTTTGCAGTTCTTTTTGGAAGTACACTTTGCATCTTATCACTATTTTATTTTAGTGTTAGAAAAATGAACCTGTTCTCCATAATATTTTAGTTTCAATAAATTTGCACAAAGGTGTTTTTAACAAATTTTCCTCATGTAATTGATATAGTTCCTTTTCACTTTGGGCAAGGAGGAGACAGAAGGCATAATTAGATTTGCAGTGCGATTCAGTGGCACAATGATATTTAAATTATGCATACTTTTTAAGGGCAATAGATAGGACACGGTATGCATGTTTCTTGGAAATCCTTCTCAAACTGAGCCTCCTTTCACCCAGGGCTATCAGACCACCTGGTCCAGGGTTATGTCCTAATTAACCTTTACCTCATTTGATCTTATTATTTTCCTTATTAGATGCCACCATTTTCCACTTAATCAGTGGCTAATTAAAGGATATCTCTGAAATCCCTTTGTGTGTTATTTCGTCTGAAAATCCAGGAGGATTTGTATATTATGTTTAATGAAGGTCTAATCAGCAAACGGGGTGGCTAGATAAAGCCATTTGGTCCAATTTAGAAGCCCAAGTGTTTGCTTCTGTCTAAAGGACTATGCAGGATATGAAGATGGATCTCCAGTTACCCTGCGTGTACTTAACCTTTAATGCTTTTTCACAACAGCACAAATGAGCACAGACTGTTTTTTTTATAATTAACATATATTAACAAAAAGTTCACAATGAATTAGGCCTTTTCTTTTGATATCTTAATAAGAACCTTGATTTCTACTCATTAATCTACTTATTAAGTATTGAGCCGTCGGAACTACCCAAGGTTTCTTCCTCTACCATAACAAGTAAAAACAAAAAACGCTGCTAGGGAGTTTTTCCTTGCCCCTGCTGCTCATTGGGCCTCTTGTGTTAAGCGCTTTGTGACATGCCTTTTGTAAAAATGCGCTATATAAATAAAATTGAATTGAATTGAATACTAAGTGCAATAAAAGAATGTCTCATAGTATACTGTTTTAATACATCCTGAATACAGAACATTTGCATAAGAAGGAAAAATACAGCTTAATCTCATTGCTATAGTTCACTGCCCAGGTTTTTAAAACTGTTTTCATCATGTAATTCATATTCCTTAAGTAGCTAAATGCCTGACTATAGAATAGGGAAGCCATTCATGGCCAATAAGTACATACTGCACAGGTGCTTGCTGCTATTCAACCAGTTGCCACTTTAGAACAGGGAGCCTACAGTATCTCACAGGTGTTAAGAGTTGTTTGTCACAGCACCTGAGCAGTGAACTATAGAAATGAGGATGAGCTGTATTCATCATCAACAAGGGATTTGTGAATATATGCCTGACAAATGACTGGTATTGCCTAACACATGCTTTATCACTTATACAGACATGTATAATTACTTATGCATTGGGTTAACATGAGAACCTCAAAATAAAGTGTTACCAATCTTAGACACAACTTAGACGCACTGATGTTTTTGAGTATAGCAATAGCATAAAAATGAAAACAAGAAATTGTCACCACACACACATGCCCATATTAAAGACACTCATACAAAGTACCCCAGTAGACACACATGCAAACACAGACAGGTGTGCATGCATACATTCAAAGGAGCAATTTGCCAAACACACAGATTTTGGGTCCCTCAGCAGAAATCACAATTGAGCACAAATGCTGCAGATATCAGAGGCTCATTGGTCAGGCGCATCAGATAGATGAATGCCTCCACTACAAGAGGGTCTTGAACTGAATAATATTCAAGATGAACTTTGCAGCATCCACACACACACACACACATACACACACACACACACACACACACAGAACCAAAAGTGCTGCTCATTCTAGACACGTTACTATAATCCTTTCCAACAACACAGTGGATTTCACTGTGATTTCACTGTTCACTGGCTATCTTTGAGTGTATTTTCTCTTTCTCCACCTATCCTGATAGATTCAGCCAGTTGTGTTTCATAGACTAATATCTTGTGACAAGATGTAGGACTACAAAGGTGTAGTCAGTGATGTAAACATGTAACACACAAACACACACACATATACTTTATACTTTTCCCATTTACTTAATCTTACAAGGCAATTGTGTTGACTGCGTTATCTACAGTTTTTTAACAAATCCTATGGCCAAGACTTTTTAGAGATCTCTCTCTGTTGGGGTTTGTTTTCTTCCCTATAAGGATGCCCAAGGACAGACCTGATATCTAGTAAGAAGCATGAGTTGGCAGTATAACTGGCAGTATAATTCTACAGATCCCACAGATAAGAAGAGCTGTTTTAACAACTGGCAGATTTGGTAAACTACGGCTATAACCACAAAATCTTTAAATCTTTCAGTATGTGCAATATACTGTACATGGGCATTATTGGTGTATAGGCTATATATAGTGCATTATTCTGTACCTTTTCTCAAAGGCCTTTTTATCTGCCGCTCATATTAGCATCTAGACATCTGGATACGTGTACATATGTATGTTGTCTTTGAATTATTTATGTTCATTGCCTAGTGGCGACAAAACAAAATCATTTGTGTAAGTTTGAAATGGCTTAACTGTGTCTTTCTCTAAACAAACAAATAAATAAAACAACCAGCATGTCTGATACTTGTTTCCATTCACAGTCATTAAGAAAAAAAAGCCTGGTAGTGACAATGGTTAATTAGCAGTAGCTTCAAGGGTTAGAGAGGTCTTTTTAATTGTGTTGCTTTGTTAGTCCTCATTCTAGTGACACTGGCATTACATGGGTTTGATAATGCTCAAATGTTCACTTGCACACCTAAAATGTGAAAGAAACTGGGCTTATAGGAATCACTTTCTGCCTGTGGCCAAAGAAATCCATTCACAGAATCCATTCACAGTTACTGTTGAAAGCATAATTTGTCCCCTCAATTGTACTAAATCATAGATTTGTGTATGAAAGATACCCACAATTAAAAAAATACCTGGATGTTGTCAAGTCAAGCGCATGGTTATTAAAAATGAAATTTCATTGACATATATCCAAAACATATGTTCTGTGAGCCTCACAGCTCCTGTATCAGTTTTAATATGGTTGAAAGAAGAGTTCACCTCTGGTTCGAGACGGGAATCATCCATCTAGGTTTTATGAGGTTGCAGGAGTCCGCAGTGAGGGTATTGATTTTAATTCTAGACTTGACAGACCCTCACATTCCCCATATCACCTCATGGATATACAGGAATAGTAGAAGAACAAGTTCCATGTCAAACTAATGTAGTCCACCTGGTTTGTTAGATTCAATGTGGCCTCTTGTAGTACGCCATTTGCTTCACAATTTGAACATTACTTTTTTTTGAGAATGTATAATATATTAATAAATAAAATCAGCTTCCCTATAACTAATGGCATGTGGAATATTTAACCCATTACACCAGTTTACTCCGCAGACAATAACATTTGCAACAACTGGGTAAGAAGTGAACATTTTGGTGATAGTAGGCTACCTTCAATGCTTGTCGCAACTCTCCACTCATTTTCATCTGTCCACGCATTTAACTGGCTTTGACGACCACTAAATCTTGCCACTTGCCACCATTAAACTCTAGTCATTCCCATTCTGTATTTCCAAACAGGTGAAAAGATGCCAGATCAGAACAAAACAAAAAAAACAAACTAATAGGATGGAAATAATGCACCAAAACCCTGCATGCCAAACTCTGCATGGCACCCCTCTCTTCAACTTTCAACTCTTTTCATTTACATTTTCATCCATCTTTTCCACATTGATGGACAGCTGGTAGAATTTGTATTTCAGGTGAACAAGGACCCAGGTGCTGTTTTAAATGCATAATAATTTGTCATCAACAGCTAAGCAGGAGGGAACCTAATGACAGTAGATGCATGACATGTTCCAGGGACAGCACATAAATTGGGTCATTTATGAAGACTGTAGGCAACAAAATCATCAGGCTATCAATCAAGCGTATGGCCAGAAATACATTAGGTAGCTCTGTTTCACTGTAAAGGCCAACCTCAATAATCTGTAACAGATAATGTATTGTCTGTCGGTCAGTATTGGGAAAAGGTCTCTGATGCAAAATTAAGGGGTTTTGCTTCTTGCCAAAACAAGAAAAGAAACAACACCTTTTTAAAATGATAAGTCTTGAGACATCTGCTAATAAAGAAATAGTTTGTCTCAATGATACATACATTCTATAGAACACAGTTCCAATAGGATACAGTAAGGGACTGCATGCAGACTGGTATGAAAGATTCAAGGATTCAAGGATTTTATTGTAAGGTGTATTGAAAGATATGAATCAGAAGCAATAAAACACATTGCCATTGACGGCAGTGTACATATATATATATATGTATATATATATATATATATCTTTTCTTTTTACAAATACATATATATATAGGACATCTACATTTTAGAAAGCTTGTTCAAAGCCAGTGGTACTCTTGGAGCAGATGGTACTCTCTGAGAAGATGACCTAATATCAAACTCAAAAGTAAGGATGCACAGGTTTTGTTTTGTAAGCTTCACTTCTCAAACTTGTCGAACCAAGCTTGTGCTATGAGGACAGAGGACATCTGTCTTTGCATGACTGAAGATTGACAGCAAAATTGTTTGAAATTGAAGAACAACTGATTATGGCCATTATTTGTGTCTGGTTTATCAGTGATAGTGTACAGGAAGGTGAAGCTGAAACAAACACCACACTTAATCAGCTGAACAGTCAAATCGACATGCTTTCTCCACTATTTCAAACATTGGGAACTTCAAATTATGTTTTTAAATTGAAAATAAAATACTGAAAATAAAATTGTAAATAAAATACTTGAGTCCCATATTGAACAATGCATATAGAGATCACAATCTTTATATCCCTTTCATGCACACACTATGAAACAAATAATGTAGATTTTTTGTATATTGATGTTATTACTCTAAATTAGGCTAAAACTGAAAATCATGTAGAGGCGGGCTTAAACTTTGTCCATCAGATGCCTCTGTGTACTACTTGACGAATCCACAACCAATCAGACCACTCATTCTGATGACGTATGCGTAAGCTCGATTCTCATTGGTGCCCACAGATTTGGGAAAAATAATTCCTCTAAAATGGCAGCCTTGCCAGACTGACTTGCTCGCAAAATTGAATGTAGCGTCACAGGAAGTATGGGCGGGCCCAGGCTAGATATTACATTATCAGAATGGGAATTTTTCGAAATGCATGGTATCTGTGGCATGGCATATGTGTGTGTGTGTGTGTGTGTGTGTCTGAAGTATATGAATATGATAAACAAACAAAAAATGAAGATAAAATTACTGTCCACATATGTGGATGTTGCGCATGACAAGCTTACTTACTACAAATCAGCAGTAACTAGATTAAGGTATGCATCATCTAATGCATAACAAAGGGCTAGCATGTTATTATTTTGCATGTTAATAAGCTGCTACTTAATTGTGAATATGTGAATAAACATCATATTATTATTTTTTTTAAATATCATCCTAGAAAGAATTTTCAAAAGTGGATGTGCCAAGAATATCCAAAAATGCGGGATGAATATTTCCAAAAGTCTCTTAATGGTCCCTTGCATTTTCATATTCATGCTCTTTTAAAACCACTCAGTGCTTTAATCTAGACAGCATCTGCATGAGAAGCTCATCAATATGTCGAGAACATAGTGTTGCCTGTGACACAGCATCTGTTCTCGTATAGCCTAAGGCCTGAGATTGAAACAGCAAGCTACATGAATACACAAGCATATCCAATGTCTGAGTTAAAGGGCAGAAGTGAAGCTCCAAGCTTCAACAAATGACCATCAGTGAGGGCACTCCCTCTTCCTCTGTCATCACATCAGTATGCACGCGCTCTACTAGGCTTTGCTAGCCTGGCTCCTGAGGTCTAGAAGGCGTTGATTATTTGACATATACTTTACATTGTTTGACTAAATACTGTATGGAATAAGTGGTGCCATAGACATCACCATCTCTGCTATTTATGCTAATAATGAATAACTATGGTATGGCCAGTGTTTTACAAAAATAAGGTCTGGTCAAATTTCTGATTGGGCGAGATGGCCATCTACGCCACGCCCCCTGTGTATGTGAGTGGTGGCAGGGGGTGGGGTTGGCTCAACCCTCGCTCACCTGTAGTATTGCGAGAAGGCATCGCACCCACATTTGTGACTTGCGCTAAGAGTTTCTGTGTGACAAAATAAAACGTCAACAAGGAAGAACTCCAAACTGATTTTTAATTAGTTGACTGAGCGTGTAAAATTAGATTGAAGCAGATACAAAACACTGGTCCTCTGTGTCAAAGACAGAAAATAGCACATTCTGAAAGCATTCTGATGGTAGGCTTTCCTGTGCACAGTATTTTTAAGAGTCGATATAAGTGAGTCTGAAATGATATGAATCACATCCTTATTTAGGCTACAAATAGCTTTATTATTTCAAGATAACACATTACATGATCATGCATTAGCCTCGCCCTCGCCAGCCCCGCCCTGTACTTTCATTTCATTTCGTCCAGAGGGTCTGGGACCGCTGCATTCTGCCGGCCCAATCAGCGATAAGTGGGAGTGTTCTAGTGAGCAATGACTCGGTTTTGTGCGCAATGTTGTCTGGCTGCGCAGTGTGCACAATAACAATGTTTTTTTTGTGCAATGCAATAGCCTATTGGCAGCTCCATATGAACAGCATTTCATCTTTGAACTGAACCGACTGGCTTGCCGTCACGAGAGAAGGACTAATAAAGTTAAGATTGTGCTTGTGATGAACCAGAAACACAAAGGAACCAGCATTTTTGTCAAGGGACTGTTTTTGGTCGTGCCTATAGATGACCTACGGTGGCCCTCTAAGACCATCCTAATGCTCCTATAAAGTGCCATGATAAAGGTGAGTTTACCCAGACTTCAACCGTCTTTGGTGTGCTAACTTGCATTGCTTGAATCACTTTTAAATGTTTACAATTCTACATTCAGTAGGCACATTTTATGTATGTATGTGGTTTTTTTTGACAGATAATTACATTTTGCTTGGTTTTGGATGTACCAGGAAATGACTTTCTGTTACAATATCATTGTGTAAAACCTTTTAACATGAACACAATCAAGTGTCGCCAGAAATATAAAACCAGAGTTTGGAACGCTCAAGTGTCATGACGACCCCCATTGTTGGCTCAGGACAGTCAGTCATGGTAATCATTCTGCATTTTCCACAATATTGCCACTCTCCCTGAACTTCCAAGCCGTTGATTGACTGTCCCGTTGCTTGGGAACAGGAGACGCAAAACCAAGTTTAGAACTCCTTTGGGAGGGGGGCTTCTAGATTGGCTGCTAGCATCTGAATTGTTAGGACATGTTGCTGTGTTTGCAGTAGACTTTAACCTAATATGCAGGGTTTAATTCTGCCTTGTTCCTTAATCAACATGACTGTTAGAGTGTTTCTCTCCTGCTGAGCGAGATGTTTTGGCTTTAGAGACGTCATTGGTCTCTCCTCTTCATAATTGGCCCTGACCTCCTGTGATAACAGGCTAATTAACCTGTCTGAAGGCTATGAAAGACAGATCCCTATGGTGTGAGATGGGAAAACACATTCATTAGTATTTTCTTTTCTGTGAACCAGAAAAAAAAATATTTTTAATAAAATTAAAAGTTCAAGTTTGTGTCTGATTGATTCCTATCATTTCAATACTTTCCCTAGTTGAGTAAAGTATTTATATTCCATTTTCATCATCACTCACCTAAAAAACCTCACCATGTTGCCTGTCATAACCTACCCACATCCCACTACAATGAATTCACAAAACCATAAATGACTCAACTCAGTAAAGTGTCAGGATGTCATAGTCATTTGATATAAAAAAAAAACACAGTATACAGTACAGTACACTACAGTGCAGTGATCATTTGCTGGGTAAGCTGTCTTTATAGTAGTTTATAGACCTCTCTCTCTTACACACACACACACAAACATGCACACACACACACACAAATACAGTACATACATACACCCACCTGCAAGCTTTCGCCTATGTTCACACCATTCATTAATTCCCTTAATCACCCCCCCCCCCCCCCCCCCTCTATTTATTTACAAATAGACTGACTGGCATAGTGTCACTGCATTTCTTACACAAAATAGCTATATGAATGTGACAATAAACACTCATTGTATCATTGTATCCTATCTTTGACTTTTCAAAAAAAAGTCCCTCTATTATCCTGACCCCAAAATCTCTATCAGTGTGCAAGGTTATCACAGCACCTATGGAGCAGACGTGAGTCATAAGCACCCTAGTATACTAAAAAGTCCAGTCCTGTGTCTGACAGTGCCTCCCCTGTTAGACACAAAATCATTTATAGATGTGGAAATCAATCATGTGCCAAGCTCCAAAAAATATTATTGCTTCAGCTCTCACTGAATCACACAGTTTAACCATTTAGTTGGATGAATATTCACCCCCATTTATTCCTTTAGCAAATTCATGTTTATTCATGCCCTTGGTGCCCTAGCAAAAGAGGCGAGGCTATATGATTCATATGCAGTCAGTGGAGAGAGCCTAGTCAGTGGAGAGAGAGCTGCTGGTGCAGAGTGGAATGGGATGAATAGTAACTAGCACAGGTCCCCAGTCAGGTGACGGGGGCTTTGTCGGTCTTCTTTGTGTGTGCACCAACATCTTGCATCAGGCTTCTTTGTGTTCAGCATGTAGATAGACAAGAAGCTTGTGCTTGAAGCTCCCCACATACACCCACCACAACTGCCAAAAAAGACAAACAAGCTGCCACCAGTACACAAATTCCATGGTAGATATTTCTGAGGCAACAGTTTCATTTCACTTCATACGCTACATATGGCTCATGCTGTGATCACTGAAATGTGTTTAAAATCACTTTTTGGTCTTTACTTTTTCCTTTTAAATTGAAGGTCTCAGTTTTGAGGTTGGAAGCGCTTCAAAGAAAAGGATTCAAATTCCCCAATTACTGCTTTGAGATTAAGGCCCTATGATTGTTTGCATGTTAAGAAAAGGAAGTTAAATCAACCCAATCAGCATTCTGAAGGGTTTGTTTTGTACTCAGATAAAAAAGCAAGACGTTCCCTGAGGGCCGTATGTCAAACTTTCCTGAGGCCCGCCAGCCTTCAGACTTCTATAGACTCTTAGACTAATGCATCCTGTATTAATCAGAGTGCACTCTCAGAGATTGGCTCCCTTGTGACCTTTAGGGACTCTTTGTGTACTCGGGTCCCTCAGAACAGAGTCTCCTTGTCAAGGGCAGCGCACATAGGACTCACAGAGATGGGTCCGTTGGGACGACGCAATCATCAGAGAGATGCTAGACAAGATGAGTGACAGGTGGGCCTCAGAACTCTAAGCAACCTGGAGACTAGTCGTGGTCCTGCAACTAGCCCTCCGATGACGCGGCCCTGTGGCCCACGCCTTTCAGATAATCCCTCTAATCAGCGCAGACACAGAGCAGGATGTCTTCGGTGGCTGTTGGCCGTCATGGCATGCTGCCTGCGCCAGGTTCGCTCTCTCTCTCTCTCTCTCTCTCTCTCGGCACCCTTTCCAAGAGCCAGAAAGGTCACGGGGCGATGGAGATGACTGCTTTGTCCTCGCTGTCGCGGAACGAGCACCTTCGTTCTGCTCCAGTTGTTCCCAGTGTGGCAGAGCGCAGCGAGGCTTTGCGCTTCACAGATGCGCTCGGCGTGGAGGCGGTTACGGTAACACCGACTGACATCTTGACAAGTGGCGTGATTGCTGGGGAGGCGGTGGAGATGGGAGGCCAGCAGGGGGAGGCTTTTCACTAGAACCCTCTAACATGCTTTTAAAAAGTTCCTGAGGCGAGCGGTCCACGGCCACCAAACCGATGCCAGGGTCCCCGAAGAGGGAGCAGGGAACCGCTGACAGGGCAGTGGGGAGGGGCAGACAAAGTGTTACGGGAGCAGGGAGTATAATTACGATCCTGGAAAGCAGTGGCGCACAGCATGCTAACTCCCCCAACAGACACACACACACACACACACCACAGAAACAAACACATGCGCACATACACCCACACACACACACATAAACACACTTTAAAACACACCGTGCAACCCCCACCTCCAGGCGGCCTCTGAATCCTCCATGTAATAACTGCCGCTTGCACCAAATCAATAATTCACCATGAGTAACTCTTTAAAAACTGTTCTTCTCCCCTCAACAGACGTTCCTCCTGCTCTCTGGTGCTCTGCATTCTGCTGCTCTGCAGGTGCGCTTTTTAATAAGACATGGTCGGGGTCCGCTGAGGATTTCTTTGTATTGCAGCAGCATGTACAATCGCTGTTTAAAGAGAGGAGATGCACTGTAATTCTACCCCGTGAGCAAACACATAAACTAGGGGCCAGGTTTGTGGCATGCCAAGGTTTTTTTGTTTGTTTGTTATTTGAAGTCCTTCATGAGAAACATTTGTGTAAATCCCAGCTAATCCCAGTAGAAATGTGGTCATCAGCAGTGTTGAGCACACTGAGCTGGTGAAATAGCAAATCCATAAATCGGGGGAGTGTTTTTTATTACAGTATCATTATTGTCTAGAAATAGAAGACATTATAATTTGTACTCTTTGCTTAGCTTATACAGATCTAAAAACTTCATTACAGATTTTATTTGTTTGCATTGTTTTATCTTTCATTGCCTTTGCTGAATTTAATATTTCAAGATATTTTAAATAAATAAAACCAAGAATACAGGTTTCTTCATCGCACAAACTCAACCATCATCATTTCTGACCATCATCCATCATTTATTGGAAATAACTTTGTTTTGTTCTTTAACAGCTGCCTTTGTCTGGAATGTGATTAAAAATGTAAGAGCTTATGGTGCATATGGAATAACGTACATTACTAATCCCCTGAATTATGCGGATACATCTAGTCTACAATCTCAGTCACCGTGTGCTACGCCCTCCCTGTACTGTAGTTAAGTGACAATGAACAACCTTATAGGCATGCCTCAGCCAATGTCTCTACCACTGTAGTGTAGTGTTGCTTCTGGACAACCAGAGGCAGTTGTCTCATTAGCTAATACTCAGCAAAGAAAGAAATACTTCAGTCATTTTAGGCGCTGAGGGGGATAACTCTCGTATTCACACACATTTGGACTTTTTCCCTTTTAGTAAATCATGAATAATGTGCAGTGTCGGAGCTAATGAAGGAACTGACACACAGGTGTTTAATCAGCATGAGTTTGAGTTAATAGGAGGGGACGTGAAAGAGCCACCTCGCACCCTAACGGCATACGCAGGATACCTGCGCGACTGGACACCCCTAATGCAGCGCACATTTGCTTTGTCACACATGTGCAAACCTTTCAGGAATTCTCTGTGTTTCCTTCTGTGTTTCCGCTCAAAGCGGCTCGTACCAAAGTCCTTGGACATAACACTGTTGCTCATTATCCCGGAGCTCAATATGGAAAGACTGAGGGGAATGTAAAGGGGCTGGGGAAAGCAGAAATGCCCGCAGACCCTTCTGGGGATGCTGAGGGAGAAATCGCAGCGGCGGCCTGCCAGCCATGCACCATATCTTCAGGCAGCCTGTGTCGATATCTGTGAATGTTAATGGTAGACATGTTGGAGGAAAAGCACGACGTTGGAATAAATTGTGAAAACGCTTTTTTTTTATGACTAAGATGGAGCTTTTCATTAATCTTGGAACTCAACCTGCCCCCGCAAAACAACAAGAGCATCCCTCCCGGGAAAGACAAAAAGAGAACACCCACACAGTGGCAGAGCTGAGCCGAGGAGGAGTGCCGAGCTCTCAAACATCACAGCATTATTTTTTCCATCCGCCCGCCATAGAGTGGCGGTTTGAACATCCAAAGGATTCTTGCAAGATTAATGAACACAGTGGCATATGCAAATAGCATAGTGGGTGAACTTCCACCGAATATATATATCTCGATACTGCACTCAACGCGATCCAGAGGCCATATGTTTACTCGGTTGTGTAGCTAAACTGGCTTTCATGGGGTGATTTAGCCCCCCCCCCCCGCCCCTTGTTTTTCCTGCCCAGGTGTTAGTCATAGCCTGTGAGCATACGTTGGAGAGGTCTATTTCACGTGGGCATGTTGCGCTTACTATAAAGTAAACAGTATGTCTCTCCCACTCCAGAAAAAAACACATGGCGCCATATTCACGTGAAACCATCCTTGAGTCAGTGCTGGAGAAACTTCTTGCTCTTATTAATGGATCGTGGACGCACCTCTGCGATCATTTTTATGCAGCTGTAAAATTAGCTACGTGAGCTGTATCTCACGCCCCGTGTTAAACTTTATATGAACATGCTTAATTAGCACCAGAGCAAATTCTGAGCTTTAAAGGCAAACTCAGTGGCAGCAGAGCTTTTATTGACTCACATAATCTGCTGAACTGATCATCTAATCCAGTCCCTGTTCAGAAGAGAGATTAACATAATGACTATATGTTTTGAGATGTGGATCGTATTCACTATGTGTAAAATGTTTATTATCTGTTCTGGGAATAATAAGACAATGATCTTGTGTGTACAAAAGTCTTAAGTTGTAAGTTCCCCAAATGTGATGCAAAGTCTGTACTGCATGAACACGGCACCTTTAACTAAGTCATAACAGGGGGCCGCCTCACAGGGATCTCAGGATGGCTGTCCCATGAAGCCTTCAGATGAACATGCATGTGATGGCCCAGATCAGAGAGAGCGCCATGACAACCTTCCTACTGACGTGCAGAGGACATTGTGTCCCTCACATCTGATTGTGTCCAGTCAACTAACAACAGTAGGTAGTGGTGATGGTGGGTTTCGTGTGCAAGCTAATACGACCTCTTTGGTGTGCAGGTCATTGCATTTTCTAACAACATCTGACAACCCTGCTTTCAGCCAAGTCCCAATTCCATTAGGGCCGCCAGGACGTTCAGCCGCCTCCCAACCCATCCTCAAACTTCTGACTGACACTCCATTTCAGCGGACCTTTTAAATGGACGAGAATGAGAGAAAGACAGACAGGCATTATGCAACCTGGACGGAAAGCTTGAAATGAAGGAGGAAAAAGCTTACTGCGGCCCCAAGCAATGTGGACACAAGACAGCCATTTGAGACAAGAGATGGGAGTGCAAGGGCTGGATGTGTGTGTGTGTGTGTGGGGGGGTTGTGCTCAGGGTGGGGAGACTATCAGGGCCTCTCCCCCTGCCAGGTTGCAGTCCATCCATTAATAATGAAGGCTTCTAAGTAAATAAATACCTCTCGTTATCAAAGCTTGGGAATCTAGCGGCGGAGGCCCCTAACGAGCCTCTGAACATGCCATTTTGCATCATTAGCGGTGGCTGAGGGAAGACATCTCCTCCTCACTTGTCACTGCCGCGCAAAAATAAGAGCGCGGCTCACGGCCCTCTGCGCCACCTCTGTCGTCCATGTGTTGGTGAAAATTTTATTCATTGAGCAATTCACGTCTGCATTGCAAGATGCTCCGCACAGAGGAGGAGGGGGAGGGGGAGAAATAGACAGAGAGAGAGAGAGAGAGATGGAGAGAGAGCAAGAGTGCAGGAAAGGGCAGAGGGGGAGGTGAGTAGCTTGTTCTTTGCATCATACTCCATTCTAATGTGACTGGAACCGCAGGCTTTAATGTCAAACGATTTTATCCTCAGCCTTCTTCACAGACTGTTTATACAGTATCACATCACATCACCAAGCAGTACATATAGTCATACATATAGTGTTTTTGTCTGTTTAGTTTGTACTTATGCAATGTATGCAATATGCAATACAAATACATACAGTAAATGTATGGCTATTTGCAGAATACTCATACTTGGCCAAGACGAGAGGAATCTTTCTCCTGTTTTCTATTAAAAGCGGATGACAAGGTGGTACCAACTGCGCTGGGAGCTGCTCTGAGATCAGAGGCCGCAGGAGAAGTATTTAGCTCAGACCTGGAGTCTCGGCGCCGTGGACCCCCTGTCTGCTGGCCCTGCCATTGGGAGTGCTAAGTATGCTCATTTCACAGTCCATTTAGCAGACACCCAGCCAAGGAGGACGGATGGCACACACACACACACACACACATTCACACAGAGACACACACACACACACACACTCACACACAAACATACGCATGTAGCCACTGGATACTGCCTCGTATGGTATATGACTCACAGGGATCTGCCCTCCTCTGAAGCACAAAGCCAAAGCCAGAGGGGCCGAGTCCCCACCACGGGCTTAGGCAGTGCCATTGCCACGGGTCTCTGGGCTGCCTTTGGCCCTGTGGCTGATGGCTGCGCTGGCACTCAGTTCCCGGGGCTGGGAAAGTAAATCCCATAACCTCGCTGGTAATTCAGAGCTGTCCAATTGGAATGGCAGTAATTTTTTTTGTTTTTTCCCCTCACGATTCAGCAGATTTATATTCCAAAGAGCAGTGCTATAGGCCAACCAAACATTTTGTTAACTTGGTCTTTTTTAATGCTTTGCTTTCAGACGGAGCACTCGTGCCTGCCCACTCAGCCCACCACCCCGCCCCCACCCTGGCACCTTATCTGAAACTCGTCTTACTTTCTGCATGTTGGCATACAGCACCTTGTGTACGTGTGAGGTACCCCTAGGCCCCATAGCCCACCACAGACTTCCTGCTGAGGCATGGGCAAGCTGATCAAAAACTTCAAAAGACCCATCACCTGCCTACGGTAAGGACAGCAAAAAGGCAAAAATATGCATGTGTGTGTCTGTGTATATATATACATGCACAAAACCTTTAAGCTCACAATCAACAGAAAACAGTCTGCCTATTAGTGCCAAGCAGATTAGATGTCCCTGGACAAACTTTGTTATATAATCCCATTCTGGCAACAGGGGGTATATTCTCATCAGGGTGGCTGTGCCTGAAGGGGCACACATTGGCATTCTGAAGGAAGGGAAGCGCTGGGACTGCCCTCCACACACAGCCACACAGAGGCTAGTGAGGCTAGTGAGGAGGCTGGCACATCAGATGCAACCAGCACGACCTATTGACCCCCCTCTGGCTGGCAGTGAATGAAAGGACCAGGAGCATCTCAAGCAGCACTGAACTCCTGCCCTACACGGACTACTGCCACCGCTATACAGGGGAAAATCAAGCTCCTGTCCCGCTTTATGTTGTGTCGCCTTCCTATATCTGTAATACTCTTCCTATATCTGTAATACTCTACCTATATGTGTTATACTCTACCTATATCTGTTATACTCTACCTATATCTGTAAAACTCTACCTATATCTGTAATACTCTACCTATATCTGTAATACTCTCCATTTCTTCTCCTTTCTTTTCCCTTTGTCTGTTTTTTGCCCTGTTATTCTTTTACAGTAATAACTGCTGCCTGCTTAAGCTGCATTAAAGCCCCTATTCATTATCTAGTCCTCTAATCTGGTCCTCATCTGCCTTTTTAACACACACACATATTCAGTGTGACAACTTTTTCCTTTCCCTCCTCTCTCACTCTCTTGCTTTTTCACAGGCATGTGTGAAGCAGTGAGAATGTGACGTCAGTTTGCCTGATGTCAGTTTGTCAATGCTGTGAGAGCCTCATAATGGTCTGTCCTCTTTTATATTTTGTTTTTATTTAACTAAAAGTGTAAATGAATTGATATGTATCAATAAAGAAGTTAATTTTACTAAGATTATTACTGAGTGTTTTTTTAATTACACAATTAAAACAAGTTCCTTTTTCTGAACCTCCTGTGGGAGTCAGGAATGAGTTAGTGAGAAGTGCACATGATCTGTGCACAGGGAGTGACTGAGTGTGAGTGTGTGATAAAGAGAGAGAGAGAGAGAGACCTGTGCAATTAATGTCTACCCAGAAGTAATTTCTCAGAGCTCAGAGGTGGGCCTCTGTCGACAGTTGGTGTGATCACAGCCGTTTTTATTTATGCAGCTATAGTTAAAACCTTATGACTCATGTGTGGGAGTGGGTGCCTGCCACTGATGGGAAATCTCAGGTGGTGTAGCCTCGTCTGAAACAACCCTGCCCAATCAAGGGCAGAGGTCTTTGACAACATCGACGATCAGTGGCCAGCACAGCTCTGCCGAAGGCTGCCATATTTTTCAGAAGATAGCTGATAATTAGGAAGTTGTACTTGCAGGGCTCATGACTCACAGTGTTTGCACTATTTGTAATGTTATTTTCACTTAATGTTTTCAGTCAGCCTCGATAAATGTTGTGCTTATAAGCCCCCACGAAATGCTTTTAGCACTTTTTAGCCGTGCAAGATGACAAATGTTACAAATGCTGGGTCGCTTTGGGCACATACTGTAACGTGTTGTTCTGTTTGCTCTTGTCTAGAGAATGTTCCTCCCCCTCATTGAAATGCACAACGATGCTCTCAGGCTCCATCTCTCTTGCTCTCTCACCTAATTTCCCTCCTTAAGTCCTTCTCTCCTCATGTCAATGCACCCTTCTTCACCTGTGAACCCCCCACCAAACCCTACCTCTTCAAATCTCTCTTCTCTGTTTTCCCTCATAATTTCCTCCTCCCATCTCTCTCTCTCTCTCTCTCTCTCTCTCTCTCTCTCTTCAGACCCCTTCAGACATTTATACATCCCCACCATGGCAAACAAACACATACACACATACACACACACACAGATACAAACAAATACACACAGGCAGACACACACA
>JAGFZM010000412.1:40863-53092 GCA_017657215.1 Limnothrissa miodon | reverse complement strand
ACACACACACAGTATATAAATATAAAAGAGACTCACAAAAGACACACACACTCCAGCACACATGTATACACGTGTGTGAACTATACCACCACCCCCACCCCCACCCCCACACACATTTAAATGCACAAACTAAGGACCAATTTAATGAACACGTCAGACCTGCTCGTCACACAGTAGAAACAGACATTTGAGACATTTGAGGCCTCATATGACAGATGAATGGCTTCACTGCATGAAGGGTTATGCCAACCAGCAGCCCTTGTCATTGTGTAATGTGTTCGAGATAAATTAAGATTTCAGCAGGCTTATCAGCATCCTAGTAGCTCCGAGTCAGACCGGTGACATATTTAATGATCTTAGCGTAGCAGAAAGTGTTTGAGTTGGGAAACTGGGAGAGTCGGAGTGCTGAGTCTGCACTCGTTTAAAGTGGCCAGGAGCGAGTGTGAGATAAGGGCAGCTGAGGGAGATGCATCAAGCAAAGTTAACTAAGACCCTGGACCCATGGTACCTGCAGAAAGGTTCCCATGGCACCCCCAGCAGGCTCAGTCAGGCTCTCACTCTCCCCCTCTCTCCTCTTCTTCCCTTCCCCCTTCTCTCTTTCTCTTTCGCTCTCTCTCCCCTGTGTCTGTCTTTCTCCCAGGGCAGCCTAGGCACAATGCTGACTTGCTTGAGAATGCGAAAGGAGGGTCGACCTGATAACAGAGCCATGGAAACCCTGGCCTGTGGTGGAGAACGTGCCTTAGAGACAGGGGGCCAAATTGAATCTGAATCTGTTTTTCTGCTGAGGCTGACTCTTTGGATAATTAGCCCAGTGATGGGTGGACAGCTCTCTCCCTACATGGATCAGGCCTTTCATCCACACTTGGTGCCAGTGAAATCAGGGTCCCAGTATGCATGGCTGGGCGGAGAATTACACGCTATTCAGCCGTATCACTGTCACAGACGCATGCTCATCCTCAGACTTAAGCTACATTTAATGCCATTACCGACATTTAAGCTGCAAGCAAGGTTTTCAACAAGGCTTAGAGTCCCTTCCCATCGCTCTAACTTGTTAAACACTTGTGCCGTATGGAACACACCATCTTCTGTCTGAAGCATTATTGTCCTTCAACTGGCCAAACAGAAATGGCTCCTATGTTTGGTCGTCTTGACACCTTGACACAAACAGGGCTGGAACAATATTACACAGAAAGTTTTTTTTCTTAATTTTAACCTATTCTTTAATAAATTTGTATCTCAAGCATTTTCTCACCAGAAAGTGCTGTGCCAATTTATTTGATTATAGGCACATTAACACAAAGACCACAAGGGAGTGGGTAATTAATCAAGCACAGTAATTGTACAAATTAAGTCCTAGTAAAGCGATAAAGAAGAAGTGACGAGAGAGGACTAGCTGACCAAAGAATGAAGAATGACGACCATTTTCAGCAATCAGAACTACCTCTGGTGCAGATAAGGGAAGGAATTAGACATTTAGCTGACAACACAGACTGCCATTACAGAACATGATTAAATATCAGGGAATTTAATTAGAAATAAAAAAATATCCTGCCAGTGATTTTACAAGAACTTCATAAAGATACAACATGCCCTAGCATATGTTTGTAATACCGGTATGTCTTGGTTTGAAACCCATCAGCTATTTGTGACTCACAGGCCTGTAGTAGTTATCAGTTTGGCTATTTGTTTTCCAACTGAGACAATGTTGTTTTACTGTAGATATATTTTGATCTATGGCTGAGAAAAGGCTGAGGTTCAACACAAAAAAACTTAGAATTCCACGGACAGTCCCTCATATCATTATCCAACAACAGCATCTGCTGCTGTTTACCTGAGGGACTAGGACCTGCAAACCATCTCAGCTCTGTGCGAGCTGGCTATAGATAGTGTTAAGAGACCAACAGAGAGAAAAGCTCTGTGAACACCGTGTTGTATCTTGTTTGACTAAGAAATAACCTTTTTAACCAATACTTGAATTCATCCCATTGCCTCTTCCAGAGTTTATGCATGAAGCTAATAGCATGACAGCACATTTAATTTGATGTTATATTTCTTTTGAACGCCTCAACCTATAGTTATCACACGTGAAATGGTAACGAGGGAATGGGTGGCCTAAATATTGATTTTGTATAAATTCACTACTGACGAAAGCTCTGCAGGCTACTCGTAAAACATTGCACTGGCTGAAGAATATGACTACATTCGCAAGACTGTTGTATTGTTTCTAAATGAAATAAAACTATGCACGATGAACCCTGCAGAATATCTAGTTGTTTGTTTTTGAAAACGAATTGTATGGTTCCTATAGGTTCCTATAGAGGAAATGCTTTTACATAGACCATCTAAACAGCTATAGTCAATACTCGCCAAGTGTTCAGTCCCTTGTTCATCAATGAAATATTTCAAAGTTGACCCAATTTGACTTACCAGTCTAGTTTGTCGTTGCAATTTCATCTTGTGTATTGACCCACACCTTGAGAATAACTTTATTCCACGGTTAGAAATCGTCGCCGTGATTCCTTCTCATTAGATAATTATTATCTTCATTTTCTGGACAACTCGATCCACTGTTCAGGAGGGAAATCCAGAAGAACTGACGGATCAACGCCACCAGTAGCTGTTGCGCTGTAAAATCAGAAGTGATGCTAAAAAGGAGGGGGAACCGACGCCCCCCTTTTCTTCTCAACTTTGTTCCCTATTACGACGTGTTTGTTCAAATGATTCCTTTGTAAGCGTCTTCCATTGTAAAGACGGTGTTGATATTAGAGTGACTGGTGGTATTGAAGATAGAGCGCACCGCCCAGCTCGGATAGGGCTGCACAACTGAAGCGATGCAGTGCGCTCACCGCCCACAGAGCCCTTTTGATCATATGTGCAACGTAGATGATGCAGAACAGCTATGGACAACAAAGATAGTCCAAGCATACATATTTTTCTAGAATTCAATTTCATTGTGTATTTCAGGACAAAATATAGCCTAATCCCATAATAACAGAACCTTTGACGTCGCGTGCCATTCACTTCAGAATGGGCATATGTCGTGCAAAGTCTGTCTTACCAGAAGATCAAAACTGTTGATGCTTTAACCCAACCAATGGAAAACCTACACAACATATTAAGCCTTGAATCTTAACAGAAATGTGGGTTTCTATTCAATGAATGAAACATACTGTCATTTAGTAATGTTGTGACTTTTCTCTGGGCAAGTCAGAGTAAATAATTAGCTAGGAAAGCATTTTTCTAACGAGAACCACCTTCACAAAAGAGGCTATGGAACCCTCCAATCTGTTCAAGCCTCTTCTAAACCCTTACATTCATCCCAACTGTTTGCAAACCGTAGAATAGATCAGATACTATACGTGTTTGTCAAAAGGCAGAGGGTGTGGAAACGAGTTGGTCGAGGAGAAATGAAATGTTCGCGTTTTCCGCCACTAACAGCTTTTGTATTTGAAACAAGGTCGCAATGGAAATAATGCTCTAGGAAGTACACTATAGATATATATATATAGATAGATAGATAGATAGAGAGAGAGAGAGAGAGAGAGAGAGAGAGAGAGAGAGAGAGAGAGAGATATGCACAGGTCATAACATTTTGAAATAAGCCCGACTGCACTCACTGACATAAAACGGAATTGACTATTTACGCATAAGTTTATAATATACGTATGGACCATTGCTCATGGACCCTTGTGTGAGTTAAAGACTATTTTATCAGAAAGAGCAAAATCAGGTCTGCCCTGCTTATCTCTTGGTGAGTTCCGAATGAGGTAACAGCGCCCACATGTGCCAACGCGACCAAAAAAAAACCTGTCCAACACCATCATTGGTTGAAATTCATGCTCAACTCGTGGGGAAAATATAATGTATTGGTTTATATTTTGAATCTAGCGTAACGAGCGTGTTCTGTAGACCACTGGAAAGCCATAACGATTAACAGCGGTTTGGAAAAAAAGTAGCCAAGCCTATTTATTTTCTTCCACCATGGGCGTAGGTTTGCATAGGGACCATAGGGACAAGTCACAACCAATATTTTGGAACGACAAAATAGTCCCTACCAATATTTCGCATTTTATTTTATATATCAATATGAATTTATTAACATATTTATTTGCGGACGCAATAGAATAAGTTGCAGACAGTAGGTTTTGTTCCTTAGACGTGCTCCATTTTCCAGAGCTTCAGCATCGAACTTATCCATACTTATCCAAACGCGCCTGCAGGTTCACGTTCCACTCACAAGGGGCGTTATTGTCCCTACCAAAGCTGAGACCAAACCTACGCCCTTGTCTTCCACATTTGGCTGTGCTTTATTACGCTCGTCTCCAGAAGAGATTGTAGTTTGTTGTTGATTTTGGTAAACTTTGGAAGATATTGTCAGAGGTGGCTTTGCCAATTAACAACTTAATACTAATCTATCATCTATTATCTATTAATCTATGATGAATCTATTAGTCAGATAAACTAGACAATGCATCAAATTCCAGATGCTAAAATATTTTTGGTCATTGGGTTTGGAATTGATAGACATAATCCTTCTAGTTCTTATCGGTATCTGGAGGTAACTTATTTACTGTCAGTTATGTCTACTTTAAGGTTCTTTGTTTGGGGCCGTATTGGGAAAAATGCTCTGAACATCGCCAATTAATGTACTATTAATAACTCATTGTGAATGACATCTCCATGTTCTCCCATGGCCTGAGTTGCCCAGTTTGCCTATGCTTAATGCCAAGCATCATTTGCAGCTTGTAATGACAGAGATGCCAAAGCTGAGGTCATGAGTGAGTGAGGGTTTATTAGTGGAGGGTCATTTCCACACTGTAATTGGAGAAACTCTGGTCAGACCAGGGTCATGGCTTTCTCATAGGCTCTGGCTGTGTGCTCTAATTTAGTCTCTGACGGAACTTAGCCTCCACAGCATCAGCCATTTTAGTCAGTAAAAGCCACTTTATTTCACAGAATTGGAGCATTCATCAAACTTGAAGCACTCTTTGGGCATTTGTATATGACATTTGGGGCACTTTTGTCTGGTAGGCTATCTGGTGAAGAGGGAAACTGAAAAAAATAGTTATAAATAATATAATATATATGATATTATATATTATATAATAACATATAAATAATATTTACTGACACTAACCTGTAAAACTCCTTCTTCAATCTTCAATTGGATGATTAATTTATTAATATATAACATAATACAAAATTTGGATCAAATAAATGTCAATGCTCTTATTACCTACAACAAAGGTAAATCACTAAGTAACCACAGACAGATTAGGCTACTCCAACCTGGACATTGACAGTGACCTGTATGAGAGCATGAAAGATTACTTTGTCTCTCCACATAGATGCTTTCACTTTTGCATACATTAGCAATGCACTGTATGTCAGGTAGATATTTTCCCCACAAATGTATGGTAATCCTCAGTGCCCAAAACTTATACTGTTGGCCTAGTTTGGATCTGTGATGTCAACAATTGAGGGGGGCCTTTTTTTTTTTTTTTGGGAAAACCTGCTGCATAAATATGTATTTGCATAAATATTTTGTATTTGAACAACCATAGTGCAATTGAAAAACAATACCCCTTCCCAAAACAAATACAAATTAGGGAAAAGTATAGGCTTTTAAAACATTGTATTGTCTCTGACATAAAAGTGACCATAAAAGGAATGCTCTGCTGATTCTTGAATTGAGTAAGGTAGGGAGTGTTGAAGGTGCCATGCTTATTACCAGCTCTCAGGAAAGGGCATGTTTAGGCATGGCACTGGGAGAATAGGTCTTTTGAGCAGTGACATCCAATCAGAGCTGGAGGTGAGTCAGCACTAGAACCTGGTGGAGAAGTGGAAGCAGCCTGCCAATGAGAGGGGGGAGGGTGGAGGGGTTGCCTCTGGAGGGTGGCTGCCGGTCGCCTTCTTTCTGCCCCCTAATTGCACTGCCACGGTTGATAGTGTCTGAGTTTCCTTATTCCACACCAGCACCTAATCACTGACTGTATCATTTGTCACGCTGCTTTCTTCCGGACCGATCACATGCAGGGCGACGCCCACCTGTCCCCGCACTATTCTGCTGTGCATGCTCTTACTGATTAAACATGCAGTATACTGGGCTCTCCCTATCCCCACTGCCGCTGTTGGTGAAGCCACTGTTGACAAAACCATCTCTGGATGCAGTTGTCAAGCCTCCGTTAGCACTAGCTGATTCTAGCTAGCTAAAAAAAGAAGTTGCCTAACCTCAGACCTGATGGCTTTGTATGAGAAATTGCATCAAACGATTCTGCTATTAAATATTTAGATCTTTTTTTTTTTTTTCTATAGCAATATGAAGAACATATTTTTTTAAAGAAATAAGATAATTCTTCAGAAGCGTGTTAGACAAGTAGGCTATCAATAGTTGGCAAAGAATCAACTAAGTGTCAATTTATAAACAATTCACAATAAAGCACTCATCATCTACTGTAAATATGCCAATATCTTTTCTAAAGGCTCTTTCTGTCTTGCCCAGCTTCTCTATTCTTTGCCTACTTGTTTTGCACATACTAATGTGGTGCTTAAATCAAGCAAAACCAAACTGAGGATTTATTCCATTTAGCTGTTTATTTTATGTCCCTGATCAGCTATTTGTTTGCTCTTCCTCACTTGGTTGCTCTGGTGAAAACACACACACACACACACACACACACACACACGCAAACACACACACATAGACACACAGACACACACACACACCTGCTAAGTGAGTACATATGAGAATAAAGCTGTCTGAGTAATTACCCAATCAGCCAGTGATTGTGGTAAATAAACAAAACAAGCACCACAGATTTAGTTCTACTGAAATACCCACTCAGATATGGAAAACAGTCTGAGACTGCATGTGCTTCATCTGCTCTCACTCCCCTCTCAATTCTGCAAGCTTTGCAGGTGGCGTTTTGTGTGGGAACAGGAGATGAAGCTCCATTCTCTGCTAGACAATTTACACTTCAGAGGACTGAAATAGAGGGGCCGGGGATCTTTGTATATCTAACGTCTATGTGTTTCACAATAATTCCAGCTCTGCATAAATCCAGTTGGTCCAGGGAAGCTAATTATATTTGATAGGAGACTTGTGTTGGGTGTGAGGCTCTGAACAACTCAAGTACCCTAAGGCACGATTACACTTCCACTGTTCCAAAGTAAGCAGAAAGAATGGCAATGGGTTTATGCAAAATAAAGTTTAAACCAAAAATGAGCTTCCCACAAACCATTTACTCTCTCTCTCTCTCTCTCTCTCTCTCATGATTATCTCAGTCTGTGATTGGCCCGCAGGTTGACAAGGTCACATTTCTGGCCCCATTGAGAGTGAGTTGACGGCACAGTGCTGAGTCCCAGTTATCGCAGCTTACCACTGTTTTAGTCCAATATAATCAAAACATTTAGTTACCATGACTTTGAAGAGTCTAATTTACGTAGGTGTCTGTCATTCATTAGCAATAAGCTCCAGCAATCCACTTTGTTCAATAGTCAAAGTTCAACAGCTACAGTTTCTGAAGGACATCATTTGGTACACAGAAATTTATGGTGGCAAATAATAATAAGGCCTAGTGAGTATCTAGTTTAAGAGGAAAAGTAACACAAATACTTCAGTCAGTAACCATAGTATAGTCTGTAGGCTATAGGCTACTTAGTAATGGGTGGGTCCGCCAAGTGATGCCATCTCCAGAATGACATGTCGGCTGAAGTCGTGACATTAAAGGAAGAGTATACCCCCCCCCCCACCTCCACTGACATACCAGAACATTGCTTCCTCACTTCCACACACCCCTACCCAACATACATTGGGGACACTATTTGTACAGTAGGCTAGTGTATTTATTAGGGCTGGACAATTAATCGAAAAGTAATCGTAATCGACATTCTGAACCTATAATCAATCAAATTTTTCCAGGTCAATTATTTCAATTTATTTTCCATTAAAAATAGGCTACTACTGCGTGTGGAGTCACGTGACCCCGCCCTATTACGTTATTCCACCGACATGTTGAGCTTAAAAAAACCGAGACGATTGAGATCTCCCACTTGTAATATATGAGCATATTTACTGTACAAACCTTGTCAGTGAACTAGAGGGCAAAATAATAAAATTAATTAATCGTTCATGAATCATAATCAAGTTCAAATATTTAATTAATTAAGATTTTGATTTTAGGCCAAATCGCCCAGCCCTAGTACATATTGTTTATTCTACAGCTCCATATTTACCCATCTGTAGGCCTATTATATAGCACACTGAAACTGACATAAGTATTCACTGCACACACCACTAAACTATCTACCTCCTTCTGCTCTCATTTGCACATAACTGCACACTGCTGTTCTTAATTGTACATACTGTCTATACTGTATACTCTCCATATACATTTTGTACTTCTGTTTGTTCTGTTCTTGCTGCTTTTTGCACTTCTGATCAGATGCTAAACTGCATTTCGTTACTCCGTATTACATGTGTAATGATTTCATGCACAATACAGAGACAACATCCGCAACGTCACTATTTTTACACTGTAAAAAAGTGTGACAATAAAATTCCTTGATACATTTAACATTAGTATTTTAATATATGTGACCAATAAACCACTTAGTCCTGGCCAACCATTTACATTTAAACATATCTCAGTATCCTATTCAAAGCCATCTGTTCAATCCTATATTACACTACCACGAGCGTGAAGGAATGCTTCTGTTTGTCTCATGTCTACATTGCAAATGCGTTGAAAAATGGAATTAGTTTTATTGGAATTATCATTTTATATGGCAAGTAATGTAAGATATTGTTATGTTATTATTATGTTCTACTAATCCTGCTGCTGAATTGAGCAGACAAAGATCAGAAGGGCATAGATTTGAATATAAAACAATTGCCATAAGCCTTTTGAGATATGAATTAAACTAGTAAGCACTGAAGGCAGCACACATTGGGTAACAAATGGATCTATTTCAGTTTTGCATAATGAAATGCAAATGAAAAATTAATTAACGAATGTGTCTACACACAAAATTTTAAAATTGAAACAAATGACACTAATGCCACATTTGAGCATAAAAATCTCTCAGCTCCAAACAACATGCACTGTTTAAATACATGGATGCATGTCAGCATTAAAAAAAATCAGGCCAGGAAGTCTTCTCAAGTAGTTGTGTTTTTTATTCAGACATTTCATGGTGTCACAAATTCTCCCTGAATTCAAGACAAAAATGGCTTCTTTTTAAATACAATTAGTAAATTAAGGGTTGTAAAATACACTTTTACTGTAATATTCTGAATACGGTTTGTTCTAAAAACTGTACAAAATCTAGTTGGTTCTGGGATCCGGTCATGACAAAAACTGGTTAAAACAGCAGTTTTTTTTTTTTTCCTCGTTCACTTGTTTGTGTGTTTGGTGTGCGTTTCAAAATACACTGGCCCCTTTCTCAAGTCTCCAATGAGACCACATAATATCCTACCCAACAAAACAGATAAAAGGTTTACTTTTAGACAATGCTAAAAGTGACAGCCACAGAGAAACAAAAAGCATGACATGACAGTTTCAAGAGTGCCACATGAGCCAAGGTTTTTGGCATTGACATTTAAATGACATTTTAATAAATACAAAACACAACTTCGTTTCCATTCTGACTACGTGCCTGGTCTGCGTGTGGCTTAGGTTGATGGTACACAATGATCCCAGGAGGCAACCTCAACCTCTCCGTCTCCCACAGTTAGCAGAGAGGCGGACGGGCTTGTAAGGCCTCACAAACCCCACGCTAGAGCACTGCTGGAATAACAAACAGAAGAGGCAACCGTGAGGCAACTTCTACAGCCAGACGGCCAGCCATGGCTGATGGTTAAGTAATCACTTCAACCATCCAACACAAATGAGCTGCACCTCCTCTGTTTTCTCCCCTCTCTTGCTTGTATGACCACCAAAACAGACACGCTACTTCACCTAACGCACTGTTACCAGTTAGTTAGACTGATTGTGCGGCCATGTCAAGAGAGACAAGCAGGTGATTGTTCTTGCAGGCACATGAGCTGTGCACACACACATACCTCTTCCACAGCGGAGAACTAAAGGCTGATTAGATCTCGTCCCTACTTCAGAGGTTTTTCTGCCTTTACAAGCAGTACATGGGAAAATCAAGAAATGACAGGCATTCCAAACATCATCCCCCGGGAACAAACAAACGAAATTTAATTTTACGGGAGAAAACAAACAAACAAACAAACAAACAAAAACAACAAAAAGCGTGTTTACAGGAGAAAACAGCAGAAAACAATCTATTTAAAATATCTATTTTGTTTTGCCATTTTAAGATAGTGATTCTCCATATTCTACTCTCTCAGACAGGAGACAGTGGTGATAGACAGGTGTGCTTTTTGTGAGAAAAGATCCACTGGCTGGAGTCTGTGGCCTCGTCCATCAGACACCCGTTCATCGTCTACCACTTGTCCATTTTCTGCGTCAAGCGTGGCAGGTGGTCTCTTTCGCACCCACTGCCGCTGGCTGCAAACACCTGCACACACTCTGGCTGTGTATCCTCGGACATTCAGAACCGCCGGTCCGGCTTTGTCAGTTCAGGACGTGGACGAGCTGAGAACGAGCTGGAATTGGGTTGAGTCAGACCACCAACGGGAAGCCTAGTGGGCTTCTGAGGCCGACAGTGTATGTACAGTATATGGACTGTACTGGGAGGACACCCAGATGTCAGGTTATGGTTCACAGTAGCAGAGGTCTGTCTGTCTGTCTGAGCATTGCAAGCAGCAGAAATTGGAGGCGAGGAAGAGAGGTGAGCTCTCCACGTTGGGTGTTTTGACAGGAGGTGTGGGTTAGGGGCCGGCCTACGTGGCCGTATTGTCCCCTGATGTCCAGACCAACTACGGACGGGATTAGTGTGTGTGTATGTGTGTGTTTGTGAGAGAGAGTGTGAGTGTGTGAGTCATTGTAGAGGTGGAGCACTCGGTGCATTCATCCAGCATGATGAAAGCGGCCCCGGAGAAAACCACGTCCCTCCCTGCCTTCCCCTCCCATCCCCCGGCACTACTCTCCCCAGACTCCTGCCTCCTGACTCCTGGCCTGCGCTGGTGTTGGGGGTGGTTGTTATGAAGATAGAGGTGGGTGGTTGTCGGATTCGGAAGTGGTGTTTGTTGGGCTGGAGCCGGCGGGGCGCTCAGGTGGTGTTGGGAGCCGGGCTGGACTCCTGCGGGGTCTCCTCCAGGGGCATGGAGCTGTCGGGGGTGGGGGGGCTCGGCACATGCGGAGAGACCACTACTGCCTCCATGGCACTGCACGTCACACAACCCTGGCAGGAGACACAGAAAGAGAGACACAGAAAGAGAAAGAGAGAGAGAGAGAGAGAGAGAGAGAGAGAAGGAGGAGGTGATAGACAAATAAAGAGAGGCAGTGTGTGTGTGTGTGTGTGTGTGTGTGTGTGTGTGTGAGTGAGTGAGACAGAGACAGAGAGAGAGAGGGAGAGGGGGCAATTAGTGTTTAATGTAGCATCCACTGTTGTGAGGCTGTCCAAATAAAATAGTGATCCATTTCAGTGCTTTCTGGTGGTGGTTTAGAGTTGAGGCAAAGGCATTCTAAGACAGTTAAGTCGTTTTTTGCTGCTTCCTGCTTGCACTGAACCTTGGTGGGAAATCGCTTTACATAAAGCTGCCAAAATGCCTGACAAATGCTTGGTGCTTTAGACTGTTAGTACAGTATCTCTGGAGATATTCTTTACTTACAGGACTTTTCCAGAGTCAAAGTTTTTTTTAATCCCTAGTTTTAATAGTTTTCTAGCAATAATAATAATAAAAAAAAAACTGACTAGTGGAGTGAATGTAAACAACAGACGACTCAGTTACACATTCAATGTGGTGCTAGCACCAACTCTTCCCCTCTTTACTGAAGCCCCGTTAAGCTAGTTTTTCAAATGGAAAAAAAGGGGGTGATGCTGCGGACCTGCGTGTTGATCTCCTGCGGGATGCCGTGCTGCTTGATCCAGGGGTGCACCTCGGCCAGCTCCTCGCGCTGCTCCTGCGTGAACCAGGGCTGCAGGGGCTGCAGCAGCAGCAGCTTCTCCCGGTCCTCCTTCAGCACCTGCGTCTGGTCCCTGTGTGCACAGCCACATAAACCCAGTCAGAAGCACAACCGCACTCGTGCTTAACAGGCTTAATAGGCAGATACCACACACACACACACACACACACACACACACACACACACACACA
>JAGFZM010000412.1:0-40853 GCA_017657215.1 Limnothrissa miodon | reverse complement strand
ATCCAGACACTCAGCTGGAGCAGAGGAGCTAACAAAAAGGCTTTAGTTTGCTCTGCATCGGTTCAGTTTACCTGTGGAGTAGATAGGTTGGGCCTCAGCTGCGAGCCTTAACTGACACCACCTACCTGAGAGTAAAGAGACCTTGCTGAGCGCTCGCTACCAGCAGCCGGAGCCAGCGACTGGAGAGAGGGGCCCTGAACCAGCAGGATGAAGCTCCTCTCTGCCCTGGCTCCGCAAGGTCCTCTTCTCTGAAGGGCCTACCACTAATGGCCCTAGATGCATGAGAGTGTGTGCGTATGTGTGTGTGTGTGTGCACGTGCATGTTAGAGATGCGCGGTTGGGCTATTATTTTATCGGCAAGCGCATCACAAAACTCTTATGTGTCCTCTATCCAGTTGCACCAACAGCTTTTGATCAATTTACAAAAGCCCACCTGCCCGTCGCCAGCAGTTCAACTGATTATACCAGCAAGCCTTACTATCACACAGCAAACAAACAAGAAAAATCCCAGGCATCACTATTCAGACCTTCTTTGGTCTTTGGTTCTTTGTTCTTCTTAAGTTTGTAGTTCTTCCTTTTTGAGTCTATCAGGTGTAAGTTTCACTGGAGTTGCAATCTCTGTTCTCGCATCTCTGGCCAAACAAAGCAGCAAGCTGAGAGAGGCTGTAACCACTATCCGCTTATCTCTGGTGTGTGTGTGTGTGTGTGTGTGAGGGGGTGGGGTGTGGGGGTTGTGTGTGTGAGGGGGCGTTATGCTGTGTGGCGCGCGGTACCTTGGGCGGATCTGGTAGGTCATCATGACGGACTCTGGCGTGCGCTGGATCATGGTCCACAGCGAGTCCTCCACGCCGGCGTGCTCAAAGTGGGCGCGCTCACGCTCGCGGTCCTGCGCCTCCTGCTGGCTCTTGCGGGCCTTGCGCGACGTGTCCGACGAGTCGTTGCTGGCAAAGTACTTGCTGCTGTTGCTGCTGCCTGTACACCGACAGAGAGAGGGCCAGGGAACACACAACGCTTTATCACCCCATTCCAGTTCTGATCAAACAAGACAGCTAATTACACAGACCTGACATGCCTCACTAGCAACCCCATTGTGCTCTCCACACACAAACTCAAACAAAAACAACCTCCTACTGACATTGCTTCTTTAAAAAAATATTATCCGTGGGCTATCGTTTCAAGACATTAAGGTTACAAGTCCCAGAAGAAGATGAAACGATTTTTTTTTAATCTGCAATTATCTTAAGGCTATTTATGTTCCAAAGGTGTTCCCTGGCACAGTTGATGAATTTCTGAAGCAGGCCCCCTCCAGTGGAGAAATCATAATGACTCTCCAGAAAAGAAAAAGGTGGCAGGTGGTTTTTCCCTCCCTTACTGAAGCTGGATCATCTGCCAGATGCACAAGTGTGGGCTTTTGGGGAATATCCATGCAATGGAATTTAAAGATTTACCCTGTGGCCTTCAAGACAAAAAGACAAACTTTTTAGGATTCATTTTCTATCTTTGTAGTCACCTGTGGCCTAAACGGCGAAAGGCAATCGCTATCTTGCCAGTTATCATACGAAATACGAAACTATACAAAAATGATAAGCACTAGTTTACAAACAAATCCACATGGGTTGCTAAGAAGGTTTAATGTTTTTAATTGAGCACAGTGAGAAGGACCAGCAGAGTTAAAAAAAATGCCTTAAGAAGCGAATGGCGTCTACTTGTTTCTGAGGCTTTGGGGAGCTGCTGCGGTACCTGTGTGGCTGGTGGAGGTCCCGTTGGAGCCAGAACCCGAGCCTGACCCAAGTGAGCCCCCCGACTCCCCGGAGCCGCTGCCCGAGGCGTTGGAGCCGGTCCCCGAGCGTGCGTCCTCATGCATCAGCAGGTCCAACAGCTCACTGGATGTGGACAGAGCATCCTGGTTCCCCGACTCACTGGGGGCATCCTCCTGCACACACAACACCACCGTTAATGGAGAAAGATGGAAGAAAAAGAATCAGAAACATACTACACAGAGCTGCTAACAATCCATGAACTAATGGTACCTGACAAGGACATAGTGAAATGAAACTGAAAGGAAGTTACTGAGCCCTACTGGGTGACCTCGAACAACGTGGCTATAGATTGATTCACACTGGCTTTCTCCTTAAAAAGGCACACCAGATTTCTCTGGAATAAAAAAAACACTTTCACAGTACTCTGTATTCAAAGTACAACAGGTCTTGATTCATTTCTACAAGACATACATCACACAGTCAATTCAGAACTGGTGGTAGTGAATAAACATGGCCAGGGAAATATACAAATTTCCTTTGGGGCTATGCTTTTCAAACTGCCATTCCCTCACAGTTCCAGAAACATCTATTTTAACTGTTCGCCTTAAGCTGCATTGTGCTGTCAAACACCACCACAGCACAACCAAAAGCCCCACACAAACACTGAATTTGTATTTGTATAGAAGCAACCATGTCTCAATATCCCTGAAGGAACTTTACAAACAGAAACAAGAAAACAACTACAAGAAAAAAAAAAAAAAAAAACATTAAACCAGACAATATTGCTTGCATTAAAAATAAAACACTCAGTGGCAAAAAATGGTTGTACATCATGGTGGTAATTCATATTTTAGTGTTTAGTCATGGAGTAGGGTTGAGGAATTCCTTGAAAATGCCAGATTGACAGCATGACACGACTTTTCCATTGAAAGCCAACTACTAACTACCCGAAAACAATTACGTTTTCGCTTTGATTATTTTAAATGCACTTTCCACCCCATTCAAAAATGCTTAATGTGACATGTGAAGAAGCCTTGTGTACCGAGCTGGTTCATCCCTTGGCGACCCAGGGAACGCAGGAAGGAAGGCCCCATGAAAAGAGCCGTTTGTCACCCCACCCCGACGCTAAGAGAGAGGCGTCTGCATTCATATGCAAGGCTGTGCTTTCTCTGCCACCTCACTAATTATTCATGCAGCCTTCTCCCAGTTCAACAGTACACATGAAAGGAAAAATACGAGGGAAAAAATAAACAAAAATCAACACTCGCAGTGATTGTTACGAATAATCACTACAAACTCCTAGATAGAGCCGAATGTATAATGCATGTTGCGCTGCTTTCTCCCCCATGTAGGCAGGGAGAAGGCCCACTGAGATCAGTGGAAGGGACGGGAGAAGAGGGAAAGATAGCAGGCGTGGAGGGGGAGGATTATCAGAGCTTTATCAGGAGAGCTGCAGTAGGTGGACGGGAGGCTGGTTCTGACGTACCCCTTTGTTGTGCTGCTCGTGGAGGCTCTCGGGGTGGCCCGTGCTGCTCTGGGGCTCGGCAGGCTTGGGGAGCTCCTCCTGCAGCAGGTTGAGCTGCAGCGGCGAGCTGGAGCGCGAGCTGGAGAAGAGGGCGGGCGGCTGCGCCCCGTCCAGGTCGTCATCGCCCAGCCAGGGCTGCGGGGAGCCGGGCCCAGGGGGCATGGAGGTGCCCAGTGACGCTGCCTGCTGCTGCTGCTGGGCCAGGCTGTCGGGGGAGAAGGCCATGGGGTTCATGGGGGTGTAGGCAGCCATGTTGAACGGAGTCATGGGCTGGGTCTGCTGGAACATGGGATAGCCCGGAGCGTAGGTTGGGAAGTTTGGCAGGATGACGGCCATGACGGGCGCCATGTACGGATTGAGGCCTTGCGCCGCCTGTTGATGCATCTCCTGGAAGGTTGGGTCGACCTGCGGCATCATTGGCACGCTGGCCGGTGCTGCTCCCGCCGAGGGCGCCCCACCCGGCTTGGGTGTTCCCATCTGGCCCATCATGCTGAAGTAGGAGCCTGGCGGCTGCAGGGGCATCACTAGCGGGTTCATGGGGTAGCCCACGGTGGCGGGCTGAGGCTGGGACGACTCGGACGAGGGCCAGGAGGAGTGTGGCGGGTTGAGGGCTCTTCGGGGCTGCCGCAACGTACCCGGCGTGGAGCCGTAGCTGTCCGACGAGCCCTGCGGCTTGGGCCTCTTGGGCTTAGGCTTCCCTGCTTTGGACTTCCAACCGCCCGCGCTCAGCGGCTGCACGACATAATCTCCTGGAGGGACAACACAGACACACACACACACACACACACACACACACACGTCAGAGAGAGGCCTGGTTTCCACCGCTTCTAATCCTAGAAAGATAAGGCTCCTGGAGTGTGATAGTGTTAGTGTGATTAACAGGTAGGCCGGATGAATCACTACGACCAAAAACTGAATGCAACATTCAGTTAAGGCACACTTAACCTTTTTCCAATGAGGTAACACTGCTTCAATGGACATTTCAAACAAAAGCACCTCCTTGACAATGAGTTGAGATGAGAGCATCAGAATGGCTCTGCGAGCACTGAATGGCATATTTCCACTACGTATATAATATTTTATCAATCAATGTTAACTACATTGGGAAAAGTTAAATAAGACGCATGTTTGAGGACAACTACTTCCTGATATTCCCAGAGTTTGTGAACAACAACATACAATCCATTATATTGACGTCCACACACACGCGGTCCCCTCCTCAGTGAGTCCTACTGTACCTCTGTGGTGGGAGTGGGCCAGGCTGCTGGTGTCCTGCTGGAGGTAGGAGCTGTAGGGGCTCTGCAGGATGCGGTGGCGGAAGCGGTCCACGTACTCCTGCTCCTCCTTCTGGGTGTGCGCCGACAGCACCTCTTTGGTCAGGCCCACCATGCGGAACTCCTCGGCCGCTGCCGAACTTGGAGCGGGCCGCGCGGGCGCTGGGGCCTGGTCCGTTGGCTCACTGCCCATCGGAGCGTCCTCCAGGGCGGTCACCTCTGATGAACAGGAGTAGAGAGGGAAGTTGAAGCACTCGGGTGAAAGAAAATGTATGGCCAGCTACGTATTTATATTGCAATTGTGTAGAAATTAATCTCCACAATGAATGTGTGTGTGTGTGTGTGTGTGTGTGTGTGTGTGTGTGTGTGTGTGTACGCGTCTCACCTGACTCAGGTTGGGGCACGTGTACAATGGTGCTGCTGTAGCTGCACTGACTGGTGACTGAGACCACACTCATGGCCTTGGTGGAGAGGTCGATGTCCGTCAGAGGAGCTCCGACCACAGCCGCAGTGGTGTGGGCCACAGTCACCGCCGAGCCTGCCGACACCTGGCTGTCAAGGGTCCCTCCTGCAGGAGGACAAATACATGTACAGCATATACCTTCACTGCTGTTGGGGGGGGGGGGAGGGGGGGGGCATGGTTTTAGTTGTTGTTGTTGGGCTAGAGTGAAACCCCAGCCAACACTCACCGTTTGGGTTGGTCACGTCCTCTGACGGCGCAGTGAGAGCTTTGTCCTCTTCAGACGAGGAGGACGAGGAGGTTGCTATGGAGAGCGATTCACTCTTCCTCTTCAGTGCCGGCGTGGTACAGCTCTCCAAGTACCTGTGACATGCAGATTTTCCCCATGAGCACAAATGATAGGAAGAGACTGATGCAAATAGGACCTACTGACCCATTAGAACACTCACCTAATGATGCTGTCCACACAGTTGATTTGCTGGTAGGATGGAATGTGTGGCTGCTTTCGGGATTCTTCCAACGGCTGCTCCATGAGACCTCTGACCCCTGTTTTTGAGACTGTTTTGTGACTGTGGGGCGCCTGTGCTTCTGGAGGGGGGCAGGACAATGAGATTGGTCAGAGAAGAAAACAAAACACATCCGAAGGAGAATGGGCAGATTTAAGCCATGCGAAATCGTTTAACGAGGACCACTGGCTTACAAACCAGTCTTGGGTCTAATCCCCCTTCCCCATCCCATATTGCCACATTTCGAGACAGACAGACAAACAGACTGTTATATAAATACACAGCTATATAGAGAAGCAGAGAAAATGAGACAGATAAATCTAAGGATAGGTTGAATGTATAGACAAAACAGGTATTATTTGTTCTGCATCAAATTCAGGGAAATAAAGTCGGTCTGCTCTGTCTCTCACCTCTGGTAGTTCTCCTCGGAGGGACAAGCTTACTGCGGGAGTCCAGGTAAGCCTGCTGGCCCCAGTTCTTTACCTTATTGACATCGGCACAGATCTGCTGGAGCGTCATCTATACACACAGACAGACATGCCACATTTTAGGGCAGAGTGACACCACACCACACCACAGAGAGAGGGAGGAAGAGAGAGGAGAGGATAGAGAAAGAGTGAGAGAGAGAAAGAGAGAGACATCACATGGCAAAAAGTAACACCACAGAAGGTGAGAGAGATGAAGAAAAAGGCATGTTGGAGCATGCCAAGATAGGATAACAGCTTTGGGTGAAATCAGAATCACTGTGATGAGGTAAACACATGAAGGTGAAGGTGAGTCTTACCGGCTCGCGGTGGGAATCCTCCCACAGGTTGCCATTGCTGTCGCTGGATGACGCCACGCTGATGTAGTGCTCATGGGAGCCGTTGCTGCCCAGACTGCCATAGCCGCTGGAGCCATTGTTATGCACAGGCTGTGGGGATGGAGAACATGAGAGGGTGACGCATATGTGTTATACACATACATGGATGTGCGCGAGTGTATGTGCATGTGTGTGTAGCACCAGCAGGTTTTTTTTCAGCATAAAGTGTGAAAGTGCATACATTTTTTTTCCCCTTTATGCTTTTATGACGTACGTGTGTGCATGTATGTGTATGCATCCATTTATTGATCACCTGTAGGAACAGCTTATATATGATGGCCTGCAGCTCTTTGATATCCTCACAGATTACTGGCATCTCTGACTTATTGCGTGCAGCAAACACATCCTCATTTAGAGGGCCACTGTGGGGAGAAAAAAGATTAGAGATTAGAGAGTGTGTGTGTGTGTGTGTGTGTGTGTTATTATTTCTGTGCTTAAATTTGATACATGAAAACATCTCTCAACGTCTCTCCTTCCGCGATTGTCACCAAGAGTGACTGATAACATTCCAGCTTTTGATCCACATGAGGTCAATCCAACCTGGATTATTATTTTCCAAGCCATTGGTCATTTTGGACTGGGGGTCCCGATGACGGACATGAAGCTCAGCCAACCACAACCAAGAGGAAATGAAAGTATAAGGTCTGATGACTCTGATAAAACCAGTTCCATCTCTAAGGTGCTCAGTTACTGAACTGTGAATAAGGGCTGTGACAAAAAGTGGGAATTATAAAAACTGAATTTGAAAATGTATTTGGTCTCCAAACTGAATTAGTCTACAATAGAATACAGGGAAAGGGTAACAAGCCTGTAATGTTGGAATTTACCCAAAGCTAGCAGGCACTGCAAAGTAGGTAAACACTATATATACTATATATGATTCTAAACACATCTGAGAGCATAGGTGTGATAAAGGACAAACCTGCCTGCACAGTTTTATTTACCGGAGTGAAGGGAAAAGAGTCTGTGTTAGATGGACTCAGAGGACTACATTATATTGCAGAGATACAAATGCAAGGCTCCTAGATGACACTCGGCGTAATTCCTAAATGATTGTACATCAGTTCACAAATGCACTGCACAGATTAGTGGAAATGGCTTTGAATTAATGGTAAATTGTCCGTAAGTGGCCAATATGCGCCAGGCGATACAACCTTTTGGCTGAGCTCCTTGACACTCGTCCAGTATAAATGTGAGTGTGTTGTTAGGCATGACGCATGTGTGTGTGTGTTACAAAGTGAGAAAAATGGCTACTTTAATAATAGTTTATCACATAGAGAACCAGATGCATGTGTCTGAGCCGAGGAAAGCTGCTGAAATGGCTGATAATTACATGTTGGTTCAACAAGATGCCATGGAGATGCAGATCTTCACAGAGCAAGTGAGGAAGGGGACCAGTCTGAAGGTAATGATAATGCTATCTCTAACTCGCTAGTATCAAACCCTACTCAGGAGACTGTGCTTCATCTCTACCCATAGATCCAAGCAGACACCAAATTTAGCTATAGTAAGTCTAAGCCCGTTATGTAAAGCAACCTTGGGTATTTTGAAAGGTGCTGTGTTCTAAGAAGCTATTATTATTATTATTATTATTGAACACTATGAACCACCAGAGACCATAGCGCTGGAAGAGGAGTGTCCTGGGGTGTTCCCAGCCAGTGTGGTTATGTGTTCCTAGTCTCAGAGGAGATATATTGCAATACTGCAAAGCAATATAGCAGAGAAGCCCAGCAAGGCAGACCTAAACTATTATGATGTCAATTAAAGAGACTGCTGTTACTTCAGGGTAGAATTGCAATACGGCTCATGGGTTATCTGTGCCTAAGCCTTTATCTAGGTACCCAGTATTTCTTGACTGTCATGGATCTGCATGACAGGCAGAGACTGAGTGACTTCATGGGGGTATCCCTAATTGAATTAGTTACTGATCACGAGGCGAATCTTCTGAAAATGGTTAAAGAAGCCACTGCTGACAGAGAAGGTACAGATTTGCAATATATGGCTGCATTTTTGAGGCAGCCTGTTAAATCCTTGCTAGGTAGCTCAACATAGTTTTAAAGGAGCTCAGGGCTGACAAAAGGACTGTAGGAAGAACATTTAGGCCAGGAGACTGGATGTTGGAAAAGAGAAACAACATTGTGTTCCCTACATAGTTGAAAAGAATGTTACATGATCACAATTATAGTCATTAGTATTCCTGACTGTATTAAAACAGTATATATATATATATAGTATATAACAACTGTATCAAACAGAACTAAACCTCATCTTTGCAACACATAGGCTTACATAGGCTTTCAACAGGTTTGCACGACAAAGATTGTTCAATGAATGTTTAAAAGAAGCGGAAGAAGTCAGTTAGGGCCAATTAGACACTAATTGGGTGTGTGTGTGTGTGTGTGTGTGTGAGAGAGAATGGGATCAGGCGAATGTGCAAACACTTACGTGCGCACTTTATGCCTCCCGATGATGAAAGCCACCTTGCGACTCCAGGGATTTATAAAGCTGGACCAGCTGGTGTCCAGCGTAACATAGTCACCATTCTGGCAGCGAAAGCGAAGAGGGGAGTGCTCAAAGGGGGGCTGTCCAGCATACTTCAGAACTGGCACAAAAAGAGAGCAGAGGTGAAATAGATTAATGGGTTGGAATGAATGAATTCTAATACCGTTTCTGAACTGATCTGTTTTCTGGAAAAATATATAGGTTTGAGTGAGGGGCAGAATGGCAGAATGTGAAATCTGATTAAATGAAATGATTCAAGGTGTGACAACATATGCTTTATGGGATTTGGAGAATTTGGAGGAATGGGATTAAAGCAAAAAATAAATAAAAAATGACAGAAAAAAAGTGTCAGGTAACAATAATCTAGGCCTGTGATACTGATCTGTGAGAGAGGCAATGGCCATAATCTGACAGCAATGTATTCATGCGTTGTCTGAGATAAGGCTATGGCTGTCTGCATGCACTGACAGCGAGGTCTGCAATGACTGTGATGTCTGGCATTTAGAGGAACTCTGAACCCTGACCGTAGGTTGTTCCTACTTTTGCGGTGCATGGCAGGCATTAGTGCGCGGTCCTCAGGGTGGAGGCAGGTTAACAACGAAGTGCCAATCAGATCTTGAGGGAGGTATCCAAGCAAAGGCACAGCCCTATAAAAGGTACACACACACGCAACAAAAGACACAAATTTCAGTGGAATCATAAGAAAGCTGCCAAAGACTATAGCAAATTATAAAACTCAGGTCACCAAAGGATGGAAATAAAGAAGGATATCTGTTTACTGTTCATCACAAAGCTACATAAGGCCAACGTCCAATTATAAGGTTAGTCTTTGTTTGTTTGAATTCAGTTGCAGAAAATGACAGAGACAGTGACTATGTGTGTTTCTGTTTTCCACTGACCGGTCATCCACCTCCAAGAAGACGCAACCTGGGGAATGTGTAGTGGTGAAGATACGCTTGTCCATAGGGATTCGAGGAGCTAGTGGGGAAATATTAAACACAAGCATCTCCTTTGATAAAGCCAACAGCACAAACAACAGAAAATACAAGAAGTGTTGGGTCAGTCTATAGACTCAAATCAAGCCCACGACTACGGATACATCAGGTGGAGCCGTACCCTCATATCCCGAGATGATGCGCTCAGCCAGCGCCAGGCAACAGGGCTGCTGTTCGGCCTCACCCAGGCCCTGCACCTTCAACAGGTACGGAGTAATGCGGAACGGGTTGTAGCGCATCTCCCCATCCCGATCTTTACCACCTCTGCAACACACACAAAAATATCTATGAATTCACAGCAACTGCACCACATATCAGAACCTGACCTGAAGTAAGATTATACAGAGCAAGCTTACCTTATTCTGCAGAAGAATGACTTCACTTGGGCACATTCAAACAAGATTGCATCTGCAAACAAATGTAGAGACATAAGTTGCCGCTTTGCATCAGCGTTGACAAGAGAAGCTATGGCTTTGAATATGTCAGCTGTAAAACCTGTTTTTAGGCCACACCAATAAAATTAGTTGGTTCTCGGATTTTTTCTGGAAAAATATGGAGCGAGCGAAATAAAAATAAAAAATAAAAAAATGCTCCGAAGGTAAATTAGCACATTCACAGTCTAAATAAATCAATGACTTATAACCTACATGATTGAGTCAATGTTCATTAAAGACATTTACTCATGTGTTTAGGAAAAACTAAATGTGGCCTAATTTCTTAAAGGTGCTCTAAGCGATGTGACATGTTTTTCGGACTAAAACATGTGTTGTTACATGCAGCAAACATGTCCTCACAATCTGCTAGCTGCCTGTCCCCTGAACACACTGTAAAAAAACGCGGTCTCTGTAGACAGCCCTGGCTCCACAAACGGCAACAAAACACAGTGGGCAAACCTAGAATAACAAACGAAAACGAAACATAACAGTGTTCCAGCCAATAAACGACAAGGTTCATGAGTCTTTCGGGAGGCATGGGAGGGAGGGGGAGGAGTGAGCTATAACTTATAACGCTTGAACCCTCTCTGGAGCTATCCACCATTTTGTTTGACAATACTTCGAACGTCAACAAGAAGTGACGTGAAACAGCATCGCTTAGAGCGTCTTTAACTTTCACACCTCACAGCACACTTTTTGTCATGCAGGTTTTAGGCAATGTACAGAAATTCATAATTCAGTCATTCTATGTTATGAAAGGTTTGATGGTTTGTCATTTATTTAAGAGTTTGTGAATCTAAGCACCAAGCAAGCTGGCTGTGGAATTGAGGTATGATATATAATGTAGACTACGTCTAGGCTTTGTCACAGTTCATCACAGGGCATTAGAACGTCAAAATCGCATTGATTCACCAGATGGCAATTAGTGACTAAAACTCTGTGATCAGCACAATGGAGATGAATATTCATCAACGTGCAGTCACGTGAATCTAGAAAAGAGACGGTTTTTTTTGCATGAGAAACAGAGGCGTGTGTGTGTGCGTGCGCGAGGATGTGAGTGTGTAGGCACATGCTATTAATTTATTTATTCATTGATTTTGATGGCGAAACCCTTTGAATGGGTTTTTGTCGCCTCTCAATCAATGAAATAATATCAAACTCACCTCCACAGAGTTGCACAAGTTGGCAGACTGCTCTCGGCACCGTGAGTACAACTGCGCAAAGTTCTCATCCTCTTTAATTTCAATGCACTTGTCAAATGTTTTTCTCTTCTGATCAAATATTCTAATAATTGCAAACGCTGGCCTAGCAGGATCCACCGGCATCTTTCCTTGTATCATGTCTCTTGCTCTCTGAAGTGAAAGGCGCGATTTGATTGGTTTTCGAAGTCACGTACTTAGCCACAGAGTTTTTTTTTATGTTCGTGTGATTTTTTTCAAGCGGCGAATCCGAGAACCAACTAATTTTATTGGTGTGGCCTTATCTAAACATCTACACCAATATTCAGTTCTTACTGGCCGACACTTGCAAGCTTTCAACCCATTATACACAAGAAGGCCCTACAGTCACAGTGACTGTCCCCTGCTTACTGCTATCTGAGCCCACGTTCCAGGGGGGCAGGTGGGGCTGGGCTGTGTGTGTGTAGAAGACGTTGACGTCCTGGTGGTAGAGCAGCTCCACAAACTTGGCCGATTCCAGGAAGCGCCGCTTGCAGTTGATTATGCTGGAGGCCTGCTCTGAGGCATACACCACTCGACCCGTGGTGAGGGAAAACACCACTACAAATGAATCCTGCTCACACACACACACACACAGTACAGATTAAATTACATTAAGCGGGAAAGCAGAATTGTGGAATAATGCTTTGGTTCCGGATGCAAATCATATTCAGAAGCAAAGAATTATGGCTGTGTGCTTACTCTGAAGTGGCCAAAGCCTACCGTGTTTTTTAGTGCGTGCTCTGAGGTAATGCTCTCCAGTTCTTCCAGCGAACACACAGTGGCATCATTGCGCGCTTCCTGACAATGGCTCATCAGCAGCTTGAAATACTCACTGTTAGCTGAAGGGGGCATCAGAGAAACGTCCATTCAATGGCCATACTAACAATCAGAGGAGAGCAGAGCTACAAGTTGTCACACATCAAAAAGAACTAGACTGCATCTTCTCAGCAGAAACCGCAAGGTGGACTTGCCACCAACACCCCCCCCAACCCCCCATCAACCCCCCCCCCCCCTCCCCCCAACACCCACCCATCAACACCCCCTCTCCATCCCCTCCAAAACCCCCCTCAACACCCCCCCCCAAACCAACCCCCCTTTTACACCCCCCAACACTCAAACACCAACCCCCTAAAACCCTCCTCAAGACCCCCCGAATACCCGCCCCCCCACCCACTAACCCCCAATATGTCTGCTTGTCTCAGTAACAGCTGCACCCCAACAAGAAACAATATTAGCAGCTGCACTACTATTGCATTACATAGAAAAGTCTAACTGCAAAGGGCACAAATGCATCTATGGAACAACACTGATGCACTGGTGAGATTAACAGTAGATGTACGATGAAATATAGAATAGTAATGTAGGCTCTGGCTTACAACAGGGAATGAATGGCCTCTGCATAACTGTCCTACACTCAAACTTTAACTAGTATTGCTTAAAGAGCTTTATAAAATTGTTTGTTTGATCTGCAAAAAAACAAAACGTATTTCCGATGCTCATACAAAAATTATTTCTGTGGCAGCCATCTCATTAGGCAGCAGCTCTATTTCCTGTACCAGTCGTAATTTGGAATTTACTTTGCACTTCAACTTTTGGACTACTGGATTTCCGGGTTAAGGCTACTTAGACAGAAGAATGCATGTCTGTAAAAATTCTTATTCCTACATCTACGTCTATCTGAAACGACCAATGGGGGGATACCATCTTAGAAAGTTTAACTGCTCCAGACCATTAGAGCAGTCGTCTGGATCCTGTGATTATAATGACACACACTGACTTTATCTAATTAAGTTAATGGGTGACTCATGTGACCCACTGTCACATTATAAGGGCAGTGGTCTACCTCCAGTGGTCCAGAGAGATATCTCCTGGTTCTCCACCATCAGGTCAGAGCTAAATAATGTCTGCAAGCTACAAAGAGAAGTCCCACTGCATACAGCTTAGCAACAGAATGTGCAGAATGTGCAGAATGTGCAGAAGGGCAGTCGCTAAAACAGTCACCAACTAATAACACAAAGAAAGGTACTCCTACTCAAATGTTTAATGTGTTTCATTTAAAACATTCTGTAAATTTTGAACAGCCCTAGTTGCTTTAGGCCCCAATTTTGTACAAAACACTAGCAACGACTGATGACAATGATGAATCTGCCTATAAGCAAATTGTAGGATACTTGAAACAGGTCTACTTCAAGTGTGGAGTTATATGATTGCCCTGGATTCCAAAATGACAAATTTAGCCGAAAGGTAAGGAGTTTGCATCCCTGTTTATTGAATGGCCCTTCTTTACATACTAACACTAAATAGACACTCACAAATAAGCTTATTCAATTTTAAACTTTGAGAGTAGGCCCAAGGTGTTCTAAATGACCTTTGGTTTGGATTGGTTTTAACCAGACTTGGCAGTGCACAGCGTGGAGAGCAAGATAAAAAGAAGAAAGGCAAGTTGATTTTTATACTAACTGACAGTACAAGTGGACATCTAAACCCTCCTTCTACACCAAATATGGATCTTACAAAATTGAGAAGAAAGTAATTCAATCTTGTGATCTGATGGTACCAGACCGCATGAGTATGCCCATTCAAAAGGCTTTTTTAATTGGTTGGTAGTAACACTGGCACATCATTACATCAGTGTTTATTTTTCATTCCGGCACTTTTACTTCAAAATCCATTTCAAAAAGAAGGACGAAGAGGGAAAAAAAAAGAGAGGATGGACTGAAAGCAGAAATCCCTCCTCAGTCTGCTGCTACTCTAAAGAATTCCCTAGAACCGCCTGAGACAATGCGGTGGGACAGAAAGACAGATTTCTGTTTAAACACTCCAGTCTAGATCAGAGCTATAACATGAAGGAAGACTAATCACAGAGCCTCCTTTTGAGTGAAGAGAAACAGAGGCGGGGAGAGAAGGAGGAGGGAGTGAAAGAAAGAAAGAAAGAAAAAAAAAGAAAAAACAGGGTACGCAAATACTGTTCCAGCTAATTGCATAACTGGTTGGTAGACTTTGGTGTAACCGAGATGAGTTTGATTATGAAAACCGCATGCTAAGGCCACAGAAGCTCAATATTTCTCTGCTCATTCTGCCCAACCTACTTTAGTGCATCTAAAACTCTACTAACACCTGAATGATCTGAGGCCATATACCGCATATACCCATCTCTCGTTTCCCCTGCAGGACTCAGAATGTTGTAATGAAAAAGGTTTGGGAATTTAACTTGGGGTGACCTGTACTCAGGTGATGACATTACTACTACTCACGTTTCTATTCCCGTTCCCGTTTGGGGAAAATATTCAATGTAATCACTATTTGAAAAGCTAAACTTTTTCAACACAGTTCTCTTCTCTCAATTTTCTTTTTATAAGTAAAAGAACAAGAGTTTGTTCTATTCAACACTAAAGCAGAGAGGTGGAAAAGTGCAAACGACTCAGAATCACTTTGAAATCTACAAACTCCACCTCAGGTATGCCTTTGATAATTGAAGCATGGCTAAATTCTACACTCTCAAGATTTCACACTTTTTGTTTCACTTGTCTTGCTTAGATCGGACTTATTGCCACACAGTGCGCATGTTACCGTTGAAGAAATGTAATATTTCATTATATCACTTCACTTCGTATCAGGCCTAAAGCCGTAATGTACATGTTTGTCCCATAACTACAGTTAATGTTTGTAAGGGAGCTGGTTAATATCCATACATGTTGGGTTATATTCATAAAAATGGTAACATGGTGTTAACGTTTGCTATTAATTTTTTCACTCAGTACCCAGTAGGTTGGAAATTAAAACACTACTGTGCTTTTATTTTTATATTTAGATTGCAGATGGTACAAAGCATACATGTATAGTAGACATGTGTTGTGTGTGCGAGTGAGTTATTTTTCTTCACGGGACTCATACTTGGCTAATGGGTGACAATTTTTAGTGCAGTTAACAGAGACAGATGATTTTGGAAGGGCCCGCTCCATATTCACACATATAGCTTACCTTGTGCTCCCTCTGTGGCGTAGATTAACATGGCCGTGCATTTTCATTTGATGAACATTAGCTATATTTAAATTATAAGTCCAGTTGCCTGTCACTGACCTAGATGAACCTTGACAGACAGTAGCTATATGCCACACACAAAAGTAGTGGAGTAGCTACCATGATTTCACTTTCAATTTTTGAAACCCCTGGTAATCTTACTGCCAACCCTTTATTTGGTGAAAAGCATTACTGAAAGTAGACCAAATGCAAACTAATTAAGGCTGATTTACCTTGCACTTGTTTGACACAATTAAGGGCGTAGTTGAGGGCCTCCACAGTGCTGGGTTTACTGCGACTCCTCCTCTCAGAGGGCAGCCTCTTCTTCATCTCCTGCACTGTCTGCATCATCTCTTTGTGTTTTTGCTCATGGCCTGGCTCTGCAGGCTCACTACACACACACACACACACACAACACACACACAGTTGGACTTTTCAAACAAGCCTTCCATCACTTGTGATAAGTCTGAATAGATTCACAATAAACTGATATTTCAGAATAATGCTGCGTCATATAACTTCATGTGACTCTGCAGTATTGGATTAAGATGAGGAACATTTTAATGCATGCACACTGATATATTTGTCAAATATCAAATGCATAACCAGTTTGTCTTTTCCCATGTTGGATAAATGTATTTGTACATTGTGTGTGTATGTGTGTGTGTGTGTGTGTGTGTGTGAATGAATATGTGCCGTCTGTGATTTACCTTCCACTGGTCTCTGTGTGCTGGCTGCTCCCACAGGAGGAAGATCCTGTGGCAGACTTGGAGCTGTGGAAAAAAAAATAAAATAAAAAAACAGGGGCTGAGAATTGAAAACATCAATAAGGTGTTTACAGTTCTGTGGTAACATTTCCCCATGATTGTATTTTATAGATCAGACAGCAAACTTGAGGTCCATCAATAAAACCCATTTGTGTATTATTTTCCCTGCTGGAAGCAGCGCTATGGCTTTTTCCAACAACCCCTCTGAAACACTATCTGATGAGGAGATGAGATGATATGAGATCTCAGAAGCAGTCCGCGGTTCTTGGACAGCAGTGGGGCAGTGGTGTCTGAGGGTGTAGTAGTGTGTGTGTGTGTGTGTGTGTGTGTGTGTGTGTGTGTGTTGTGCTGCAGGTGTATCCTCACCTCTTGGAGCTGCTGGACCCTGTGGTGCTGCTGGGGCTGTGGTGGTGTGTGGATCTCCCTGCTTTCTTCCCTCCACCGCTGCCGCCGCTACCTCCTTTGTTGGCCCCATTGGTGCTAGCGCTGCTCCCGCTGGTCTCGTTCCCGCTGTGGCTGGCGTTCATCTCCACGTCATCCTGCCCTTGCTCCCCGCCCGAGGTGTCGCTTTGGCCCTGCTCTCCGTCACTGGGCGCGGGCGTCTCCGCTGCGGCCCCTCTTGGTTTGCCGCCGCCACCAGACCCTTGCTCCTCCTCCTCCTTCTCGGAGCCTGAGCACTCCTCCCGCTCGGCCTCTTGTTGCTCTCTGCCTGCCGGGGAAGAGGCACCTTCACCTTCTCTGGCCCCACTGCCACCACCGCCCTCCTTCCCTCCCCCCATAGCTTGCCCTCTCCGCCGTTCCTGTGTCTATACGGCTGGGTGGCGGCCGCTGCTGGTCTGGTCTGTGGCCTCTGTGCTCTACTGACAGTCTACGCGGAGCTCCATCGAGGATCAGGGAAGGAGGTTCAGCTTGGGAAGGGTCCTCAGTCAGGTGTCACTGCACACACAGATGCAGGGCTGTTTGATTATGTCAAAATCGACGGTACTATTCAACCAAAAGGATAATTTCAATACCTGGCCAAAATATTAGGTTATAATTTGACTTGTAAAATGGCACTTGAGCTTATTTTGCTTTTTTTTTATTTTTTATTTTTAGGATCAGAGAACAAGATACACTGCTCTAGTCCCCGTTAACTTTACATCAACAGTAAGCTCTACAACAAAGCCAAATCTTACTGTAAGCCAACTGGCGTCTGGAAATCGCAGAAGCGCAGAAAATGACTTCCAAGGACTGAGCAATAGGGCAATGGTAGTAAGCAGAGTCAGATGATACGGTCACCGATGGACCGCAACATGAATTACAAAACTATTATCATTTAAAAAGTTCTAACTGAGCAGGCTGACTGGTGCCTTTTTAAGGAAGCTTTATCAATAAACTGACTTGTGTCTCTCTTGACCCCTTCCTCCTTAATTACTGTTGCTAACTTTGACACACTGCTGTAGCTAACTGCATGTTTGCTAGGATAGCGGTCAGTGTTGAAATTTTGGGAAGTAGGATCAATAAACCCTGTTGATTATACCTCAGCATACATTGTACCGCTGTTCCATGCGCCCAAGTCAAATCAGTTTGACAAGGTTCGAGAACAGCAGCCCATTAGTTAGCATATGCAATCTGTTCCGAAGACTAATCACAATGTCTCATTAATGCGCAGTTGTTGAGCGATACTTGCAAGGCCTATGAAGCAGAGAAATCAAGAAGCACAACAGCTGAAGAGTCAGACTCAGGCCAGTGATGACAGATTCAGGCCTGCTGTCACATGCAGATGGGCAGCCTGTGTCATGCCAGCAAGAGCCCTGGCAACAGGAGCCTGCAATTACACTCACTAATCCCAATGCAATGACATTCTGGGTCCGTATAGAGACTAAACTCTACTTCTGTATTTGTAGACCAAATTAAATGATTTGTAGTCTGTTAAAGCAAGCAGTCTGTACTGCAGCGTGGAACTCAAATGTATTAACACTGAATCCCCCATAGAGGCGTTTGTGTGTGTGTGTATGTATGTGTGTTTCTTTATAATAAGTCACTGGTCTGGCCTGAAAAAAAAAACAAAAAACAAAAACAACCTTTAACAAAAACTTTTCATGACTCACAGTTTACAGTGGCAGAAAGGACAGTGTGAGATTATATCACTTTACACTATCCCTAAACAACAGCCTTTCAGTGCTGATCCCCAGGCTGGCAAACAGGCTGTGTCATCGTCGCCAAGTTATGTAACAGCATCTCTCGCTGGCTTGCTCACTCCCTCTCTTCAGGGAGGCGCCTGCTTCCCCTCAGCCTTCACTCTCACTCAAGTGAAGAGGTGGGAGACAGGAAGGAGTAGGTGCGTGTCTATGGGACATGTGTGTGTCTATGTCTGATATGTGCTGTGTGTGTTTGTTGTGTGTGTGTGTTGGGGAATAGGGGTGACTGGCAGGGGGGTGTATGTTTCCGGGCGTAGGGGGTCTTAACAGTAGGCTGTTCTTCTTACTGCTCTGCTACAGCGTCTAAATCCAGTAACAGGCTATCACAGGGTGGTAAAGAAAAGAAGACAGAATGTCAGACAAACACACACACACACACACACACAGAGAGAATGTGCAAGCACAGCCAAGGATGTTCTTAAAACTACAGGAAGGCCTCTAAGGAACTAGTGGGACCAACATATACTGAGTGATCTTATCACTTATGTTGGTGCTCACGCCTTGTTCGATTAACTTGCAGATCAGTTTTCTATTGATTCGACCATGCACACCATACGCATGTTTTGCACGGCTTCTGTGCAGCTCCTACACCTCCCACGCCATTTGAAACAGAGACGAGTTCTGTTTTTCGAAACCATTACATGAAACAGTTCGATTAAGAGTCATGTGGCAAGCTGAACACATCTCCAAAGAAAAGGCTAAGTCTGGTCTTGACAACACCAGCTTGCTATTTATTCAACTGACAGCACATTACAACAAACGTCCTTCTGTCAACCAAAAGGGGTTGTGTTTCTGACTGATTAATTCTCTGAGAGGCAATTTTTTCAATCTCATAGTTAACCTGGCAATGATCAGGTTAGTTCAGAAGCATGTTTAGTGCAAGTATACTTTTTTTAATCTCATGATGGAAACGCTAGGTGGTGGAAAAGGATTCTGTTGAAACTTAACACAACGGCAGTAACCCCACTGGCAAAGGGTTAGTGAGGTCAAGTAAAAGAAAGGCATGCAGACGACAGCAACCAGCAATGCATTTTGGGTTGAAAATAACAAAAACAACCAATGAAATTAAAGGGCTTACATTCCAGCCTAGGAATCAGGCACACATCAATGACCTGACTTTTTAAAGGTGTAACCAGCATGAGATTTGTTACATTGAGTTAGCCTATTAGGCCTAAACTTGCACCATTTATAAGAAGACCACCAAGCATGTTGTGTAAACAACAATTTCAGTTCCAATAGATTACTGAACTGGAAGGAAAACCACAAATCAATAATTTAACCATAGCCAGGATTTCATTGGTTATCATGCCCTCCTTATGCTTACAATCTTTAAAACCTTCTACAATCTGGCTACCAACATTATTCAGACGAGGACAGCCACTGTCTATGACAACATGGACATCCACTGTCTATGACAACATGGCTGTATACATAGAATGCCTTGGCAAGCACATCTGATGACCTGGAGACAGTGTTTTATTGCATTGCCAATTTTTTATTTCCCCCTAAAAATTGTTAATGAATAGCCTGTGCAGCAAAGACCAGATGATGTTTCCCTAGATGTGTAGTAAGGTGAGCAGCTTACATAAGTCCAAACAGGGCTGAATACGGAATTGAAAAAGCATATGAAATAATTTTTAAAATGATTACATGCAATACAATTTCAAGAATATAACTTCTTGCCAATCACTGGTACCTATACAGCAGAAAAAAGCTGGTAAGCTGGTTATAAATCCCTGGGCAGGTCAACAGCTTTCACAAGTCTGCAACCCTGAACCCTTACGGCCTCTAAAATGATCATCACATAAATTCACACAAGAACTTTATATCGGATATATCAGAGCTTCTGTACAAGGGCCTCATGCTGCGTGTCTGTTATATGGAACCTTGAACTTACTATGGGTATAATGACTGAATAACACAATGTCCATTGCTGGTCGTGGTTTTTACTGAACAGACCTATAGACACATTTTCAACAAACCAGGAGTATCCTGACTGAGAGGAAAGATAGTTCAATTTTTCCTAAAAAAGTGGACTTAAGTAGAGTTGAGTAATGCTGGACCGAAACAGTGTAGGGTGTGGGTTGGTTTTTGGTCGAGAGACTGAAGACATAAAAATGAAATTCCTGGAAGCACTTTTCAAGCTGAGACTGCCCCAATACTAGAGAATGATACTTCTTCTTGCCCAGACACTGCTGTTTTTCAGTCAGCATAATGCATTTCAGCTACCAAAGATTTCTACAATGATATTTGAGATGGTCGAGCAAACACACTGCCCTAATCACACTGAGCTGACATAGAATGACCAGTAGTGAAAAGTATAGACTATGGCTTGGCCTTACAAGTTCACACCTGGGAATGACCTACTACACTCCAAACCAGCCTACGTCTTAAACTGACAACGGGTACCAGACTTAAGTGAGCTTTCCTGTTAAAATTTCTGCACAAAAAAAAACCCAACATTTTTTACAATAGGATTCTATAAATGTTCTCGTCTCTTACGGCACTGGCTGGAATCCAAGTAACGCTAGGACGCAATTTATGACACACCAAGTACAGCTATGTAACAAAGATCTGCCGTCTACTATAGTATTGCATAACGTTTTACTAACAGATTCCCCACAACAACTTCAAGGGCTTAAATCATCACACGAGTGGCAACTTTGAAGCGTTCCACTTTTAAGGACACCTAAAACACACAACAGAAACCCCAGATTTAGTCACAATAACGTTAGTTGCTACTCAAAGAGATCACAATTTCCTCATCACAGACAACAGACGAGTCAGACCGAGGTTAACGTTGCTGCATTTACCCAAGTTCGGCCAACCCACTTTTACAAGTCCTCATTGCATTGTTAAAGCTCAGAAACCAGCTTAGAATATCTCACTGTCAAAAGTGTCTGGAAATTATACTAACCTTAGTACATCTACTGTTTAGAATCATATGGAAATTGAAAAGCATTACAAAACGCGCGCAAACGTTAACTTTACTACAAGGTGACAACTTTATTTTGCCGTATCTTCAGTCTAAAACGGTCTCGATTAGTTAAATCTAATTAATAAGACTGGCAAACAGGTGGAAAATGATAGGTGCTGCTGACATTACGAGCGGTAACGTTAGTTATTGGGCCTGACGTTAGCCAAGACGGTAAGAAATCGAGCACCTTTCTGCACGTTGCAGGCACGGGGACACGTTTACCACCAGAAACAAAGAGCTTCCCGTTTCACACCGTTCCCAACACATTCAATGTAATACATATCATAATCGACATCAGTCTTAGCTAACCTCGTTCCTAACAAAACCTACTGGATAGGCAGTAGGCACTTTCAACATAAAATAAAAAGCCGCGAGTTAGCTAAATAGCACCCTAGCCTGTTAGCATCCTCCACTGCTGAGCAAACTCCGTGTGTATAAATATAAGAGCGCTTGCCATTCTCCATCTTGTCTGAATGGCTTAATACATTGTGGTATATATGTAATGAAATGCCTTACCTTTAAGATCAGCGTTTAGTCGCCGAAGTTCTTACCAAGCTAACGTTAGATATATCCTTCCTCCTCAGACTTCAAGTATTTGCGTCTTTGCACAGGGGTATTCCCGTTTAAACTCTAACGTTAATTCTTCCTCATTCGCTTTGTGTCAATGCAACTTGAAAGTGTTCTAAAGTTCGCTAATGTTTTTAGTTCTTTGTCCTAATTTTGATCACTGTTGCGATACCTCAATCATGGACTAAACACATTACAGCAACGTGAGTTTGGATGTAGTAAACCCCACCCACTCGTCGCTGATTTGTCGCGTTTGAGTAGGATTCAGTTCATTGGCTGAAACGTAACATTCTGGGCGTGTAACCACCGTAGGCAGCTCTCATCGGCCGTGGGACTCCTCACGTGGATCTCCATGTTACACAAGAGGTGAAAACAAGACTGTTTTCACAGACCGTCAACCGCTCAGCAATGGCTACGTCGCAGATTGGCTGAGCGGTTGACGGTACTGACCTCTTTCCATTGCAGCACGTAGTAGTCACTACCCCCACCAGTAAACTAGGTCTAGCCTACTACTTCAGTGTAGGGAGGATTGCGTAGATAAGTAGGAGTCGGACGAAACCAGGGTCTAGAACAGATATAAACGACTGGCTAGTTGTTGAATAGTTCAGTGAATTATTAACTTTAAGAAATGAAAAAACTTCATGTGAATATATTCGAACCTGTACACTTTTTCAAGGAATCAATGAATTTTAGTGTCTGTGTGTGCGCGTATGTAGTGTCTCGTTGAATGGGGGTGGGGGAAATAAATTGTTTTAAAAAAAGAGACCAGTGGCTACTAGTATCAAGTGACCTGTCCAATAGCCAAGCCTGTGCAGTCCCACATGTTGGGTAATGGAGCTTGCGATCCGATAGTGATCCGGGACTGAAGTTTCAATTTATGCTCATGAACCAGACTCACTTCATTTTTTTTTGGCTGAAACCCAAGGCTTTGGTCACATACCTCACTACTACTGTATCAAAATGTAGCAATTGAGCAAAAGCATTAGGTAGCGTTGGCCTGGCTAGCTTCATTTGGCATCTCCAGTACAGATTGTACGAATAAGGCAGAAACAGATAGCAGTTGTTAAATTTGATTTTATTTAGCTTACAACAGCAAAACCAGGGAAAGGGGATTTAAGGACACATAATAGAATTGCACTTGTTTACATACAAGAAAATGAACATAGGCATATACAAAAACAAGAATGAAATGCTGAGATGCACACTGTTTGGCCAAATCTTAAAATTCACACCGCACCACAGCAAATATTCATTCAGGCTTCTTCATTTAGCAAAGGTAAAACAGTCATTGATGCTAGTACAAAATTGGCACACTGTGGGTACATATAAATTCTTTCATGTGAAGTCCATTTTAATTTTAAAAATTAAATGTAAAGCTATTGTTGATATAACCATAACATAAACAGCCGGCTATTTAAGGGAAAAGGAGCAAGTTGATACTTAAAGACCACTGTACAGTAGGCACTGGTGGCTTTTGTCGATTGGTTGACTTTACATGGCAGTAAGGCAACAGTAGGTGCTATGTGAAGCTGAGTCTGTGTTTGCATGTATATATGGGTATATTCTACTAGCACATTGATACAGTACTAGTAAAAGTGTGTGTGTGTGTGTGTAAGTGGTTAGGTTTTAGGTGTGGGGGCGATGGTACACTATTGGCTAAAGTGTGTAATTAGGAGTCGGGCTCCTGTCAGGCACTGGTGACGCTTTATGGCACATGGCGGTTTGTTCTTGTTTTTTAGGGGTATTCATAAGGCTGAGGAGGTGGGCCTGATCTAACATTTGACACTGTGCACCTGGCTTTTCCTTTGTTTACAGTCCATAGGTCTGATGTTCCCCCATTGATACTATACTATAGGTAGGAAAGGCATTTTGGAGGCTCCCACAAAGGCACTCGTCAGTGTCCTGAGACCTCATCTGGGCCCTAGAGCGGCTCCACATGTGAAAGGAGTGTCCATGTATAGCTATAAAGGCAGAGTTTAAATAAGCAATACAAACCAAAGAGAGAAGTAGGCAATATTCACTGTGTGGCAACATTCATAATTATTAAAATTACAAATAGGAAAAAAAAACTATTTAGGATAGTTTACAAAAATCCATTGGAAACTCAGCAGGTTATTAAAGTTTAGTTGAGGGGCTGTTGGTCTCCAGTCGTTCTGATCACACTTCTTCACAAGCCCGTGGGAACATCCTCCTAAACCGTTTTGGTTCCAACCGCTTAGGACTGTGACGACCAGACTAAGCACAAACACCATGATCACATTATTCACATAGATAAATACACACATATACTTCATCTATTCTATAGTTCATTAGACTATTCTCTTTTATGGCCGACAGGGTGTCTATTATAAATCTGGTGAAAAAATTGGATTCCTGTTCCATATCAATGCTTTTTTTCCCCAATAGTAACTACAGGGCGGTGGTGGCGCAGGATGTAGAGGAGCCGTACGGTGACCGCAAGGTTGCAGGTTCACTGCATGTTTCTTTTATGTTTTACACGTTTGCTGGTTGCATGAGTTGTGTCTGTATGCATGAGCTGAAAAAGGGTGATAAGTGTGACAATGGCCTTTGAGGTGTCCTGGTACAGGGGAATGAAAGGCAGAGGAGAATGGCACGCCAACTAAAAATATTGCTTGTTCTTTGTCTGTCACCTGATCCAGTACTGGGGCACTTCTGAGGCCATTATTTCTAACATAATTGTAGTCATTTCTATGTCACATACAGATATACCTGCAAACGTCTAAGAAATCATTGTCTTTATATAATCCTTCTAGCACACTACATTAATAAAGACTGATACTTACTGATAATGATGGCCAATATGATGACAATCACAGCTATCAAAATGGCCCACATCTGTAAAAGAATTAACAAATGAGTAAAAAGCAAGGTTTATTAGGATCGTATTTTGTTATATAGCTATTTAGATAGATAAGATCTATGTCTATTAGATTTATACTCTAGGGCTCTCTTTAACTCTACATATTGAATACAAATCCTTAACCTTAGGGCTTATTCACTCAGTGAACTAAATGCATGTAAGTAACCGTTACATGCACTTAGTGACTTTTTGAATGTTGGACAGACAGCATCAAGCCCACTGTCAAGACTTATTCCAGCATGCGACCTGATGTCATCTATAGATTAGAGAACTCTAAATTAGAGATATCTAAATTAGACTAAATTCTGTAAGACTGCAATTAGCCATCTTATTCAAAGATCATTTTGTGTGAAGTGACTGAATTATCTCTCACAGTCAATTTTACATAACTTGCCTGTTTGTATTTAATAAACCAATAAAAACATCTGGCATGAGGTCACAAGATTTGTAGTGTTTGCGAGCTCACAACCTTACAGGGAGAGACAACATTTGCGAAAAGTAGGCTACGCTTAATCTACAGGCTAAAACTAAAACACTCAAGGTTAGAGCCAGGGCAGACGACCACATGATGAAGCATGCAAAGAAAAGTAGTGTAGCCTAAAGGACCATTTCACCAAACAGAATGAAGCAGATTTACTGGTATTATGTATTGGTATTATCATGTTGCAGTCTGTTGGGCAATATTCCTCTGATGGGCTTGGATTTGGAAATAACTAAATTTCTGGATCTTCAATGGTAACAGATAAGGTAGGCTAATGACGATTAACATGTTGCTTTATTATTATTAGCTCAAACGCAGCGTCTCATCGGAGCAGTCATTTTCTTAAATGAGCCACGGCAATGTTTCAAATTTGCTTCAAACAAGTTGGGTACACCTGCCGTAGGCTAACAGTTAACGGGCTACCTCAGCTAGCTACCTCAGCGCAGCTACCATATAGCTAACAATAGACCAATCTTATTATAATTGTATTTTGATGGCTTGACTTAACGCTGCTGTAACGCATTTAGTTTAGCCCTAGGACAACAAATCAGACAGGTTAACCGGTTAACTTTTCTTCTGAATACAATGAAAGTGCACCACATGACCAAGTTCACACTTGTGTGATGAGGATGATGGTGTGCCCTCCCTAAATCCCCCTCTCTTGCCTTGCAATTCTTCCACCAGAACTTCCTCTTCAGCTTGGCAGCGTTGGTTTCAAACTGAGAGGCTCCGGCTTGAAGGGCATCTGCTCGGTCATCCAATTCAGACAGTTTGGAATCTCGCTCCAGAACCTTGTCCACGTTGACCCGCATGATGCCCACCACCTGAGACCGAGAGAGGGAAGAGGAGTGAGAGAAGAGGTGCGGGAGAGAGGAAATTGTAATAAGGGGCAGTGCATGGGCTCTCACTTCCAAAGGTGAAGAAACAATGATTCACATCATTCCTTTGCCATTTAGCTCTGTGTGTACCATGAAGTGAACAATAAATTAATAGTTAAAGAGGCCCTCAGTAAGTCTGTTTTTTAACCCTGCATTAAACGCCACAAACCTGTAGGGGGAGCTCTGTACAGTTAGCTGTATTGCTGTAGTGTACACTCCCTCAGAAGTTGCAAGTTCCGTATTCACTATACAGGGCTGTACAGCGGTGCGCTCAATCGCCGTTTGCTACACAACAGACCAGTCTAACAGTAAAAAACGATTTCTAAGCGATTTTATGACCACAAAAATGGTCGCATAATCTTACTGAGTGCCTCTTTAAGAACATGAAAATCAATTCAGCAAACACTGAATACAAACAACAGAATTACAAACAACAGAATTAGAAATTAAAAACATTAATCAAGGAAAGTGTGTCATGAGCATGTGATGATTATTTAGAAAAAAGTTTAAAGAAAAAAATAATTACATTGAAAGCTTAATAATCATGGGTAAGTCCCCAACATCTCCATATAGGCCTAAATAATATTGATTTGGACAAGGCAGGGCCAGAGACGGTTGATGAAGCGAGACGAATCATAAGGAGATTCTTCCTGTATCAATGACGTAGTGTTCGAGCGGCTGCCACACCTTTTTAGGAGACCGGTAGTAAAAGGGACTCACGTTAAACTTAATGGGGAATTAGTAGGAATTCACTCCATTTCCACCAATACATTAATTTCCCTTATTTGAGCAAAGTCTTTGGGACTTTTTACACCCCTTGTCACCACAGGCAGGTAAATGTGATCAATACTAGCTTAAAAAAATATTTTCTAGGTTAACGGAATGGATGAAAACAAACTTTATTTCAGCCTATACAGCCAGAAACAAGCATTACTGTCTAATTGCTAACCAACGAAATCAGAGTCCATAGCCATTTAATAGCCAACTTATTACTAAATAACAGTCTCAATAAAATCGACCTTGTTAGACAACATTACTGCTGTCAGCTAAAATGGATATTTACATCTCAAGTTTGTTTACAACAATATTCAAGTTTAACCAAAATCCAAGTGCTAGCGAGCTAGCCCGCATCGCTAGCCATATTCCCATAGTAACCCAGTCAAATCGGTTTGCCGTGCTAACGTTAGCAAGCTAGCTTGCTAGGTTTACTGATAAAATTAATTATTTATCCCTTGTCTTAAAACATGCGTTATTGGTATCACACATAAGCAATGTTAAAAAAACGACACACAAAATTATGTTTATAATGCCTAACTTCTTTTTAAGAGAATTTGTTAATGTTATAACGTCTATGACGTCCGTAATTAGGAGACCGGAAAAGTATCCATTTGATTACATTGACGAAGCCTAGAATGCTTTATCTTGTGTTCTAAAAGATCTTTGGCATGGCCAGACTGACCATGTGGTGTATATGACATTTAGATGTTTAAAATGGGACAATACATGTTATCGTTTTATAAAATGTCACCAGGCTACAAGGCACATAATTTTGGGAGTTTCTTGAGCTACAGCTTTAGAAGAGTAAACTGCATTCTCCAGCAATCCTCTTCATGCATTTATTAGGCTATTTATGAAAAGCAACATTTTATGCAACAATTTGCCAAAAGACTAAACAAGCTAGTAGGGCTGTGCGATTTTGGCAAAATTCAAAATTGCGATATTTTTCAACCAATAATCTTGCGATTTTATTGTGATTTTTTCATAATAAAAACCACAAGCACCAATTATGTCCCATTAATATGCATATTTGTACACAATTAAGATGTCTAATTAAAAATAGAAAATGAACTATTCATTAATCAGCATTGATTTATTCAAGAGAATATATTGTTGCGTTGAACCCCAATCCTTGTTTAACCTAGTGCAGAGTGTAGCTAACAAACAAGTCTATGCATTAAGTCTATGCAGTTACAAAACAAAAAACAAATTGCGCGCCACTGCGATTTCGAAATTGCGCTTTTCAAAATTGCAATTATATTGCAAATGTGATTAATTGTCCAGCCCTACAAGCTAGCATGCTTGTACTGCAATGGTAATGTCAGGCTAAAATTAAAACTTGAAAAAAAATCAATTCCAATTCTAATCCTAGCTTCTCATTTCCTCAACAGACTGTTAACCTTTGCAAAAACAGGTCTTGTTCATTTTAATTAGGCAAGCTCAATGGATTTGCACATTTTTAAGTGGCATAGCACATTTCAACATCAAAAAGCATAGCTGCAACACAAAATATGTTCAGTTTGGCAGATCTGCACATGAATATATGTGTGTGTGTGTGTGTGTGTGTGTGTGTGTGACTACAGATCCTAGTGAAGCGACAGAAACGGGAACAAATTTAAGACAAGTAGCCATACAATATACACAAACATGTATTGTCTGCCAGTCATTATAGGGAAATATTTCCCCTACAGGCCAAATGAAGACTTTCATTGTCCTACAATGGCTATTAAACAATACATTATCCCTTACATAATTGTAATCAGCACGCCTATAATAATGTAAGACACTAATATGTAAGGATGCCCTTAGACACTCTGAGTAAACAGTGCGACAATGAAACTTTCACAAAGCCAAATATTTATTTTAAAATGAAGAAATAAAATGGCGCAAAGTAGGGGTGGTTCAGCTTGATGCACTGTTGTTATTGCAACAAGACAAGATATTTAAGCAAACTGTTGAAAAAGATTAATCATTCTTACTATAGTGATTATACAATGTTGTGTGTGAGAGAGTGACAGTTAGTATGTAAAAGTCTGTGTGTGAGTGTCACAGTCGAAGAAAAATGGTTATCAAATCCGATCATTTATATTAGCCCTTACAAGACCACTTAAGAGGCTCAAGCTCAACTTTCATAAAGAAAGAGGTGAAAAAAGAAAAAAAAAAAAAATCAAGACAATTACAATCCATTATTACATAACACAAAAAGACCATGGAAACGGAAGCAAACAGCATAACCACACACATAACCCACATGTTCCACTGCTCCACAAACCCTGTTGAGGGAGCCTTGGCCCCGCCTACTTGCAGACGCAGGGGGAAGGAGGCCACATGCACAGGCCCTATGCCTGCCTTACATAACCATGGAGACGGCTTACATAAGAGGCAGGAGCCTATGAGCTCACGGCAGAGCTGACGCGGCTCTGACTGCCGCATACTAGATGGAGCGGTGTGGGTGTGTGTGTGTGTGTGTGTGTGTGTGTGTGTGAGGGGAGGGGTAAAGGTGAGGACCCCATTTGTCCTAAGATAAACTCCCACCCACCTCTGTCTCATAACACACTAGCCAACATGAGTCTTACACACACACACACACACACAAATAAAAAAGGTTTAGGGGTGGGGGGGTTGGATGATGACGCAGACAAAACAAAAATTCAGTTCAGAATAAGGAAGCCTGACAAATATTTGATTCCCAGGAAAAGAGAAACATATTTGTCGGCTAGATTTTTAGATTTAACATGACTACCATATCTGCATTCATACGAGAGCCTCTCAGTTTCAATCCTAAAACATTCGAACAGCTCGCCATAACCCATAACCAGTTTCAAGATCCCTAAACTGGCTAGTGGTTAGCTATAGAATGAAGTTTTAAAGCATTATATAGCATTGCACCAAACTACATATGACTCTTTCAAACACTACATCCCAATAAGATCACTCAGGTCTCAGAACAAAAATCGTTTTGACCAGGAATCATACTTGGTCTTGACTGCACTCTCTTACTCATTTACTCATTTACATTGACATACTCCTTTTTAACCTTATTGCACAACAGTTTGGTTCAATTGCTGATTTGGTGCGACACAGTCTACACGTCACTAGCTGTGAGTATATCCCATGATAAGGCACTACTTTCCCATGAGAAATTTTTACTGTCTATTTGAGGGCTGATGGGTGTAAAAAAACAAACAAAACAAAAACGAAACTGTAACCTTGCACTGAGATAGTGAGATGAGAAAGGTAGCTCTGAGAAAAGGCGGTGTCACATATCCTAGATCTGGACAACACACAAGGCTGGGAGGGGAGATGGCAAACCAATAAGGCTTATTTACGGACACAGAGATGCCGCGTAAGTGTGCTTTACACAATTAATCATTACACAGCTACACGGTGTGTTTGTGTATATGCCTTTGTACAAATGTAACTCACCTCATCCACTTGGGCCTGTGTCTGCTGGAGCTTGCGGTTGCCACCGGCGGCACCTGAAGGGCCATATCCCTCTGGAGTTGGTGCTGACCTGGGACACACACACACACACACAAAATTTATATTGAATCTTAGAAGCATACTCCACATGGAATATTAAATAACCCATGCAAAATATACTTATGCTTAAAGGGATTATCCGGAGTGAATCAACCCGTAGCTCTATTGACTGAGGTTGTCGAATGGTGTCTATAGGCATCAGAATGACAGCAGTAGGTACAACGTAGACCGAATTCACGAACTGGCCGCTAACGCTAAGCATATGGAGCATATGTTACACCGTTACTCGGTCTACCGTGCATGAAAATCTGTCGTTCTTATACCTATTGATAGCACATAGCAATGTGAATCAACAGAGCTACGTGTTGTTTCACTCCGGATAATGCCCACTTTGAAAATCATTCCACAACAGCAGGTTTTCCGGGCCCAAAATATATGTGTGCCATGTCTTAGTTTTTAGTCAAGTAAATATCCTTTTAGTGCGACAAAGAGAGAGTGACACATAATGAGTGTGGTGGGTGCTGAGGGACCATTTACTTAGGTGGCTAATCAATTAGCCTAACCATTGTTATTTTGTCATAATTGCCATTGAGTGGAGCTCAAAAGGCCAATTTGACTAAACATGTACAGGTAGACAGTCATAGTTGTGGCTACTGTAGAATAAAAATAAAGCTCATGTCTCAAAGAATCTGCCCCAAACAACCTAGACAATTCAGTGTGCATCTATGCAGTTACATCAGGTCCAAGGTGCAAGTAACAGTACTATACAGGCCATAACTGAATTAGCTACAGAAGTGACATGGAAACATTACAATTAGACTAAAATTGTGATAATAATCAGTGTAGAGCAAGACATTTTGTACTTTGTCATTTATTAGCCCAAATAAGCTAGACTTAATAATAAGCATCCACACCCCACCTCCCTACCTCCAAAGGAGAAAAGATAAGAAAAGACATAGCAGCCAATGAGTGGCAGTTTAGTCCAGCCAGTATTTCACACGCCATAGGACAGCCTACTTAAAGGGGTGTGAGGTTGCATCCGGTTGCACACCCTCACCGCGTCCTAATGGCAGACGCTTTTGAACTTGTATCATTTGCTGTTGCTGTTTCATATCATCCTTGTTTGATAATCCAATTACAATAATGTGATATCATCTTGGCTGATTCTGAATGCTGTGCGTGTTTAAACCGGCCCCTGCACACATACTGTCACATGATAACTTTACATCGCATTCATGAAATGTACATTCATTCACTTATTGGGAGAAACAACGGTTTATTTTAAAATGCAGCAGTAACATGTATGACAATGTCATTAACAATAGCCAAACATGAACCAGTGTTGCGTATATGAATGTAGCCATGTTTGTTTAATGTTTCAAAAACGCACTTACTTAGCTCCATAGGAAAGTACACTCCCAAGCATTGAGTACATCCACTAATGGTTTAGTTGCACCCTAGTGAAATCAATTCTGTGGATGACTTTGTATGATTGTGCATAGCTTTTTATTAATATTGTGGATAAGGCCTGGTGAATATACTTATTGTAACTGTGTAATGTTTATTTAGATGCACATTACACTTGTGCTTTCTGAACTTCCTTGTGAATTCTAGCACCATGCCTTTCAGAGTGCAGACACTTCTTATGATTTCTAAATTTGAAATTTAATCCTGTTGCCTGAATCCCAGCATTAGACATTTAGAATTTTTTGGCAGTACTACGCAGCATCTCTGAATCTTTGCCAGTGCCCTAAAGTTCCAGTATTTTCACCATTATTTCCCTAGTTTGGTTTAGGTTAGCAGGTGGGATTCGTGTCTTGATTTAAAAGGCTTTGCACTATTTCCAGATAAACTCAAGTTGAGTTTTAAATAACCCATCTGATACCTGAGTTGATGCTTTATCGAAACAAACTGTAGGCCTGTTTTATATGAGTGGTCTTTAACACAGCTCCTGCAGCAGAAGTGACGCCAAAAAGCCTATTTTACCATAAGCATGTTATCATTTTTAAACCATGGGACATCATACTACCACGGCACAATAAATGCTGAGACAAGGCTTACAACTTAATCTAGGTTAGGCAAACTGAACTGACTGAACTCTGGTAACACAACGTCTAGGGGTTTTCCAATCCACGCCCTGATTATGTCACAAGTCAGTACACTGCCCAACTGGTACAGAAGTAGAAGCTTGCATACAGTTACAATTGGTGAGCGACTGCAAAATGCTGCACATAACCATGTGCTGGTGGGTAGGGGTGGGCAATATAGACGATATATTCCGTATGCAATATGCATTTGGCCAATGATAGAGATTCTGGGTCATATCGCCATACCGTGATAGGCTCATTGCGTCTCCACAACAATGGGAAAAAATGTTGACCTGTAGCTTCACCTTATTGATAGCACCTTTTCATTCTTACAACAAAACTGTGTAAGAGCCTATAAATTGAACAGCTACTGCCTGACACAAATGCAGCTTACCAGTTTACTTCTGTGTGAATTTGAGAGTCCAATATAACCTCCGAACGATGACTAAACAACTGTTGTACATATTGACTTTATGCTATGGTAACCATTAAGAAACTGTTATGCTGTAAGTTACATACCAAAGTATACCGTGATATATATCATCTACCGTCTATGGTTCAAAATATATCGCAATATAAATTTTAGACTATATCGCCCACCCCTACTGGTGGGGTGTGCTGGCATGGCTTGAGCTTCACTGGCAATAATTCTGTTTGCTTTCAGGCAGCACATGGTGGCAATTTGACTTATTGACAAGAAAATAGAGAAGAAAATGTTTTAATGGCAACCAACAAAAACCTTTTCCACACAGCCCTCTATGGAGGTTAAAGCTCCATGTTACGGTCACTAATAAAGCTGGGCATCACTGTCTCTAAACACCCAGGCCAATACTACAGTGCTTGCACCACATATGGACTGCTTGTCTAGTAGCCAACCTGAAAAATGCATCATTGATTTGTCAACAGTAGAGGACAAGAAATATCTCACTGGTGCCATCAGGTGGCCAGAGGTCTAAAATGCATATTAAAATCCACAGTATATCTACCCTCGGCATAAGCCACAGGTGTCAAACTCAGGCCCATGGGCCAAATCCGGCCCCTGGTGTAATTATATTTCACACCCAAAGATCATATCCAAAGTGCATTATAGCTTGCTTGCTAGAATACAACTCAAACACCATTGACAATACAAATCCCAGGAAGGTTTCTTAGTGTGTTGGCCCGTCAGTCGAGACTGCCAAGCCTCCAGCCCCCTCCTTTTCTGTTGACAATCATTAGCATTCAGAACTAAAGCTTGATTCCATATAGCAAAGTTGAAAATTGCATGTCTGGATAGATGAGAAAAACTATACAATCAATGTTTCAATAAATAACTGGACTGAAAATAACTATAACTACCTCTGAATTGCAAATTGCACACACCTGCTGCTATATATTCTAGTATTCTTCTTACCACTATTTATACCACTTTTTACCACTATTTATATTTGATACTACTGCTGCTAAAATCTTGTGTTGCACTAAGACAACAAAGAACACTGCTAGAACACTTACTTTGTTATGTCGTGTCTTATATATACTGTGTGTCACCTAAGTATAATGCCTTAAGCCTACTTGCACTTTTTTTTACTTAACAGTACCTTATTGTTTAAATTGTTTTGTTGTTGTGCATCTGCACTTTATTGTTGTCAACGTCTACGCATGGGACAAGTGTGAAACGTAATTTCGATTCCTTTGTATGTCAAGTACATGTGAAGAAATTGACAAATAAAACTGACTTGACTTGACTTGAAATAGGCTATTTAGTTGGACCCACAACTTCTTTCAAGTTCTAAATTTTAGTCCATGGTTAATTTGAGTTTGACAACCCTCGCGTAAGTCTTCAAAATATGGAAAATGGCATAGGCTGCACAGTCTAGAGTTAACCCTGTTACAGCATTGACTGCAGCTTGTTTGTAGTGATTTCTGAGAAAATTTGATATTCAATAAAAGGCGGCAAGAGAGCTCAAAATTCCACAACTACTTGCTGAAAGCTTCTCCAAGATCCATGAACGGTGTGCTAGTATTTACACAGGACATTTTAGCTATTCATGTGAAGACATAGTACTAAAAGGACAATGGATTGTTTCAAAGCTAATTTAGCCCCTAAAAGCAATTACATTTCTTGGAATGATACCTTTTGCTGTCTAATATGAACAAAACATGCAGAGCACGCAGCATGCCTCTGAAGTTGTAACAGCTTGATTCTATTTATTCTTCTGTCCCCAAGAACAAGACACACCCTAAACACTTTGCCTGTGAAAAGAATAGAAAGAAAGAAAAAAAATACGCAGCAAGATTTTTTTTTCCCTTGTTATACCGACACATTAGTTAGTCACATCACAGATCTAGGCCAAGACAGCATGTTGAGCATGAAATATTAAAAAATACTGGATCTTGCCTAATAACTGTAGCCTGGGGTGACTATAAATGAGCCCGTCCTCCATAACTGCAACAGGCAACTTGAAATGGTTTAGTTTATATACATAAAAACCACAAGAAATGTGCCAATTAGACTTGTCTTAAATCCCAAGAAGTGTTTCAATTAGTAAAGAATCAAAGCTGCATCTCCTGCTCTTTCAGTCAGTAATCCTGATTCTCAAACATGGTGGTTCTCACACAGGCAAATCTGCAATGCACATCAGTCTAACCAGGAGGCCTAACTGAGATAAGGAACCAGTCAAAACTCAACACAATGGAAGTTGGCTCATATTTTAAAACACCTATGTGGTTACACCCAGCAGTTGCACATAAACATCCCTGAGAGCTAAGAACCTATTCCCAGATATATTTTGTGTAACATTATTGCTACCAGTTTGATAGCGCCTGATCTAGGTAATATAATGTTCTAATTTGATAAAAACGTTTGAAAACACTTACAAACCAAATAATCCGCTGCTCTATAAATCTATTCAATGGTTCAGCGGCTTCCTGCGGTTTCACTCCCGTAGAAAAAATGGAAATCCCTCAGGAAAGCAATCACGTGCGATTTCTAAGAGGCCCCTCCTGACTGCATGGCCTACACAAATGAAATAGAATTTTAACCTTCAAGTTCCACTTAAGGTAAGTTAAGTATGTTTCTCCACTAGGCCACACAAGACGTAGGCTTGACACATACTAGAGGCTGTACTTTTGACCAACATTGTGTGGTTTCAAATAAATTCCTCCATCATAAAACCACAGACCTTAGTGTCCCAGGCTAGTTTCTAAACAAAACAGTAGCCGTAACAGTAATAACGTGCTGGTAGCGTCCATTTAGCAGGTTAAGTGTATAACAAATCAATAACGGTATTGTATAATACTGTAGGCTAAACAGCAGCATCTGGATGCCACCACAAAACTAGCCATTAGCATCTTAACAGCTAACGTTAGCTAACTAAATGTAGTCTGAAATAGACTAGTCTATAGATTATCTGACAATGCCCTTTACTAACTAGCTATATATCTTACATCACTTCAAAGTTGTGAAACAGAAAGTTAACCAGATAAATTGGCAACTTTACGTCCTACACACCGTAAATTTAACGATTCAGACCGTACGGTTAAAAAACAAAACTCGTCAGTAAAAGCAAGAGGAAAGAAACCCTTCAGTTCCAGTACAAATACGTAGTGACTAAAACGTTTTATGTTGTAAGTAGCATAAAGTAAAGAAAAAAAGTTAAGAAAAATTAGCATTGTGCCACAAAATACCACTGACACTAACTTGGCACCAGCTTTCTGGGGCGAATGCTGAACACATAAACAAACATTTAAATATAATGTTAGTTTAACTTAGGTCGTGAGTTTACTTTTTCCCCAAAAATGAAAGCGTGAAACAATGTCAATTTCTACACTAGATGACAAACAGCTGCTAAAACGATGTCTACATGTCTAACGTTAAGCTAGATAGCAACAACTTGTTGACTGAACTTGCTTCCATGACATCCAAAAACCTCTCCCAGTTTGGCTAACGTTAGCTAAAAACCTACATGGCGTTATTGCGGCTGTGTGACCGCAAATAACAGTTATGACTACAGCTTCCAACCTTACTAGTAATAACCTATGTAACAGTGTTATCAATTAATTGGGAAATCACTTACATGATGTCTTACTGACTCTACTTGATGGTCGAAAAGCTCCAGTAAAACTGTAACAGCGAAAGTTGTCTGACGTCTGCTAGCTGGCTAGTGGCTACTCCTTTTCCTGACCGTAACGTTACCGTTTTCCATCTTAAAGGGCCAGTGTTGAAGTTTTAGGTTGCCACTTTCGGCGATCATTTCAAATCATAAGAAATTATACGAATTTATAGGCAAGACGTTGAAATTTCATAACACAGCTTTCAAACAACAGGCAAATTAAAACCAAGGTTCTTTTTTTTTTTTTTTTTTTTTTTTTACAAAACTAGGATAAGGGATTAAGCCGGGATATTTTAGTTATCCTGTCTGAATTAACCAATAATTTGTCAGTAGCCAAAATATCCAGTTTATCCCTTATCCTAGTTTTGTGAAATGGGCCCTAGTTTAGCCGTTCCGGGAATTATACAGTGCAGGCCTGGCTCTAGCAAATTTGGAGCCCTAGGCAAGATTTTAGGTGGCGCCCCCTTGCATTGCAGTAAATTCCCCTGTGTACATGCATATACTCACAACAAACTAAATAGCTTTGTCTTTAACATTCTTTTATTTAAATAATCAAATTTCACGTTCAAAACACTTGAAGAATATGAACAGAATATATGAAATACAATATAAATAGCTTACATAAAATATTGGATTTAAATATAACCAAAAAGTGACATAAATTATAAATACAAAATAAATAAGGCACTGTACATACTGTAATAAGCCATGAAAAGTATCCACAAAAAATAAATAAAATATTTAACAAAAAGGTGCACTTACCAAGACCTCTGGTGCTGTTTTTTAGTACTGGCTTAACTCTAGTACTGCCTTATACTACACAACCATCTTAACAAATGACACACATACCCATCATAACCATATCCTCAACCTTACGCAACCTGCTACAGTTTTACTTTCCTGGTCTTTCTTGCAGCAAAGTCATCTAAAACATCATCATATGACAGCTGATTTGACACCACATGGTTTATGCTTATGATGGCAAGTCCACTGAGACGTTCTTGCATCATAGTAGATCTCAGGTAAGTTTTAATCAGTTTGAGCTTAGAGAAGCTTCTTTCAGCAGCAGCCACTGTAACGGGAAGAGTGGCAGAGATTCTCAAAGCAACCCACATGTTGGGGTAAATTTCTGCCAGCTTCTTGTCATGCAGGAAGGTCAAGAGTTCCATGTTTGTCATATTCTTTGATGGCAACGGTGGGAAATTCTGCATTTCCCTTGCAAGTTCTGTACCATCAATGTCTTGCTGGCCGTCATGGGTCAGAGCAGTACTTAAAGTTTGACACTTCTGTAGCAGGTCTTTTTCTCCTAAGTAGGAAAAATTGAGAAGCACACCAAACCTGTTATACACCTTTCCAAGATTCTGAAATCTTTCATCCAGAGAAGAGATGGCAGTATCCACAACCACATTAAAAAATGTGGTTTCCATTTTGCGCAGAGCATCTTGTATGGGCTCATCTGGAGACTCATAGCCAAAGTGCATTTTTGTTGTTCTCAAACGCTTTTGTTTGAGTTCAGCCTCCACGTTCATCTCTTCACACATCTCATTTGCAGTTGTCTGTGCATCAGAAAATCCAGTGTTTCTGTAACAGGCAAGGGAATCTCTTGTTTTCTTGAGCAAGTCGACAGCCACATCAAGCTGCATTGAGGGTGACTGCATCAGTTTACTGACATACTGGATCTTGCTGAGAATGTCATACCATATGGCAGTACAAATACAAAAGCGATAGGATCCAATCTCCTCAGCCATTGGGCTTCAACTTTTACCACAGGGTCTGCAGTTGTGTCCCTCACCTCCAAAAGAGCCTCTCTGATTTGCCCAGCCTGATACTTTACTGCCTCAATGCTTTTTATTCGGCTTTCCCATCTGGTCTCGGCCCATGATTTCAAGGTGATTTTCACATATTTCAGGAGGATGTCCCTTCTGTGGGTGGAGGCTGAGAAGAGCTGGAAGAGCTTAGTTAAATGACCAAAGTAGCTGAGGGCATCTGATAAGCTTTTTGCAGCATCTGCTACTACCAGATTTAAAGTGTGGGCACCACATGGGACAAATAAAGCTCTTGAGTTCAGCTGAAGCAACTTTGCCTGAACACCTTTGTTTTTCCCCTTCATGTTGGCACTGTTGTCATACGACTGGCCTCTGCAGTCCTCAAATGGGATATTAAGTTCCTCTAGTGTTTTTAAGATTAAAGATGACAAATGTTCTCCTGTTGACTGCTCTGCAACAAGAAACCCCAAGAAATGCTCTTTAACTTGAGGAATGTCTTCTTCTTGTGACACTATCCTGACTATGATAGAGAGCTGCTCCTTATGACTCAGATCAGGGGTGCAGTCTAAAATAATAGAAAAATATTTGGATGTTTTGATGTCTTTCACAATGTGTTCTATTATCAGTTCATTCTGGATTATTTTGCCAAGATAACTGATGTGACTGCCAACTCCACTTTCTACTCTACTGATATGCTGCTTCATCACTGGATCAAATTTGTCCATAAGCTCCACCTCTTTGAGAAGATTTCCATTGTCTGGTTTATTTAATGTGTCTGTGGACCCCCTAAGCGCCATGTTTCTTTCAGCTAAAGACTGAATTATTGCAACCAATCAACGTAGGACATCACGCCAACGTTTTCTCTCAGCCTCAGCAAGTGCCATCTCTTGTTTGTCTATTGTGAACCCTTTCGCAAAACGGACCTCCAAGTCCTTTCATGTAGCCATGTGAGAGTTGTGTTCCTGGCTATCCTCATGGGCCTTAAGTAATTGCCTTGCATTTTTCCAGTCCTTTAGTCCTTCACGACTCAGTTTATGCCCTCTTTTAGAAAATATTTTGCAGCAGAAGCAATGCAGGCTATCATTTTTTGTTCATGTTGACATGAATGTATATTCATGTTGACACCTTCGTCCGTCCTTCTCTTTAGGGAATGTGAAGCTGTTTTCAATTTTAAATGGACCTCTGTGAACCAACTCTGTTCTTACCTTATCTGTTAGAGGAGATGGCCAATCAGCAGGGTCTACTGGAGCAGCAGAAGATCTGCTTAATGTTGCTGCGTCACTGCTGGAGTGTGCTGCTGAGGCGGTGATAGGAGGAGGGCTTAATGCTGCTGCGTCACTGCTGGACTGTGCTGCTGAGGCGGTGATAGGAGGAGGGCTTAATGCTGCTGCATCACTGCTGGTGGAGGCGACAGGTGGATTTGCAGGTGTGGGATTGAGAAACTTCAGCAGAGCATCTGAAGACAGAAGAGGAGTATGTGACATCAGTCTAATAATGATGACACATGATTTCAATAATCAAAGATGCATGCATGATGTAGACTGTACAGTATAATGGAGCACAGCCCATGTTAGAAACTGTGACAATTGCACTTTTAAAAAGACTCTTAAACAATGGTTGAAAATAAGCCAGACCTGCTCTAATGGGTAACCTCTTCATATTTACATTGATGTTTTTGGTATATTAATGTGGACTGTCCTAATCAAATAAATAAATGTAAAAAAAACATAAAGTGTTGGGCAAGCTACTCAAAAAATGTGGTGCATTTAAAAGCAGGACCTGATATGCAGGCCGGGCCAAAAAATGAACACATTTGAAAAATGCATGAAATTAACATGTTTATCCCACATGAAAGATAAAACTAGCCTATCTTATATTTAAATTTAAATTGTGACTTATTACTGTGACCTTAAAAGGTGCTATTTTCAACATGTTTTGCTGTATGCAGACTCTATCTACTGAGTCAATAAGAAATAAAGGCCTGCCTGTTATTAAATCCTTCCTGGGCTTTGGGTACAAAAAGGTCTAACTGGCATTATAATCATAAATGATCCGACCTTCTAAGATGATTAGCAACTCTCTCAATAGCTATACAATAGTATCCGATTAGCATAGGCTATAGCTATATATAACCGTTTCATGTAATGTGACCATACATACATTGTGGACCTTTTTTGAAATTATGGTTCGACTGACACTCACATCAAATTCGTCACATTATTGCAAGGAACTGATCTTCCATCATGTAGACTACAACTAGGAAAATGTAGCTTAAGCAAAGCTTCCATGCTGCATAGCCAAAAGTAGCTAAACTACTGAAAAGCCATCAGGTTTAGAATATAACGGTAACTTCACTA
>JAGFZM010000411.1:390513-434207 GCA_017657215.1 Limnothrissa miodon | reverse complement strand
TGTTTCTGTTGGGTGGGATTCATGCCTTGGTTGTATGTTTAGAACTTCTACTGATTAGGCCTAGTGTTCCCTTACTGTACGTATGTCCCAGGGTGGCGTAGTCAGGCTGCAGCTATGGGCTTTTAGAAGCCTTAACCCTTACCGCTCTGCTACATTTATTTATAAGGAAACAGTACCAAAGCATACCAAAATCAAAGCACCTAACCACTGCCTTTAGATGTGTATTAGGAAAAACACAGAAAAGAATAATGAGGTTCGCACAAACATGCAATAAGTACTTTATACTGACAGGTTAGATACTATCCATAACAGACCTACACAGTCCCAGCTATCAACCAATTACATTTACTTGATGCAGCTCTGAATCATGGCATGGATTAATCAAAAACAACTCGCTCTCTGGCATGGGAGGGGCTCCCCCAGGGATTACGACCACAAACCAAAGTACAAAAGATGGTTATCACTCTGTTGAAAAATGAGCTGTAAAGTGTAACAGCCTCACAGATAAGTAAAGAAAACTCTGTTTGATAGAGCCTTGGAACAAATTGTGTCGTCAGAGGGCAATGGAAGACATGTTTACCAAAAGACATGAACTGACTCTTTAGGAGAAGACAAAAGAAAAAAAGCAAGGGGAAAGAACATTAAAAAGTCGGAAGCACAGATAGGATCAGAGTTCTTTCAGACCATTAGGACTATGTGGATGTAGCGAAGCCTACTGCAGTCAGAAAATCACTTTCTTTCTTTCTTTCTTTCTCTCTCCTACTCCCACTGTTATGAGGTGGGGGGATACGATGAGACACCTCATTAGTCCAGAGGAAAATGTCTCTGCTTTGAGTAGAGGGAACATAAATATACACACTGGTCAGAAATGCAAGGTAGAAGTTTCTAGAAGCACACTAGCAGATACGCCAACACTGTCATCACACACACACACACACACACACACACACACAACATGAAAAAGAGAGAAAAAAGAATGTTGTAAAGTTTTTCTCTGCAAAAACTACAACTTTGGGTAAGGGGGGAACATCATTAAAATAATGCTTTTGCTAGCATGCCGATTCATCTAGCTATATGTGAATATGTTTGACTGTGTGTGTGTGTGTGTGTTTTTTTTTTTTTTTTTTTTTTTAAGAGAAGCGATTTACTTGTAGTCGGAGAGAGCGAGTCCCATTCAAATTATGCGGTGACAGTGCATCTCCAGTCAAGAGGAACCTCTGAATGGTGCATGCTCTTTCATTCCAGGCCCTAGAGGGAAGAAAATATGGAGGGGCATGCAAACTACTTTCTTCATTTCACAGCAGAAGACCTTAGGTAACATAGGCAGGTTTTTGCAAGCCTTTTTTAATGCAAAGTCGTTTAATATTCTCCACCTCTGCTGAGTAAATCAGCCAAACCCATGCACACAAACCCATGCACACACAAACACAAACACACACACACAAACATCCTCATGCCATGTATTATATGTATTTAGCATGCATTTTATCTGCTCGAATGTGATACAGCCAAACAGCAAAGTGGGTGCAACAGTGCTATCAGCACCAGGCACTCTGTGACTGTGCATATATAGCATTGCAGCCTCTAGTAATGCCTACAGCTGGAATAGCAAAACACACCAGAAGTCAGCCTGAGTTTGGGAAAATAGAATAACAAAAAGCAGGTAAACATTCTGAGATGATATTCAAATATTTAGCACTGCATGACATCATGACATACACACCAGTGGACACACACAACAATGTCACTATTAACTTTTTTTTTTTTTTTTTTTACATCCAATCACCAATTATAGTAAAACTTCGAGATGATAAACATATGAGGAGAAGGACATCACTCCAGATATGTTGTTTTGTCACAGAAATCCTCTTGATCTCAAGGGATGACCAGGTCAATGGCCTAGTGGGAAGGGGATGAAGCCAAAAACAAATCTAATCCTCACTCATCAAACAGAAAATGGGTGCCTAGCATCAGATCCACTTGGCGTGCTCTCGAAATGAACAGGTCCCTTTCATCTGCAGCCGGGTGGGGGTGGGGTGGGGTGAGCTGCCTTTGCTGAGATACAGCTCTGGTGACTGAGGAGCATGCTAAGCCTATCTATAGGGAGCTCATGCAAGGCATGACCTGGCCTGCCCAGCAGCAGAGAACCTCTCGGGGATAATCTGAACTGAATCTCTCTTTAATTAACTGCAAGGTAAAAAGTGCAAAGTCAATGAGACCGGAGGAGAGAGGGGCTGGCTGGGTTGTGCGACATTAGCCGTAACGTAGTGATTTCACCCACTAACAACACATGGGCATGGGTGCGCGCGCACACACACACACAGTGAAGAAACAGACTTGAGCATAAGAATGTGCTGTTTACTTTTAACCTGTGTAAATGTTAACTATCAAATAAAGGCCTAGAGCTGTCTCATCCCTTACCCCGATTTGCTCCTTATATAAGACCCCTCTTACATAAAACAAACAGATGGTTGCTCACCCAAACACCACAAGACACTTTATATTGTCCTGGATTACCAAACGAGAAAATGATGAGGCACAAGGAGTTTTGATGAAAACGGAGCACTACACCATAACACTTGTATAGGTACATAGACATTTCCTTTTTTACTATTTAATTTTCTGTCAAGTTTCTTTAAACTATTTGCACAAAGAACATGACAATTGTCTTTAGATTCAAAATTCTCAGAATAATTATATTCACAATTAATATGTGCTGTATGGCTGCTTAGTTACCATTTCCATTTCTTCAAACGCAGCGGGTGAGTCATAGTGTGAATCTTCCACACTTCCCTTCAGAGAGGCCACTTCTTAAAACAGTCCCTAGAATGATTGTGTGCATCCATAATGACCATCAGCCTTTTGTGACCAGCCATCTTCTGGCATATGTTAACCTTTTCCTAAATGGCATTCATTTCTTTTTCCTGGTCCTCTCCCCCCAATATTCTAGGCCACAAAAATTTGCAGTTTGTGATGCAAAAACTAATTTCTGGATTTTTGCCCTACTTGATTGGTGCAAATTTCTCATTTGAATTTTATCACTCAGAAAAATTAAATTTCTCACAGCCTCCCGCAGCCACTGCAATGTCACTTTAGCCTTCGTATTGTTCTGCAATTTTTCAAGCATTTGCTTCGTACACATTTCTAATCCATAAATCATAGAGTGAGCATTTGACTGAGTAAAACCTCTGGGGCAGTGAAACTGGACTAGGAAAGCCAATAACCTCTATGTATGACTGTAAATCATCTCCTGAGCGCTTCTGCTTAAATGCACATAATTCAGTGCAGCCTGTCAGCAGTGTCTAGTTCAACAGCATGGGCAGCACAAAAAAGCATAACGCAATAATCACATTTGAAAATCACTGTCTGTCCAGCCATGGTGGCATCCATAATGTACGATTGAATACTGAGAGTTGGAGTTTTAGAGAGAGAGAGAGTTAACAACTCTGTTGCATTTTGGACAAGCCATGAAAGGGGCTCAAAGTGTTAAAAACCGAACTAATCCTTTATATTAAGATACACATGATAAGTGATAAGACCTCATTCTAAGGACGTGCATTTAAACGCTAGTAAGTCTTTGACCTCGATCTTCTGAGGCTGTAATCCAGTTTTTTCCCTCTAAAGTCCCCACTAAATGATACTAGTTCAGGAGGTTTATTTTTGGAACCAAATTACACCACAAAAGAAAAAAAATGGAGTGCCTTTAACTTTCATTGCTGTGAGACACACCTTTTTTTTCTCAGTTTGCTACCCGGCATCCCTCACTAAAAATAATACATTGTTATGATTTATTCAAACTTAATCTGAGGAAAGAAGATTGTTACTTTGTTGCTGTGACATAACAGCCCCATTCTTCTGCACTGCTTACTCACAGCAACAATGTATAGAATAAAGAGGTCATTATTGTAGGAACATAACTGCATGGGAGAATGATCATTATGTCACGGTCACAACATAATGATCTCTGTGCCATTTGGTATAAGTGGGTGATGCTGAAAATGATGTGCAGTCGGATTTACATTAAGACAACATGCAGGGCTTTTCCCTATCAGATGGTATAACTCTTTCTATGCCATCAGTATATTTACGTGCTATACCTTTAAGGGATCTTCCTAAGCAAAAGCTTTTTTACATCCTCAGAGTTTTAACGGTTACAAACTAAAAGAAAACTTGGTGCCACTTAATTGGAAGGGAAATTATAAACATCATGGCACCTTATTTATGTTTATGACTGCTGTCATTAAATGTCATTTGGTTTTTAGTGTCTGCATCCCAAAGTCTGCAAAGAAAATGACACTTAAAAACAGTCATAAACAATGTCAATAAGAGATGGCAAGCCAGTCTATATACTTTAACAGGCTGTAGGCAATGACAATTTTCTACTGCACACTATTGATTGTATTGTTTTGAGGAAGAGCTAAATAGTACATTTGGAAAGATGGTTAAAGGTGACAAGTGGAAAGATGGTTTAAAGGTGACATTGCATTCAATAGGGGTTTAGTGGAAGTTTGGGGCATAAAGATGTCTAACAATGTGATTATCCCAGATATTACCCTAGATTGCTAACAATTTGGTTACCCCAGATAAATCAATCTGAAGTTGCGTGTCTCTCAACCTCTAGTAAAATATAATGTATTATTAGGATCTGTCATCCATGAACCTTCATACATATGTTTTATATTCCTTTCTGATTCATCCTTGTGGTCTTTGTTCCTGTTGAAAGGTGCAGTATCCAGGCCAAACCCTCAGCACCTCCATTCAACTGCACCCCATGGGACTGGAGCCTGTCAGTGGCAGAACTGACATTACATGCTCGTGGTATTGTCCACAGTAGTTCTAAAAATGATTCCCTTTTTCTCCTCCTCTTTTCCCCATCTCACCTCACATATCTGAGGGAAACTTATTTCATCTTTGTTCCCCATTGGTTTTCACCCTCAATGCAAGAGAACTCCCCCAGGAAGCCCTGTGAAGACCTGCATCATGGTGTCTACAGTCGAGTGGAAGACTGGTGTCCTATATGTTTACCCTTTTTGAACATTTTTTACTGATGCTTTGAGGTGGACGTCAAGTGTCTCAGATTAAAGTCAGAATCTATTTAACCCTTTTTCATTGCCAATTCTTTTTATCTTTTAAAGACCTTCAGGGTCTAGTGATGGCAGCTCATGTTACCATTGCCTCACAACAACATTGGTATTAGATTTTGTGGGTTTACAGAGAATGATGTAGCCTTATGCTGAAATGGTATGCAAATGCATATAGCTTTTCTCTCAGATTTGGGATGCAACATGACATTAATGTAATGATGATCTTATTAATTAATTCTCCTTGGACCAAAGTGTCCTTCAAACTACCACAACAGTAACGGTAAGTGTTCTCATGTAAATTGCAGTGCTGCATAGGCACAGTGTGCAGTCAATTGAGTCATCATTGCTATTTGGAGTATATTTTATTTCTTTTGACTGAGAATCCATACCACACATAACATGTGAAATATTGAGTTACACTCCTTGCTTGCTCAACAATAACAAAAGAAACTGACTGTAAGAAGACCTGGACAGTAAATTAACTTGACATAACTGACATTAACCTTGTTTTGTGTACCAAGCACGTTTCTTCCATGCAGGTAATTGCAATATGCTCAAAGGTTCACTGCCATGAATGTTCTGTAGATCTTAAATGGATTTTTCAATGAAACACACAATACACTGTCTGGCAATCTCTAATGACACTTTTTATTTTTCAGTTCTCAGTGGCTTTAGTGAGTGATTTAATATAGTGATCTGATACTTCAGTACAATTTGCCCTTCCCAGATGGCATTGTCTTTCTTTTAATGAATATATCCTTTGTGCTGTGCAGCCATTAATCATGAATCAAAAATCATGAACCGGCATTCAGACAACATTTGATAGACATGATAACTGCACTTTTATGACCATGAACACCCCCCCCCCCACCACCACCACCACCACCACACACACACACACACCTCCCCTCCTTCTCACACACACTGCCTCAGTCAAGAGCCATTCAATGACACAGATGTGTATAGTATGATCACAATCTACATTGTAGCCATTAAGTATGTATGAAAGATGAGTCTGAGAAATGTCACAAGAGGTAAACACTGGCCTTTTTACCTTAAAGGCTGCCCATTCACAGACTTCAATGACCCACATTTCTGTAGCATTTTATTGAAGTATGCATTGGTGGGAAAATGAGAACCTCCATTGATAAATTGATTTACCCCTTGTGCCGGAACTGGCCTTGAGGTACGTTTCACCATGGAGAATATGAACCAGCTTTATATCTGGAAATAAGTTATGACTAATTAATTAATTGATTGATTAATTAATTAATTAAATAAAAGAAATTAAATTAATTAATTAAAGAAACTGGTTTTACCTCTTGGTGCATCAGAATGTGGTTGTCAGAAAAGAAGAGGCCAATTCATACCTTCAGGTAATATGAAAGAAGACTGTAGCCTACAAATCAGACCTCCCTCAAGCTAAAAATATCCCAACAATGCAGGCACTTTCAAAAAGACAAATGGGTCAGCAGAATATATGCGAGCAAGTTGTATCAGGGATTAACAAACCCAATCTCTGAGAGTAAACAAATTGTAGGTCAGATTAAAAAAATGACAGACCCCTGACAAGATGCTGACACATGTTTGAAAACAGAATGCATGGATGGCACTAGCGGAGGACAGTAATCCTGTAGTGTGGTGACAGAAGGTAGTGAGAATAAACCATGCAATTTAATAGAAAATAGTAGCCCAGTCTTTGATTCAGCCTCTTGTAAATGCTTAACATGAACAGAGCTCTAAACAAATGCTGGAGAGATACATGGCTTGCTGATCCCTAAATCCTTCTCCATCCTCACCAGGCATTCACTTCTGGCATAAAAGCTTCACCCCATAGCTCCCTTATCACATTTTCCTTCCACTGTGACCCTCCTCCACCTCATCCGTATCCTCGCCAAAGATTACACCCTGGCGCAGAAATTGCTCACAGCATCAACACATCACAGACACATATCAGTACTTCCACCAAAAAAAAAAGACTTCATCAGCCTCATCTATTTGGGTGGTGGGGGGTGGGTGTTCAAAGCTTACAGAGATCAATCATATGGCAATTTAAAGGCTCACAGCCATCCCGTTCAGGCTGTCTCAGAAGGATTTAGATGATTTAAAAGCTAGATTTGTGTCGGATCATGTATGAATGACTAAGCAAATTACTTTTTTTTTTACTACCCAGCTGATTTTTATTCCTATTTTTATTCTTTGTTCTAGCAAAAATCAACCAGGTTTTCTCACATGTCCGCTGGGTGTTTTTTTTTTAATGTTTCTTACATTTGAAGGCAAATATAACAAGACAAAAAAAAGTGTTAACAATAAACAACAAAATAAACTATTTCATGGGTTGAACTGGATCAGATGGTAAAAGTGCACCAGGGTTATAGAACAGAATCACCTATGACTTTTGTCTGACATCAGGTAGAACCCTTTCGAATAATCAAGGAACAGTTTTACCAAGCATTCTGAAAAATTACTTCACTTCAAAGATAAGCATGTTTATCTCAGAGTTTTTACAATAACTTTGTTAGCCGTTTGATAATGTGAAACTGAGTTTGTATTATTACTATCCAGCATCTTACCTCAGAGTTTCGGACCTTGTACCAATAGAGAGTTCACATTACTATTATGTTGTATCAGCTTGTAGGCAACCTTGACTAAATTACCAATAGAAAGAGCAACCATCAATGGACAACTCAAATGGGAGTTTAGACACAGGAACAAGATGAATTTGCCATTTTTCAACCTATTAACACATGAATATGTACCTCTGTGGAATTAAGGTGAGTGTTATCTTCGGCAAGAAATGTGTCTTGTGTGAAGCTTATCATAGCGATTTGTTATTGACTATATCATGCCCATTTCTACATACTGTATACTGTATATCACCATACCAGCAACCTAATAATGGATTTGTTAACTTCATTCTTTCATATTTCATTTATCAAACTTTTCTCAGGGATGCAATTTTTTAAATAGTGTAAAGAGGTGAAATGATCAACTGGAAGACTACCCTCTGGCTCGTGTATTTCCTCTTGTTCAGATTGTTTGATAATAGTCCCTTGCTTTCCCTGTAAACCCGTAAATTGCAACTATAAATCTGAAGCATCTATTCACTACTACAAAATTGCATATTCCGTCAGTGAAGGAAAGTAGCCCAATATCTAGATTCACCTGATCCTGGCTTCACTACAGGTGTGCCTCATTTTTGCCATCCCCCAGAGCTGAATGCTTGGCTAGTGGACGGTGATATTGCCTTCATGGCCACAGAGCTATTCAAATGGTGTCCTATCATGGCTGCAGATCTTTTGTTATGGATTAGATGCAAACTGTGTCACTGCCATTGCTCCTGTTGAATAAGAGCTGGGGTGTGAAGTGGGAATCCCATTCAATTTCCATCCGCTCTTTTATGGAGTCCCATGGGAGTCATGATACAGAGACCTCTGCTCCTCACATTTCTATTTCCTGTCAAATTGGACACTACTCATTTGTGTGTCCTCCTCTTTTCATCCCATCTGGCAACATTATTTGTTGTTGTAATGGTTCCATAGAACCACTGTCTAAAGGAGGAATGAAAATGCAATGTTAACATTCCTATACTATACAGTGGAAGGATGTATAAGGTATGTCCAGTATATTATTAGAGATGAAAATCCCTTCATGTACAGATATCAGTATATCCTTCTTAGATGAGACTGTCAGCTTGTTCTGCTAAATAATGCTCAAACTAACATTGTCCTTCCTGGACACTAAGAACAAAGGCTGACATTTGATGACATTTGCTTTGCCAGTGAGTTTCTGGCCAAAGTGGACATTACTGGACTGCCTGGTGGGACAAGATCAATTTGTTAACCTCTAACAGAGGAGACCACAGTGTGTCTGGTGGCAGGTGTTACAACCGTGCAGGGCCAAGTCTGTGCATTATTTTGCTTAATCTCTTATTTGCCCATTTGTCACATCCCATGGCTGTTTGGCATAGAGTATCTGGCTTAATACATTAAAGGAGGGGGGGGGGGGGGGGGGGGGTGTTACTACAAGGTGTAATAATTATGGAGCCCTGGAGAAGTGAAAGTGATTTTTTCTTTTCTTGTTAAATAACACCTTAAGCATGATGTACAAGGGTGGTCGTGCATTATAACATTATTGAAACATTATTCTTAACATTATTTTGATGTCATTCACAATTAGTAAATGATATTTATATAATGTACGCTTTGCAGCTGTGAGCCAAATGATTTTCCTGCTAAAGCCAAATTCCTGCCAAATTCCACATTCCAAATGGGTTCAGTTTATCATAGGAGTCCACGTGTCATATGATATTAGGTCCACGAGAGAAATGAAAGCTCTAAGTGAAAGTTCTACCAGGAAGACTCTAGAGTTACGTCACCAATTGCTCGTCCAATCAAATGATCTCACCTGTCTTATAGATCCGCCAAACAGGTACTGTACGCTCTTGCTGTTCAAGGCTCCGTGCCACGAAATCTCAACCGCCAGTTTGGTCCCTGTCTTTCGTCCAGGGGGGTAGGCTCCACCCCCTGCTGGCTTTAACCAGGCAGGATCTGCTGGGCCAAGATCTACTCAGCCTACGAGTTCCCATTAAAATTAGCACATTTTATTCATCACAGCCAGTCTTCAGCACATTATACTCATGATGTTTATAGCATGATCACTCAAGATGCATAATAAACTTCACTTGATTTTTCTATGTCTGTGTAATAAATGCTTGAATATGTAGTATATTGTGGGGACATTAGTTTGTATTTTTCTTGAAGGTGTAATAAATGCTTCAATATATCTACGAGCCACACGTTATGCAGTAATATACACAGATACACAGGCCAGGCCATTTCCCCCTAAAATCACTGAAGTGAAAATAGTTACGCAGTTAAAAATAGAAATTTACTGGGAACTAAAACCTGAAGTTGAGGTCTTTCAATATATGAGTGATTTCACCCATTGTTGTGTTGAAATGCACTTAGAATTGCTGAGTCACAGTACAGTCAAGATTACAAGTGCTGATGACATTGTTATTAGAGTAGAAACACTGCCCTGAGGGGACAGGAGGGGTGAAGAAATGGGCTTTCCAGGCAAATAGACAAGATTGAAAGCGCTGTCTGTACCACATAAAGTATGATGGCATGACTTTGTGAATGCCAAAATTCTGACTCACTGGGAGAAGGAAAGAACAATGATTTCAGAAAGGTTGTCTTCCCTTCTCTAGTGTACCTAATATCTATAGGCAGGAGTGTGTATATTTCCTTATCGGTCATCAGGCGTTGTATCAAGTTGTATTCATACCTGAATAATTAATTTAATTCAATAATTTTGCTCATTAACCCAATTGGCCAAATCTATCTGATTCTGATGCAAGGGCCCTGTGAAGGTCATTGAGGAGTGTAGCCTAATTCATCTCTTGATTGAATCAGTATGAGTGACTTTGAAAGGGAACAGTTACAGAGGGTATGGCATTAAAAATGTCACACACAGTAACATAATCTAGAAACCGTTATTATAATATGAAAAATATGGAGAATATTCTTCCTTTAAAGTCCTATCACATGATTGGCTACCAAATCGATGTCTGTAAATGTTTCTCCACATGGAAAATGTCATTGTAATCCAATCACTATAGGTGGTCCTGTAATTCTCAGCAATTATTATCAAACTGCATTTACAAAATGTACAGTGTACAAAAGGTCAAAATGTACAACACATTGTCTTTTATCATAGTTTTTTTTATGATGAACATGTTATTAACATTTGTAGAATGCATACATTTATAGAAATATATTCCTTTAATTTTGATCAACTTGATTATCAGTCCACCGCCAATTGTATTGTTTTGGCCTGCTTTTTTTCACTTGCTAATCTAATATTTAAATTGAATTTTGAAAATAGAGATTATCTTGGAAACTCATATTAAAACAACTTAATCTTCGCATATTCCTGAAATTGACTTTTGCATAATAGCCTTTGTGCATGTTAACCTAACACCTTTAATTTACTCCTTAATTTACTGTAGTCTTCTTTCACAGGTGTATAGCAATGAATAGAAAAGTTTTTTTCCCCCAAAAAGCTTATTGTAAGTATGCTAGTTCTGATATTTTTTACACTAAAAACGAACATGAACGGAGACAATGACTGCAAACAGCAACGTGCATCTGCTTGCTTCAATGCATTTTCTATCTTTCCTCAAAGAAATGTGACTGTTTGGACCCAGACTCTTTGTCAGAGCCAAGCGCTCTGCTCTCAGTGGAGACAGAAAAGAAATGATGTGGGTAGTCTATTTGGGCTCCCATGTGTTATCTGTGTCTTTGGGCCATGTGAGTGTAAGCCCTATCTCATTCCACCATGGAATCATTTGCTTTTTCTTTTCTCCTTTTCTTTTTTTATCACTGCCTCGCAGGTGTCTGCATGTCAGCCTGACATATTGGTGCTGATTTAGTACAATGTTAGAGAACAGTAGATTTATCAATATTCACAGTACATGGAACCAAGCTCAAAGGGCTTGGCAGATCCTAAAGGGCCAATCTATGTTGCCTGTTTGCCATCCCTGCACTAGTCATTGCAACAAACTCCAAACTGATTACATGTCAAACTGAAGGCTTACAGGATATTAGTTTAAACATTGAAAAAGTCATGTGATCCCTTTATGTAATGCACTGAAAATGACTTTGTTGTAAAGACTCTGGCCTAAACCTGCTTGGCATGATTTTTTAAATATATAATGCCAAGGCTACTATGAACATTTCTGACTACATTTGTAATCGTAATCGTAATCGGCTTATGGCTCTCACAGGTGGACAGACAATGAAAGGACAATGAAATTTAAAATTTTTTTTTTTTTTCACACTTGCATTCAGGGCTTCCGTATAAACTAAACTAACCTCTAAACCAGCTAAAACCAGTGAGCTTACAAATGAAGCATTATGTACTGGATGTGGTGAAGTACCTGATTGGACAAAAGTGACGAAGTCTTGAACATGAACACCTGTCAGGCTGAAATGTTTTGAATGTAAGAAACACATTTAAGTCTGAAATGCAGACAGATACTAAAGAGGATCACTGGAATTGACAGCCATGATGGAAATCAAATGCAAATGTATGTTCAACTTTCTGCAACATTCTTTGCAAAGACAAACATTCTTACAGAAAAGCCAACAAACTTACAGAAAAGAACACTGTTTCCATAACAACATGTTATAGACAAAGTTGAAAGATTTACATCCAAAAAAAGAAGAATGCACACTCTTTGAGTTTCTGCCAAGGCTTGATAAACTGAGTAAGAAGGAGAAAAGGGCACACTTATGTCTCCTTAGTCTTGTTTATTTTACGTTTCAGTGTGGTGGCCTTTGACAAGGTCCACTGAAATGCAGTAACAACACATCATAAATGCTGTGAGGTAAAAATGTTTCTAAAACCTTGCTATACAGGCTGAAAACAGCTTGCAATGTCTTGCAACGTTACCCAGCTGCAACTCCTCTCTACAAGGTTTAGCTGAATCACAAATATGTGTGCACTTGGGGAACTGCCTTACACTTACAGACAAGTTTCTGTGTTAACAATCAACTGACCACTGGATATCAGCTAAAAAATAAAACCCTTGAGTTAGTTGGATGAAAGCTATGAGATATGTCAGACCTTGGAATGATGGACACGTCTATTCAGGTGAATAGAACTTTCTACAGCATTCTGGATTCATATAATAATGAGTAGCAAAAGATGGTTAAATGATCAGCCTGTGGTGTAACAGCAAGCATGTATATATAACAACCTTTGACACACAGCTCCATCATCTTCTTCATAACACTCAAACACTCCTCATCACTTTTTCCCCACCACACCTCCACCTCCACATGTAGCTTCTTTACATTAATGCACTCCTCCACCCATTATGCCAGGGGTCTTCAACCTTTTTCAGCTCAAGGACCCCTTGGCTGTGAGAGAGCCTGAACACGGACCCCCACACCTATGGAGTAAGATTGCGGTCAAAATATTTGTGTCCATATATTTGATACACGTGCGTATTTAGTTGTGCATAAAATAAACATTGGTTAGTTCTCAAATGAGTTCAGTCATGCATAAAAAATACGAATTAAAAAATTACAAGTAGCCTACAAAATCAAAATTTCAATACGCCTCTCAATATTATGGATACGACTTCGCACACGTTACTCAACTGTCAAAATACGTCATCGCCCCATTCACAGGCATTACTTGTTGAGAAAAGAAATGTTTTGACAGCTATCTTACTCAATACACACCTGGCCCACCTCAAATCCTGCCGTCATTTGGACCGTCAGTTAGTGCCTACATGCACGCACGCACACACACAAACGCACACATTCTAAACATGCGTTATTATTAACAGGGGGGGTAATAATTCGTTTCTTTACATAGTTGCATAAATTCGCCCTATAACAGAATGAATGTCACAAGAGTTAACTAGCTGGATATATTCAGCTAAATTCAGGCAAAGCTTCATTGGCTCAAACTGATACAGACAGAAAGCCTCTTCCTCTTGTGTAAATATAACTTTCAGAAGGAAACACAAACACATGATTATCGTTATCGTTTTATTGTGATGGAACGTTGGATGAATGAATTTGCGCAGAACGCCTTGAAGTGCAAAGACCGCAGACTCTCATAAAAAAACAACAAAGCAAAACATCACACAGAACAAATACCCCGCAAAGTTTAGGGTCCATCAGTCCCTACACTGAACAAACGAATCAAACGTTATTTATCTGCCGGAAAAGAACGAGTTTGCTGAATACGAAAACGCACGGGGGGGAAGTGTTCTTTAATCGCGATGATCCAACTCAAATGAATTCATTTTTTATTATAGTGGGACGGAGAATTAAAGATAACTGATCAGCTACCAGGTCCTAGTGAGAGCACTGAACCTGGTGAGTGGAACAGAGCTTCTCTATTCAAGGACTGATGGAATTTGCGAGGCAATGTCACATCAGGCTCAGGCTGAAGGGGTGACCTGTATTTGTACATGAAATGCTAATGTGTTTTGGCAAAGGTTAGCAAAATGTTACGCAGGGATCACATGATCACATGCATGATTCATGAGTAGCCTACAATGTGTTATTTAAAAACGAATATGAAGCAATTTTCTTTTGAACATTATGTTAACTATGACAAATTACATTTTTTGGAAGAGAAAAAAAATGCTTCAGACGAAATATTTTCGCGGACCCCCTGCAGTACCTCCGCGGACCCCCGGTTGAAGACCCCTGCATTATGCCATTGACAAGCTGACTCTCAAAGGTACATTTCACTGCATACTGTAACTATCATCTAGTGTTTCTTTGTATGTGACAATGAAAAATAGCTTGAAACCTGGGGCTTGTGCATATCATGGATGTCATTATGGCCTTTTAGTAAGTAAGGGTCCAAATGTCTCCAAGCTCCTCTATAAATGCTCTGAAATAAACTAAGAGCATGGAAATTTATATTTGGATTCTATTGCTCACAGTTTCCGTCACACAGAAACCATCCGGATCACATGAAACGGCAATGCAATCTCCAATGATGTCAGTCACTAAACGTTGTACTAAACGATTCATGATAAGGTCAACTTTGAATGGCTCATTAGGGTACAATTTATCCATGCAGATGTTTTTCTTGGTGCTGAAAAGGACTGAAATACACATTTTTGTCTGGCCTGTATCTGAACGCAAGAACAGAAAGAGTATTAGGAGCTCTGGAAAAAACTCTAGCTGTGATTCACCTCTTACTCATAAATGTATTGGCTGAATGGAATGCTGTTTGGCCAGTGGTTTTGTGGCAGTCTAAGGTAATCTAATAGTACTCAAATAACTCAATTGTAACCTGCATACTAATTTGAAATCTCACCTTCTTCTGGCCTCAGCCAGTTGACCAATTACAGGCTAGCTAAGGTTTTTCTTCTTTTTCTCCCTCTTCTTGACTTGACTTCTCTAGCTCTTTTGGCCTCTCATTGTTAATTTGTTTATTTGATTGTTGCTTGCATTCAGTTTAACTGCTATTGATGCAAGGAGTTAATGACTGTTAAATAACCCATTCGAGGTAAGCCTATTCATTTTGTAGTTTCTGCAAAAGTGGTGGACTCAGTCGTATGTACGTATAGTAGTACGGTGTACATTTTAGGACATCCTCAGATGTCAGAGTCAGGTGCCAGACATCAGATGAAAAGGTGTCAGGCTATGCGTTCAGTCTGTTCAGTCTGTCTATGGTGCGTTGCCATCGAGAACTCGCATGAACAATGTGAAGCGTGTACGTTACCCCGCCCCCGGGCGAAATGCCCAGTTTTTTCAGAGTCCCTCTGATTACTTTTCATTTGAGGCTTTTTTGTCTGACTCCACTTTTTCTGACAACGATTTTCCTGAGACCTGACTCCTTTCTATCTGATGTCTGACATTTTTCTGACAGCGTTTTTATCTGAGACCTGACTCCTTTTCATATGATATCTGATATCTGACTCTGACAAGAGATATATTTTTATCTGAGACTTTTTTGTCTGACTCCAATTTTTCTGACAGCGTTTTTTCTGAGACCTGACTCCTTGTCATCTGATGTCTGACGCCTGACTCTGACATCTAAGGATGTCCTAAAATGTACACCATACGTATATGGCATTTGGACTGGTCAAAACCAGGGCAATAGATTAGTCATAAATGTTAGAATCCTTGTTTTAAATGGCAGCCCCAAAATCCTACCATCACACTTGACTTTACAGTGCTTATGTTTCTAATTATCAGCTTAAATGAACTAAATCCTATTTTTGATCTACTAATGATCTGATCTGTATTTAGACAAAGGATTTAGTAGGCATAGTAACCTATTGAATGAACTTGGTGTACAGTTTTGTAGCAAAACTGTAGTATTAGGATGTATAAAAAAGCGGCATGGTTTTAAATAAAACAAAACTGCATTTTCTATTTGATTGCTTGGGAAAGTTTTAATAAAGCTGTTTGTTCTGGGAATTTCAATACAGATTTGAATATTTTTTGCTGACTTTGCTGTTGACAGAAGTAAAAGAAAAATTAATTAATGCACTAAGCAACACAAAAGAAAAAAGTAAAATCCAAGAGGGTTTTGGAAAATGTGCCAAACGTATTTGCTGATGTTTTTTTAAACCTAGTGCAGCTAATGTTAGCACTAATGACGTTAGCAAACCAGTGAGAACAGGACAGGAAAGCAATAAAAGGACAAAGAAGACAACAAAAGGAGAAAGAGGGATGATAGGAACAGGAGCCCTGGGTTGTGGATAACTTGACTGTGACCACATGACCGTAACACGCTTGATCTACTGATGGTTTATTGGGGTTCTGAATTGATGTCCATGCTGCAGCTGTTCAAGGCATAGAGGAGGGAAGGGAGTTCAGCCTCTTAAAATGTACACCCATTTTTGTTTGTAGCCAAATGGCAAGCCCAAGTTGTAAGCAGCACATGCAGATCCCACATAGTGTTAGACTCAGACATGTTATTGCTATCAGTGAAAGGGTAATACCCTCAGGAATTTTTCTAAAGTATCTGGGTGATTCTGTGGTGCACTGACACAGAAGTACAGAGGTTGTAACGAATGTGTGTTTGTCTAACAGGTGTGCCTAAAAAGTTGCCCTAGATTGTGCCTTAAGGCTATGTTCACTTTCACTGGGGCTATAAAACGTGTTCCTCTTTTTGTGAGTCAAAATTTGTAACTGTGAGCTGCGAGTGGGCCGCAGATGGCTACAGATGCTAGGGCTGGAATTATTGTTTTTTATTTTCATCCTGGTCCATCACTGAATGGAAATATAGGTTATGGCATATGGAATATGTCACTGCCTGAAATCCTGCATAGTGCCCCAAATTCAAGGCCGATCATTTTTACTCCATACCAACAAAGAAATGTATTGTCACACTTAATGAAGGAATTTTTACTTTCATGGCAACAGGTAACTTCAAAGGCTGTGGTATAGATATTTAGAAAAAAAGATAGAGAACAAGAGAGATAAAGGAAAAGGCAGGGGCAGGTACAGAAAATTCATTAGTCATTAGAAAAAAATCACATTTAAAAAGAAATCTGGTTTACAGTAAATGAATCTATTGTCACTATATCCTGTCTGTAAGAAAATAAACCAGAAACATTTGATGAAACATAATAATAACAAACAGGCAATTCATGTTAACTGTACCAGCAAGCCCCCAGTTTAGCCATTTCCAGTGATTACTGGACAGTGCAAGCTAATTGTTTTTGACTTAACTCTACATAACATACTATAGTCAATGTAGTCTATCTTCTCTACATGCTTATTTGTGCTATAATGCTCAATAATATCAATATTAATGAAAAGTATAGGAATATAAATAAATACAGCAACTTTATGAAACAAATTTGTGAAATGTCTCAGCTTTACACTCAAATGCAGTACAATCAGTTGTTCCAAACCAGTGTTTCTAAATGAGGGTGGGAGGCACCTGGAGGTAAAATTAAGCCACAGTGACCGCCTCACACTTTTTTATGCCTGTTAGTTTTTTTCGTTTTTTTTTCTTGACCAGGCTGACAAGTTGTACCCAGTGACAAATATGCAGGGAGGGGGATAAGAGAGGAAAAGGCTGGCAGTGCTCAACGCAAGGTCATCCAGACGTGCAGCCAGTATCTGCTTGGTTACTCATGAGACTGGAGGTCTGGTTTGAAGGAGGCAGCACTAATTACACAAGACAGGAGAGACAGATCCCTCCTGTCAGAAGCCTTGTGCCTCAGGACACCCAACCTAGACTGTGAGCACAGGACACACAGCTGAGAGAGAGAGAGAGAGAGAGCACAAGAGATGGTTAGAAAGAAAGATGCAGAGAGGGACAGACATGAGTGGATGAAAGACAAGATTCTGGGACTTTTGCAAGCTATCCTGGTTGTCCCGAAGAAGCTTCTGCATGAAGTACAGTATAACTTGTTTATATTTAAATTTCATTCAGATTACTACATGAACAAATCTGGAGGAACTTTATCTCACTTGTTCTTATCTCGCGAGGAATAGGAAATAAAAAATGATTCCTCAGCTTACAAGTATATCAATTGACTCAAGTAACTACAAAGTCAGCCTATATTGCTTTTACAGTGTTAATAACAAAAGTGCTTATGAGAAGTATTGCGGGAGATAACCTCTCACACCGCTAAAGGTGTTCCATTGGCCTCTTATCTTTTATAGCTCAAAAGATTAAAGGGAAAAATATTCATTTTTGATATACTATGCATATGTACTTCCCCAGGATTACACAAGATATTAGCCTCATAGCACAAACCTGATGTGCCTACATAGCACACTATTAGATGCTGTTGTTATATTACTGACTTATTTGTCATACACTGCAATATCACTATCATTTTGTCCATGATATCACTGGTATATGTCATCAAGACCAGGGAGACTACCCCAAGCAAATAGCAACCCTAAGGTCTAAAACTGTATTGAGGTTAAGGCCCACCCTTAAATAGGGGCTAAGCAACTTTCTGTGTTTCTCTCTCTCGAGCTCCCTCTAAAGACCGCTGTATTGCACTGTATTGCTCTGCATTCTATTGGAGACGGACCGCGCTGCTGAACATTGCAAGTGCTGTATCTACTGCTATTGGCCACGGTGGCGCATTCTACACCGTTCGTTCGCCGTGTAATGACTAATTTTAGCATCCTAAGCAGTATGAAACGGATTAATTAAATGAAAAATGTTGCATAGTGGGCCTTTAAAGCAGCACCAAGGAGTTTTAAAAATCGTACCCTCCACAGATTGGAACGGAAGCATCCCATAGGGCAAGCCAATTGTAGTTTCACTTGAACTACAGATCACTACCCGATTTGGCAAACTTGTTTAGTGCTGTTAAAGCCAATACACGTCAGCAAAGCAAAAGCAGCACGTATCGTTCACCTTGTTACAAGTTGATGGACCACTGAAACGATTTTGAAAACATGATTTTAAGGGTTTAAAAAGTCTGGTGCCGCTGTAGCATCTGACCTATGTCCAAAGAGTAGAGTCGAAGTAGAATGGGGTTGAGGATTTGCGTACAATACATCACAATGTGTTAGCATAGGCAATGTAATAGATGTGTATTGGCATGGTATTAAAATGTATCAGTCACAGAGGACTACTGTGTGTACTTTGAAAGAATGCAGTATAAATAAAGAAAGGCTTTTCCCCACCTAGCTACTTTCTGCTACTCACTGACAAGTGGATATAACCCACTGCATCCAAATCCCTGGGGAGAAAAATATGATGGGAAAAGTCATGTAAACCGTAATTTTTTGTTAAACCATGTGCCCGCTAAGACCATTATAAAATCCAGACTGTGGATCTTTCCCACGTGTCCAAGTTAATGGCTAGGGCTTCTGCACTCTGGACATTTCCCTGCTGGTTTACAAGCTTTTCCACATTCAGCAGCTAATTAGGGATCCCATACTGAGCTGTCTCTCTTCATTTCAAATGATCCGTTCAAATCATTTCACAGATTTCTGACCTGTGCTCTTATGTTGCTATGTAACGACCAAGGAGTTGCTTTCCTGTCTTTCTGTAAGAAGCACAATTTTCTGTAGTTTGTACTGGTATCTTCTCCACCTGTAAGCTTCACCTCAGTAAATGGATTGTTATGGTAGACATGTCACCACTGCTCGTCAGCAAAGGTGTTAATATTGTGGACATTGCTGTGGCTTTTACTCTCATAAACACAGGATGCCTATTAAAAGCACCTCACTCTGAAATTCAGTGGCCATCATCTGACAGTTCCTTAAAGGGATAGTTCGGTTTTTAACACATTAAGCCCCTTTCACAGGTTGTCTAAAATGCAATTAAGTGGTTGACATCGAAATTTTGACGATTGCTTCTGTCTCGGCTATTTGGGAAATGTAGAATCGCCTCTGCCTGCCTTCAAAATGGCTAGCAATGGGCATGTGTTGTTTCTATCCTTAAAACACTGGTTTTAAAAAAGTGCTACTCATCAAGTGGTTAGAGGTGCTCAATGATGTTCCAAAACATGTATCGTAGCAAAATAAAGCTTCCGTCATGTTTTATTTGGCACTTTGTTTATATGAAGGAGCAAATAGATCTATGGGACTTACAAAATGGCAAATAAAACATGACAGAAACAGTATTTTGCTACGATACTTGGGTTGGAACATCAGCAAATGCCACTAATCACTCCATGAGTAGCACTTTTTTAAAACCAGTGTTTTAAGGATAGAAACAACACATGCCCATTGCTAGCCATTTTAAAGGCAGGCAGAGGCGATTCTATATTTCCCAAATAGCCGAGACAGGAGCAATCATCAAGATTTTGGTGTCAACCACTTTATTTCATTTTAGACAACCTGTGAAAGGGGCTCAATGTGTTAAAAACCGAACTATCCCTTTAAGCAAAAAGAGATATTTGAGAATGTTTTGATGTTTTGAAAATGAAGGATTTTAGCAGGATTTTAGCTCAATTTTATTTTTATCTCATATCGTAGGCATCTCACATTGATCGGCTAGCTTTCTGCCCCCTGAATACACTATGAAAAATCCCGGTCTCGAACATCAACACAGGGGCTGTAATACTCAAACGAACACTCAAACAAACCTAAACACAACAAACCACGGCCAACCAATCGACAATAAAGTTGGTAGAGGACGCACATTAACTCCCACCCCATCTTGTTGCCGATTGGTTTGTCGTTGCTTGTTATGTTACATCCCCCTATCGCTAGCGTTTGTTTGAATACACCACTCAGGTTTGAGTTTTTATAGCCCCTGTATTGTCGTTCGAGACTGGGTTTTTTCATAGTGTATTCAGGGGGCAGATAGCTCAAGGGGAGATGCCTACGATTTGAGATAAAAAGGAAATCGTGCTAAAATCCTGCAACATAGAGCACCATTAACATTATGAAATAAGGTTCTGTGCTTTGGCAGACTGACTGAGCAAGAGGCATTAATTCCCAGCATGAGAGTGGGAACTAGGAATGTCATCATGACCAGGCCCAACCGTGTGTATTCCATTCTTATCTCAATCTTTTAATGCATTCAGGTTCCTTCATGGTTATGTTTATCTAAAACTCATATTGTTTCTGGAGAAATGGTGGGGGAGAGGGGGCTCCTAAACATTTGGGCAACCCTAAAATAGCCAAACAAATTCAACCGCTTTTGTGAAGATATTGTGAGCATACCAACCTGTGTGCACACAAGATATTTGGTAGAGCATGCTTACTAGATGTTAACTACCTGTGTGTGAGTGTGTGTGTGTGTGTGTGTGAGTGTGTGCATCTACTCAAAATGCACAGCACTCAGCACTTTGCTGTTGGTCATGCACTGGTCAAAGTTTGTCTCTAAGAAAAGTTTCTAAGATGTCTCTCTATTGTCACATATGACATCACTGTATTTTTTTAACTGTATAATTATAATTTTTATTAAAATTTTGAACAGGCCTTCCAGTACAAAATGCCACATCTTGTTATAACACGGGGACCAGAGATTTTCTTTTTGTGATTTCTGCTAGTCAACTCTGCAATCATTCTGCTTAAACCTGCGGTCAAAGGGGCTCAGAATAGGGAAGGCTGGTGCTGTTTCAAATTATAATGGCAGTGATAACAAGGTCTTTTTATGCATTCCGAGGACCTTCTGGAATAGTGAGATAAAGGTGGTCATTTTGGCACAAGGTTTTATGGATTTGTGGGTCTCTCTCTCTCTCTTAACAGGTGTGTCTGTTGCCATAGGGGCACACTAGTTTTGCCTTTCTGCATCACATCTGACTGTAGTCATTATCATTCTTAATTAAGAATCTCACATCTTGACTCTTGTAAAAAATGTTAAATTAATGTTGTAGAATAAAAAGTTTTGGGTTCAATACAAATGCGCAGACAGAGGCGATCAGACGACTGTAAACACTGGCACAAGCATTTATTGTTAGTTGCACCATAATATTCACGAGCTTGGAAAAGCCCGGAGACAGCACAAGGCTCGCGGCGGAGCGTCACATGCACTAGCCTCCAGAACCGAGTTTGGGGTCTGTATTTAAAGCGTTATCTTTTGACTCATCATCGCATGGGCAGGTGCACAGTGATCAGGCACGTGCGGGGGGGGAGGTGCTTGAGCACCTGCCCCTTTGCCCCTTGATTCCCAAAGTGCCCTTTAGTCAAAGTGTATTTATTTATTTATTTATTTATTTCAATGTGTGAGAAAGCCTGTCTGTAGCCCTTCAAAAAAATCATAGCCTAACGATAATTTCGATACCCTGGCTACGCTCAATCAAGTGATCCGCGTAAACGTGCCCTGACCTGCCCTGAAGCTTGGCGCTGCAGCCCTGAAGACTTGAAGGAGAACACCATAAAGCGACCGCCAAGGACCGGTGAGTAGGTTCAGAAGCGGCATTCATAGTGCGATGTGCACATTTTTTTCTTGTAAGATGACAGACAGTGCCGTGAGAATATTGTGTGAGCTTTGCGAGCGCGCGTGTGCGTGTCTGACACCCAGAATAGGTGGATATGACTTGTGGCTTTGTGCTGCTTTTGCTAACATTCAGGCCCGTGGCCTCCAGGCAACTGGGGCAGTACAGTAAACTAACGTTAACGCTACCTGAAAAACCGTGCTCCAAAAAAAAAAAAAAAAAAGTTCAACGGGTGTTTTTTGCAATTCTTAGTGTGGTCTGTTGTAATGTTCGTTCATCCGATATCTTGCAGTTTATGTACAGTAGTAGGTTACAGTGTGTAGGTGGTTTAGTTTGAAGCGTGGTTTGTCTTTTGAAGTTATTGAAATAAAGCCAATGGCATCACAATACTTAAAAAGGCTTTAGGCATACCGAGAAAAAAAAGAGTCTACATGTTTTTGTTCTTCATCTGATTGATGAAATAAACCGGACTTCATAGAATGTGTCGTATAGAATTGTGTTTGAGCTAATACCAACTCCATTATTAGTTTAACTGCACATAGGCAAATTGATTAGTGTTACTGCTGATACTTTCATTTGTGTTGCACAAAAAAAATTTAATGCTTCACAATTAGATTAATTAGTTGTTTAAGTAGTAGGCTATGTTTTAATGTAGCTCAAAAAAAAAAGTATTTCCAGTAGCTATCAGTTGTCTTTGCATCTTGTCATGATCACAAAATCGTTTAATCAGCTTTCTCTCATGCTCTTTTTAGTTGCTACACTCTCAGATCAGTGCCTACCTCCAGCAATATCAGCAACAGCAGCCTTCCCTCCATCCTCCTCAACAAAATCTTTTCAATGTACCCCATCAGGTAAAACAGACTACGCTTGCTTTGCACCGCAAAGATGTCAGATGTGGACAATGCCTGTACAACAAAGTATTGTACAAAGTTGTATTGTAGCACTATAATTACATCTACTTGTACTACTCAACCACTATTGCCCCCATCATCTTGTGCCAATGGACTGTACACTAGTGCATTATCCTGTGCAATAGTTATTTCGACCTATTTAAAATCTTTACTGTATCAGTTTATTGACTATACATTGTATTTATTTATTTAACCACCTGCAACAAGGAATATTCTTTAGCCTTCACTCCATTATCTCCATAGTCTTTTCTTGTACAAAATGCACATAGACTACAGCCTATAGTTTTTTCCCATGGGTACCCTTATTAATCCGTGTTTCCGTGTGAAATTGATTATACAATGGAGTGATCAAAGGGTGATTAAAAGCGTGTGTCATGTGAAACACACATTGAAAGTACATCATTCAATATAGCTATATTTTTTCTACTACAATGTCAAGGGGCGATCATCGAAAAAGAGTATTATTCTGTAGAAAGTGTTCCGTTAAATCTGTAGTGTAGCGTTATTCCAAACATAGACCTTTTGTACAAGCTTGCCGAGGGCTGTCAATAGGAAGGAGTATGAGAGAAGTGGAGCAACATGGACTAAATAGCGCTAACGCTAACTGAGTGTTACCGTTGGGAACTAAAATACAGGTGAGCTTATAATGGCTAATGGCTGAGTGTTTTGGTTAATGTTGTACAGAATTATCCCATTCTCTTTACTATGGACAGCCCTGGGAACAATTATGATTGGGATGACTGTCCCATGACTTGACAGCTCTTAATAGCTGTACATTTTCTGTAACAAGTGAGAAGTGCATTCAGTATTTGTCTGCACTGAAAGAGAAAAGTGAGATTCATTGTTCAGGTGCATAAAACAAATCATTCATTTTGTTCTTTTTGCACTTTCTACCTCTCACTTTTAATAATTTGTGGTGAAAGTGCTTAAAGCATTTGAATTCTCTCTTCATGGTTTTATTATAAATTAAAAATGATGACCCATGCTGCAGGTCAGTACGAGTGTTCACTACTGAGGGCAGTTTGAGTCAAACAGTGTGAACTTTGAAGGTGTAGTCTGATTCATATTCTATTCTGTTTCATCCTGGTGGGCGCAACCCAGATTTTATGAGACTGACATTTAATTTGTCATTTTATTAAGATACACTGTTTTGAAAAGACAGCCTTTCAAAATTGATCAAAACAGCTGGGCGATCCCTGGGCTTTTGCATTTTTTGTGCGGTATTTTCTTCTTGACAGCACTTTTGTTGTGAGCTCTGTGATATCTTTCATCTCCTCAAGGTTCAAATCAGAGACCTGAAGTGGGCTGGCGACTGACAGCTTGACCTATCAAAGCATGCAGCTCTCAGTGTTACACAAACCCAATGATCATGAATGGACTGCTGGCATTACTTTCAAATAGGTTTAAACAGGTTTCACCTTCAGCTAATATAGTCATAACACTGTCAAATATTTATTTTTAATTTCTAGGCAGAGAAAGGGAGAGAGACCTCTGAAATCTCGTCTACTGAGACACAAGAAAAAAAAGAAGAAAACAGGGCTTCCAATTTATTTACACAATGGAGTTGATTTGTATAAAAATCTGTTGCTGTTGGCAGGTCCTCAGTTGTGAGTATTTACTGCTGATTGTCAACCTCCCCATCACACACAGCCATTGGTGCTTTAAAAATGAATGGAATGACTGGAGGTGTCAATGTGTGAGACAACACTAAGAATGTCAGCTTGGTCTGTTAAACAGTCATATTTCAATCTGATTGTCTTTCTTTCTTGTGCCACCCTGTTGTCACCCATTCTCCTTCTTCTCAACTAGGCCAACATGAAACCCTTTTTCTCAGAACACCAGCCTAGGTGATGTTTCCGATTAAACCTCCCTGAGAAAGAAAGCGCACGTCAGTGGGAGGTTTTTTTTTTTTTATCCCAGCCAAACGTCCTCTCTTCAATTGTCTCTGGGCTCCAGCAAGCGCTCGGCTCCAATCTCGTGTGGCAGCCGCGCCTGATAATCGCACTGAGAAAACATTTACCGATCTATCACGTCACCTGCTTTTCTCCCTGTCTGAGATTAACACATGAAATGAGATCACTCGGGCTTCATTACGGCACTGGCAGTTGAACGCTGCCTGGAGAATGGAAGAGCGTCTGCCAAGTCGTCGTCGCCGGCGTCAGAGGAGGAATGGAAGGACACAGGCCGAGTTCTCCTCTGCATGTATAAAGGTGTTTGGGCCAGGATAACAGGTGCAAAATAGAAGATCCTGGGCCGGGAGGAAATACCTCATGATTTTTTAATCTTCTTTCAAATGGTGTGACACTGACTGCAGTGGAATCAGATAGAATAAAATGAGCAATGGGTAATAGGCCTTGGCTGCTATTGGCCTTTCTCCCCGCCATACTCCAGTGTTGTTTGTCCTCCTCCCCATATCCTCTTCAATATTTTTATTCAATCATTCTTGGCCTATGGTGTGCAATGTCCTTGAATTCAAATCAGCTCTGGATCCGAAACTGGGTTAAAAAACGCATTTTTGCAAATACATTTGGACCATGTCATCCTAGTCTACAGTACAGCATATAATGTGATATAAATGTGATATAAAGGATCAGTGCAAATGAAAAAAAGAAAAAGAAAACAAAATGGAGTGCTGGGTATTCACTTTGTTCTTAGTAATCTTTCACTATGTGAAGGAGCACCAGGGTAAGTCTGTCCCCTGGTTCTCCAAGCCTCCTAAACTCCTGTCCCCCTCTTTCCTCAACGATTGGAACAGCATTTAGAGTTATGACAGCCTATCTTGGAGGTGGTGCTGGGGAGGAGATTGAGAAAAGAAGTAGTGGAGGTGGGGGGTTTTGTGTGCTGTGAATAACTCCCCCTTTAAGATAGTGTAAGTGGAGCTGAGGGCTGGGCCACATAAATCTGCCTGTGACACCTTCAGTGAAAGTCATTAGTCAGCTGCTGGAGCTCCTGGCCTCACGCCACCAGCCCAGTGTCTCCTCCATCTCTGGGCCTTGGCCGTTCTTTATGCAGCCCAGTCCTGGTCCTTTTAGCCTCATTCGTCTAATGGAGGCGATGGAACCAAGAGGAGAGAAATTCATATTGATGTCCTCCATTTAGGAGTTGTGCAGCCAAGCCAGCAATGATGCTTTTAATAAATACGAGAGTATTGATGTTTTTTCCCCTTTTTTGTTGAGGTTAAGAGTGCAAGGACCTGTCTGTGGTAGCCGTGTTGAGAGACGCTGTAGAGGAGAGAACGCACAAAGACCTACAGTAAATGCAAAACTAGGCCATTGCAGTTGACACATTTCTGATTGTTTATCTGATAATCACTCAGTGGTCATGTTTGAAGAGGGCCCAGAGATGTATTGCTTTAGTCCCATGGCAATGTGAATGCTTCTAAGCATGTCAAGAAAAATGACGGCAACTTATATGCATGACAAATAAACTATAACTATAACTGTCATTTAATTATAAATGTCATTTAAATCAGATTATACCCACTGTCTGTGGGTATAACAGGTATATATATATATCTGTGTATAACAGGTCACTTCCTTCTCATCATTCAGTTCCTGTGAAATTTACTTGTAAAGGTTACTATTTTATGCTGTACTTTAAAACACAGACAGCGAATGGTTTTGATGCATGCACAATGAATCTGAGTATAATGTGATTTTAAACGAGACACAAAATCAATATGTTTCTAGTGTGTTCTCCACGCAACTGCAATTCACACAGAAGTGTGACTCACAGACACATATTCAGGATCCTATTAGTATTTTTAGCTCTATTTCTTTTTCTTCAAAACAGTGTTCCAATTTGAAATGAATATTACAGAGAGCCCAGCCCCCCATGATTCAACGTGTAAAATGTGCTGCTGATTCTGAGAATGGGGCCAGAACAACCATGGCCTTGTAAATGTGTTGTTGGTGTTTTTCAAACTGACTGACAGAGAAACATGGGTATGGAAGGCGCAAACAAGACAGAGAGACAGATGTATATGTGTGGGAGATAAGGTGCATGAAGGGTTTAGGGAGAAAGAGTGGGTGCGATCAACGGAGAGAAATAAGCTGTGTGAGATGGCAAAATGGAAAGACACATTTACAGGATATGACAAAAAATCTTTGATGTATGCAATGCATAGAATAGTTCAAAGGGATCAAAAAGTTGTCCAAGCAGTGTTTTTCTGATACCAGTGTTGGATTGTGTAGCCTTCCATTCCAAGGACTTCTTTTTGTTCAGTAAGAGTGATTTGACCAATTATTGTTTTGACCTGCTCTCTTCAAAGGTGATTCTCCTGCATTTACGGTGTCTTATGAACATACCACAAAGGCTTTTAAGTTGACATCTACAGTGCTGATGGAAATAGATAGAAATGTCAAGTTCTTTGTCTCTCTGTGTGTGTGTGTGTGTGTGTGAGTGCACATGTAGAGTATGTTATTGTGACCATTTCTTTTTCCCTGGATGTTTATCACTGACATGGATTTCTCTCTCTTTCTCTCTCTCACTCACTCTCTTTATGTTGTGTATTATCATATGCAATAAAGATGAAAACCACTTGACCGCGTGGGTCAGTCCTGAAAGCGTTCAATTTCCCAGATCTGAATGCAAGCATTGTGCACAGTCTTTGCTAGTATGAAACACAAGGGAGATCACATATTTGGGGCTGAGAAAAACATTCAAAACATTTGCTGGAGAACATATTGCTCCCCTGTGCTTCCATTGTCACTTGGATTTTTATTGCCATCGATCCTGACTAGGTTGCACATCTTTGCCCTCCGTACAACAAACTGTTCTCTACAGATTTCAAATCAAGATGTCAATGAAAGAGATGACTATTATTTTAAAAAGATGGCATTATATTTCTGCTAACCTCTAGTAGTATTTTAGGTGCCAATGCCAGGGCCTCTCTATTTAAAGTCTGGGTACTGGTTATCAAGCCCACAATATTGCTGCACACAACTAGGTGTCCAGACATCAGCAAGGTCAACAAAGAGTCCATTATCCATGATGGAATTAAAATAGTTGAAGACATTATTGAAGATAAATCAATTCATCATCCAATAATTTTTTATTGCCTTTGAAATGAGATATGATCATGTGACCAGGGCACGTACTAGACCTTTGAAACTGGGCTCTTCTTCTGCCTCTGATGGATATTAAGGGGAAACTGAGGAAAATGGTCATGAAGCACAATCTTAGCAATCCAAAATACTTCAAGATTTTGGCCCATCATGATGATATTATACAAGACCCATCACAATTGCCACCTTTCCCCAATCTTCCAATCCCCATCTCAGTCAATGTTGTCAAATGTGTTTGGATAAAGGGCTGCTACATTTTCCAAAACATACACAAAGCAGGTATCTGACACCTTCTTCTTTTTTCCAGGGTTTTCTGGGTCATCCTTCTGGAGTGGACAGTTTGTATGCCTACATGGGATGGGGGTCTTCCCCCAGGAAATTGTAGATTTAGTGGATGTGATTTCTTGAATTGGTGGATATTTGGGTTGCCTGCTGGTGATATGCACTACCTAAATTTATTCACCCTGACTTGCAAGACCTTACGAAACCTGAACTGACCATTTGGCTCATGGCTGCCAAAAGTACCAAGTTTAAGCCTATAGAAAATGACTAGGAGATGAATTCCTTTGTGTCTGCAGTCTGCTTTATGTTGTTCATGGTCAAAAATATTTGTTGCTCTTCATGCCTCAGGGTAGGTCTATGATAAACATGTTTTCTTTGTCTGCATGTTTTTTTTTACAGCCATCAGCTAACAGTCACAAAAGCCAGTAATTTACCAGTAGTCATTGTGTTGAGGTTGTGTTTATGGAAACGATAGTATTATGTCCATTGATGCATTTCAGGAAAAACAAAATATGCCATATAATACCAAATTAGCAAACATGGGAGGAAACGACAGATTTGTCATTTAGCTCTAATTTCTTAATGAATTTATTGAGTTCTCTTGTGCTTATAATATATCAATAGATAAATAAATAAATAGAAAAATAGGAGGCATAACTGCAGAAAAAATATTATTTGTGCCATTTAGGAAAAACAAGTTGTTTTGGTGTAGTAGTAGTGTAGAATGTGCAAGAGGATGCCATGGCAACCCAAGGTGTAAACGTGTCAGTGCAAGAACATTTCCAGAATTTGTGGATTCTGTTGCAGGTAGATTATAAGTGGGCTACTTAAAAAAAAAAACTCCAATAAAAAGCAACACAAAAAGCCATATAAAAAGTTACAAGTGCTTTTAGATACCTGAAATAAACCATATAGTTGAGTACTTATGAAGTAATGCTCCAAGAAAAGTGGGGATGTGATGGATGCAGAGTTCAGAAATCTAGAAACTGAATGTGGCTTGCTGAAATTTAAAAGTTTTTAAAACCTTAAAATAATGTTTTCAAAATCGTTTCGGTGGTCCATCAACTCATAACATGAACGTTACTTTCTGCATCTGTTCTGCGGCCCTCTATTGGCTATTATAGCATTAAACAAGTTTGCCCAATCGGGTAGCAATCTGTAGAGTGTGGCGTTTATCCTACATTTTGGTTGAGCCAGCCATGAATGCAAGGTCTTTTAAGTGTTAAAAATGAATAAATAATGTTAAAATTCACACCCCTAATGACTAATTCTTGACAAAATGAGGATAAGTTGTGTGTCTGTGCATATCTAATTATTTCGGGCTGTAAACGGATTTGAGCCTGAAGAAGCTGTCAGTCAAAATGTACTTGTCGGGTTTGGACCGAATTTTGTCGGGCTCGGGTTGTGTCGGGCCTAACTTTTAAGGCTCGTTTGCAGCTCTAAGAGCCTTTATCTTTCAGCTTCTCTGTGCCCCCTTGTGCTTTCATGGCTTATTATCCATTACCACAGATGCACTTCTCTCATACTCTTTGTCTAGCCCAATGTCCTTCAATGCCCACAATTTGTGTCCCAAGGACTGTCACAGACACTAAAAATATGTATAATATATTTTTTTCATTAAGTTATGATCACCCCAGCCCCAAAAATGTGTGTCGGCCCACCAATGACCTGGCCCATGCCTGAATCAAGCTAGAGTTTCTCCTGTGGGAAATTGGAGGTGTGAGGGTGTATGTAGACAATCAAATATGTGTGGCTCACACTCATTCAGGCATGAACAGGCCATCAGGCGCATCTGGGCAACGTCCTAACGGGTACATTTGTGTGTGTGTGTGTGTGACAGAGTCACACAGAGATAAATTGCCTTTATAGATTGCCTTTATATATTTGTGTTTTTATTTAAATAATGCTGTGAGTAGACAGTGTTATTTTAGCTTGCTAGTTTGTAGCTGTTACAGGTTACAGTTGTAGTTTTTATTATGTGATACTAGGGAAACATCCTGCCGAACCCTACCAAAATGAAGTCTCTGTGACACAATGTGCGTAAATATATATTTTCCTATATGTTGTAGGCCTATGCCTCTGCATAATATGTAATTAAATTCAACAACTTATTCAAGGTAAAAATGATAATAATGTTAATGCTCTAAGGCCCTAGGATTGTAAAAGGATACTTAAGTTGGCTATGTACTACTTCACTGACACTGAATTAACACTCACCTACTGCACGCCATTTGTGACATAGCAGCCTCATTCACAGCACCAGACATGATGGTATTCACATTCCCCAGAGAGGGTTGAATAGAAGTATTCAATGATTTTTGCCTGCTATCCACACTGCTCTTGACTGCAATGAAGTTACATCTCCAAGGCCTTCACTTACAGTAGATCCCTGTAGAGACTGGAAGGGATTACTGGGAATATGTCACTAACACTAATCAGTAAATGGCATAACATGTCAGACAGTTGTCATTTGCCACTTGCAGAAAAGGGGGAGTTTAATAATAACAGAGGAAACTGATTGAGTAAGTTTTGGGATAATGTGTGTTAATTATTGTGTTATTTCCTATTTAGACTCATTAAATATAAAGGGGGACTGGTGCACATAAAAGCACTGCTAATGCTTAAGAGTCTATAAATCATTTCTCTGTCCACAGAACATGGACAAAAATGGCATGACTGGTGCAGTGCATTTAGAACTGGTGGGCTGTAACAACGAATTGGATTTGTTTATTTTCCCTCAATGGCCCTGAGCGGGATGGGCCGTCAGAGGCTTAAATTATGTTGTCTATTACTGTTCATTTCGGCGGCGTCTCCAAGAAAAACAAAGGCTGCTAAATTGCCTCTGTGTGTCATCAACCTGAGGGGGGAAATGTCTTCAAGCGATCACACAGCTCCTAATGAAACAACTAAATATGGGGGTTGTGTGGTGCTGGAATCACTGCCAGCCCAGCTCCAGTTAGCAGTCCGCTCACACCACTAAATACCTGACACTGACCACAGGGGACCACAGGGGATCACAGGGGACAAAGCCTTTCAACAGTAGGCCTGCCTCCTGCTGCATCTTACCATCTGACTAGAGAGGACACATGAAGATGTTGAAGGGTCTTAGTGTAATCCAAATTATTACAGTAATTATTATTAATTATTACAGATTATTTATTTATACAGATTAATTATTACAGATTTCTTAGGGAAGCAGAAGTTGGGGAAGCACACTCATACTGTGGACATTACAGTGCCTTATTTTCTCTTGATGATGGATGTGGTTATAAGAATAAATCTCATAATAAAACACTAAGGGCATTTTTTAGTATGTAACAGAAAGGAAAAAAAACTGTAAAACACATGCTTGCATATTGTATGTCTCTGTATGTGTGCTGTACTGAAGATACGATTTGAGGAGCCTTCACCATGTTAGCCTGATAAACCAGACTATCAAAACCTGTAGTCTGCTATGGCAAATAGAGCAATCTTTCAAACTACCTTTGCACAATACGTAGCCTGATAAGCTATCACTATGGTATGCTCAGACACTCTGCAAAGAAAGAGCAATGTGATTGGACCGACCAAACTTGGGAGAACAGATGCTGAAGGCCATCTCTAGAATGTACCCGCATTACCTGACATGTCTTCTGCATGGTCTCAACAGTTTCATCTACTACTATGGGATTTTTTCTTACTTTCACTTCTATGCAACTGGCACCTTAATCAAAAGCAACTTCACATTTTGAATGCAACTTTGGGTTAAGTGCCTTGCTCAAGGCAACAACGATGGTAGCCAGGATTTGAAATCACAGTTTCTAGGCTACTAGCATATTAGCCCAGTTCCTTAACCATTATGCCACCACCGCCATCTTGATGCCATCTTAAACAAGCACAGAAGACTTTGTTATTAGTGAGACCTCACATGGCAGACATTTGTATGTTTCCAGGTGCCAGATAAGGTAGCTCTGGCTACTCATGTAGCCATGCCTCCAATTTATTTGTGTTGACTAATGACTGACTGATTGACTGACTGAATGATTGGCTGAATCATGTTCTACATTTGACAGACTAAAATCTACATACACATTTTTTTCCTTCACAATTTCCAGTTTCCTTGGGAACAGGTTTAAAAACATTCGTTTGAAATAATAACTTATTCAAATAATAACTTTTAGAAACTTTCCTCAGAGACCTAATCAAATTGAGAGTGACCTAAACCTGCATTTAGCATTTTTCTGTCATCCATATTTCCTCAGAAACTCACCATGATGGATGTAAAAAAAAACCCTCAGCATTGCATTAGAATTAGCATTGCATTATTTAGCCTATTTATGTGCACAGAAATTGCATGTTGGATTTAGTCTCGGGGGACTATGTGTGCTCAAGCTGCCAGTGCCAGTGCTAATGTCTACACAACTGCCACTATTGCTACTGACAGCTACTAGAGGAGGGTCAGAGAACAGTTGATGGGTTTGTGGCATTGGGTTTTGTAACAAGGTAAAGTTTGGGATCCAGTGCAGGAGATCTCAAACTCTAGGGACCCCTCATGGAGTGGAACATTTGGGAACACTTTAAACTAACATTAACTATAATAATGTGTTATTATAGTTAACAATTCCTTACTAACAGTTAGTTACCATGTTGTTATCTATTAATAATGCCATGTAACCGTCAATATGAAGCTTTTAAGCAGCTTGTAAGTTAACATAATTGTGACTTACAAGTTACTTGTTTACAGTTAACTAATGTTATTAAAAAATTACAGTTAACTGACATTTTCTCATATCATAGGCTTATAGGCAGTAGTTATTGTAGATGTGTTTAGTCTTTATTTATTCTAAAAACATATAGCGGTAATATCACAGAAGTTTTAAACATTGTATTGCATTTGGTGGTATGAATGAGTATTTTTGTTGTTGTTGCCAAATGCAGGCCTACTTTATATAAAAATAGTGTCAACCTCAGCCTCTGTAACATTCATCTTGTTTGATTCCTAATTTTTATGTATTAAGAGTATGTTATTATTCCAACAAATTGGCGAATTGTTAATGCCAGAGACGTTATAGACTTTGTTAATACTCGTTCTGGTATTTAGTTCACATAAGATTACAAACATGTACTTTTGAACTATTGGTGTTTACATGTATCATTTTGGTTTGATGATTAAAATTATTTTTTTATTCATCCGCCCAATTATTTTCTACCGGACCGGTAATGCTTAGCCTACAGTTTTGACGTTTTAGCAACCATTCCCCACTGCTTTGATTTACTTGTTTAAAACAACAAAGTTATTTTTTTTGTTTTCATAATATCTACTGACCAAAGACTTTTTTGTACAATGACAGGGTGAGCAGAATGATTTTCATAATGTCCTACCCTTGACTGAAAGTGAAGCTGCAACCTGTTAGTTCATTGAACGGTGGGTTTTATCTGTCTGTATTGTTTTTTTTCTAATCATAATAGGTATTCTAAGATTTTTCTGACTATTATACTGTAGTTGTATTGAACTGTATGAAAGGTACTAACTATTTATGTTTGTGGAAAATGACGGCAGTTTTTCCAGGATTCCTCATGTGGCTAAACACGGCAGTGTACAGTAATGATGTTTAATGGTGAATGGCATACTAATGTTCCCTTTTTCCACTGACATATTCAGACCAGGTAGGTTAAGTTTGTTAAGTTTGTATGTGAACTGATCAGTTTATACATCCAATATGGGTTAAAAGCGACTATTGTAATTTGGGTTCAAAAAGGTCAAAATGTGCCTTTGAGTGTCTCCTCTTTTATGTTTATTTTCACATTTAATGTTGTTATATGTTCTCTGACTGCTTTGCTTTTATTCTTCTTCTTAAGAATTAACCCAGAGGAGGGAACCAAATGCACATCACAAACAGGACTAAGCCCTAAGACTGGACAGACAGTGAAACGAAAGGCAGAAACCATCAGCAGCAGCAGAGTGGTGTCATTCATCTCAAAGCTTACCGATTTTGAGTGGATGGACAGCGACTAGGTAAGAAATCAGAGACATGCATGTACACAATAACATGTACATGTAAGTATATCTCAAAATATTGCAATTCAAAGGAACAAAACCTTGTTTTGTGTTCTCTTGTCTTAGTTTCAATGGACTCTCCATGCTGCTTGCCTTGTCTGTATTGTTGCTGCTTGAAAGTTTATTTGGTAACACTTTATTTGAAGGGGTCTACATAAGGGTGTCATAAGTATGTTATAAACATGACATGACACGTATCATGACCATTAATGAACCTTCATTCATGTTCGTGACTGTTATCATTAAGTGTCATTCGGTTTTTGAAATGCAGACAGGGATGTAGACTTTACAAAAACCAAATGACACTTAATGACAGCAGTCTTAAACATGAATGAAGTGTCATTAATGTTTATGATATGTGTCATGTCATGTTTGTGACAGGCTCATGTCACCCTTATGTAGACCCCTTCAAATAAAGTGTTACCGTTTATTTTTGTGTGTGTGTGTGTTTTTGCCTAAAATCTTGACTATTTCTGAAATGCATAATTGTTTAGCAATGCAAAAAGAAAATGTATTTGGGCCAAAATCTTTTTACCTTGTATTGTTTATATTGTTTACATTGTACCATATTGTTTACACTGTCCTTCAAATGTGTCCCTTTCCTAAGTGTTTAAAAAAAATAAAAAATAAATAAAAAAATAAAAAAATTTCCTGTAGTACCTTTGCTCTTGTTTAAAGCGGCACTAAAGAGTTTTTAAACCCTTAAAATAGTATTTTCAAAATCGTTTCGGTGCTCCATCAACTCGTAACTAGGTGAGCGATACTTGCTGCATTTGCTCTGCGGGCCTCTATCGGCTTCAGTGGCACTAAACAAGTTTGGCCAATCGGCTAGCGATCTGTAGTTCAAGTGAAACTACAATTGACTTGCCTTATGCGTCCGTTACAATCTTTGGAGGGTGCGTTTTTCAAAACTCCTTGGTGCCGCTTTAAATGTTGCTTGAATATGTTTATATGTGTGATTTGTTTAAATGATATTTGTGTCACAGTTTCTTATTAAATTATTTAATAAAATATGAAAATGTTCAAAATTGGTGTGTGAATGGCTATATCTGTGTTTTATATATGTGTGCCTAGACCTGTAGTTGAAGACCTACGGTAATATACTGTATACAGAAATACAGTAGTGATACTGTATATTTGGACAACCATGCTGCCAGTAAGCTATTGTAAAAACCTTTGGAAATGTCTAACAGTGAAAAGGCTTAGAACGAAACGATTCATATGCCCCATCCATCAAACGTGTTTAGTATTTTATATGTTTACTTTATATCAGTCATTCCAATAAAGATGCAACATTTTTGAAGCCTTAGGGGCCGTTCACACGGACATGCTTTTTTAACCTCCAGGCGCTCGATTTCAATTGTTTTCCTATGGAACGGTGCGTCTTTGAAAAAGTTCCACTGCTGCGACGCATTCGGCTTTTTTTGTCGCTAGCGCCTCTTTCAAAAAACGCGAGGCTTCTAAAAACGTGAGACGCTCAGAGTTGAAAATGGTTGAACTTTTGAGGTTGCGTTTTTATTAACAATGGGGCATCGCGTAGCAACGTTTACGTTCTTAGCAGCTGATAAACAAAATAGTAACAGAAAAAAAACTTAAAAAAATGGAGGAACGTCTGATTGCAATCGTGTCCGATTTTGAAGAACTGTATAATTTAAGAAACAAACTGTATTACAATATACACGCATAGAAACGAGCATGGAAGGCAGTCAGCAGTGAGCTTGATATTCCTGGTAAGCAAGTCTTTGTTTTGCATTATGTTTTTTTTATGTAGGCAAAGACACCGTGTTGATGTTGACAACTACCAAATGTTGACTTGACAGTTTGTATCAGACAGACAGATAGATTGATAGATAAATACTATAGATGGATTGATAGTATTGAGTTTAGTCTTAACTACTGCCATACATACACTCCACATTAAAATGCAGATAGTAAAAAGCTCCCAACTACTACATACAGTCTGTGCAACTCCCCAACCAGCCAGCCCCCTCCACACACGTACAGTAGACAGACACTATTGCAGTTTTGCTTGTTTAGTAATGTTTATTCATGTTTACTTCTTTTATTTATTTATGTATCAGATCAATTAGCACAAGGAAGCCTTTTTTAGAAAATCTTATGGTGTGCTGTGTTTTTGCAGAAGAGACATGTCGCCAAAAATGGAAGTATCTTAGGGACAAATACATTAAGAAGAGGAGGAAGGAGAAAGATTTAAAGGCTCCTTCCAAAATAAACCGTTTGATACTTGATTTTTTACATTACCATAGGTCAGCCCAAGTTGCACTTGCATGCTCTTCAAAATGCTCTCCTACCCCTGTTGTCTGTATTTGCCTGTGATAGAAAACAGCCGGGAAAAACGAGCGAATCAGAAAAGCCATGCAAGCCTACGTCACTTTGAACATTAGCTATGCAGTTAGCCCGCCCTAAAGAAATCATTATTAGGCTGCCTGCAGACAGACCCACTAGAGGGAGCGTCACAGTGCTGTTAGTCAATCATGCTGTTAGCATATCATTAATATTCATAAGAATCCTCTCGCGCTATCCCTGCACTCGTTTTCACCAAACTAAAATAGCTTGAAACAAGACAACCACAGCATATTTTTGTTGAAACCAACTCTCATGACATTATTTTAGACAAGAGACCACCACAAAATTAATGAAAATACGATGGAATGAGACCTTTAAGGAGTGGTGCAGCGGGTGGTTTCACACGCAGGTGGAAGTATATGGGAATCCTGACATTTCTTGAGCCCTTTGTAAAGGAAAGGCCAACCTCATCCAATTATCAGGGATTGTCTCACGTGTGCTATCTGTCTATCTACGTATCTTTCTATATATCTATCTATCTATCTATGCCTTAAAATAAGTTATGTTTTAGCTTTTGTCCCTGGGCCCTCTGGTCAACTTAATCCACAAATATCATTGTATTTTTAAAATGTCCCTCAACTAATTACTTCAAAATCACACCCAACAGAACTCAGATGTGTCTGATGAGGAAGACCATCCTCTCTCTCCAACACCTGGACCCTCTGCCTGTTCGTCTGCTGGCCCCATTCCATCTGTGAGTTCGTCCGCTGGTCCCATTAGATCTGCTGGTTCGTCCGCTGGCCCCATTCCATCTGTGGATTCGTCTGCTGGTTAGTCCGCTGGCCCCATTCCATCTGCCTGTGCTGGTTCTTCTACTGCTGGCGTGAGGCGTCCACGGTGCCGAGCAGGCACTACAGAAATGACCCCCTACCAAAGGGAGGTCTTAAGATTATTAAATCATGTAGACGTAGAAGATGTAGAAGATGAACAGTTTGTGTTGAGTCTTGCGCCAACAATGCTCAGTTTAAGTACTGATTTGAGGCTGGAAGCCCGTATCAGGCTGATACGTGTACTCCAGGACCTCAGGCAGGAAATGTGATTATTCATGTGCACTGTATTATTAATAAATGAATATGAAATTTTACTGTACACTCTCAAGTGCATATCTAAAAATACTGGAAAAGACAGACACAAAAGAAATGCATCTTAAGTAGGGGATCATAAGTTATGTATTTGTTATGTTAGCATCTCTGCAATTAGCGTATCTGTAAATAGTTGTCAAGACAAATGACAAAACAGAGCAATGCCATTACAGCAACAGTGGGTATGTATACACACAAACACACAAAATGCCATTATATTTACAGTATATATATATATTTGCAATAGAATAGTACCTGTCAAAAGATTTGTACGTGGCTGGTGCAGTCAAATTTGAAGCCTGTTTACTTCATCAGTCTAGAAATTAGTATAACTATGAAAACACACATAAAAAACCTTTACTCTCCAATGAGAAAAAAGTTAGATACAACAAAACCTAACATGGACAAGCAGATTTCATGGAATTATAGGCTTTCTAGGACAATTGGGTGGCTCTTAAAAGAGCCGTTGTAAAAAAAAAAAAGGCTTTCCCAGCTAGGGGTTAGCCTATGGATCCGGCTGGAGAGGAAAGGTATAGGCTGTGAACTTTTCACTCACTGCCAAGGCTTCTCTTTAGTAAAATAAAATAGAAAAACGAGCTTTCAGGCTCCGGTGTATAAACAGCATCTGCGCAAACAAAATAAAAGAGTTGCACGGCGTCACAATACTGTAGCTAATTACATGCATGGGTTATTCACGGCTAGAATAGAATGTTCGCAGGCATGGAGTGTCTGCTAATTACCAGAACACTCCGTTACCATTCGCGATCTTATCGCGCACAGACAGTAATAACATAAAGTAAGCACATACATACAAATCAAGTCAGACTAACTATACATTCAATGTACGTTAATCTTAGCTGTATTCTTCATGCACACTAAACTAAACTTTCCACAACATGCATGAACTTGCTGGCGGAATTTATAGTTAGCCACGTTAATCTCTGTCTGCATAAACTCGTGGCAGAACCAAAAACATTAATAAACTTTTTGTCTGTGACGCGAATTTCACTCAAACACTCAAAATGCATGAAGAATAACATTACAAGTGCAATATGTCGAAACTTTAAAACTAAATCAAGTTTTACTGTAATTAAATTAAAAATATAACTGGGAATGTTTCATACAGTGAACCTACCCGATATTATGCAGTAATTTCTCTAATCGGGTACGGCACATGCTCAGAGACAACCCCGCAGACCTGCAGTACACCCCACACCAAAAGGAGGCTCCAAATCCCCAAAACACAGAACTGGGATGCTCAATAGTGGCGAAAATCACATAAACACTTATAATACATTTTGAACTCTGTTACAGATGCAGAAGGCACACTCCACCAAACGCCTTGCTGATGACAGCCTGAAGTTGAACGTATGCTTCCCACCTTCCAGATCATGCCCTGGATAGGGCCTGAGGAGATTCCTCCTGAGAGGAAATGCCTCATCCCCAACAAAAACATTAGGCAGAGGACCAAGATTATCAGCACCGGGCAGTGGAGCATCAGCTGGTACGTTGAAGGTCCCATGGCGGAGCGCTTGACCAAAAGTGGATGCAGCCAGTGTTCCTCCATCACTGCTTCGCCCATACGGACCCACATCCACCACCCTGAAGTGGTAATGTGCATCCACAACAGGCAGAAGAACGATGGAGAATGTTCCTTTGTAATTGTAGAACATCGAGCCACTGGATGCTGGTGACTGTATGATGACGTGTTTCCCATCAATGGCTCCGACGCAGTGTGGGAAATGCCACAGCCGTTGAAACTCAATGGCAATGGCGCTCCACTCCTCCACTGTAGGCACGGCCTTGTAACAAGGAACCAGTCAAAGGCAAATGGCCTGGGAGACAACCTTTATGATGCCTGCCACTGTTGACACTCCTACTCGGTAGCTGAAAACTATTGTTCGGTAGGAGTCTCCGGTAGCCAAAAATCTGCAGTAACAGAAAAGCTTAATTAACATTGCAATCTGCAACTCCTGTGGGTTTGCTACTTTTACAATCAAAGATCATAGCAAGGGTAAAAACATTAGCTACAAAGACAATATTGTAGAGGGATAGTGTAAATATTGTAGCCTAAATTAATCTCAATAGACCTCTTAGATTAGACCAATAGATTCTTAAATACTTCAGAGTAGCAGTGGTAGTGATTTGTTACAAAATTTCAGTTAAAGGATGTTATTGAGGGACCTGACGTCTCTGGAAGTTGCTGGACACAAAATAACCTCGTCTGCTTTTGTAAATAGACTTTACTAAATGATCACAAGGACCGCCCATTCAGACTCTTTCCTGTACATATTCATTTTGTTAAAGGGATAGTTCGGTTTTTAACACAGTAAGCCCCTTTCACAGGTTGTCTAAAATGCAATAAAGTGGTTGACATCGAAATTTTGACGATTGCTTCTGTCTCGGCTATTTGGGAAATGTAGAATCGCCTCTGGCTGTCTTCAAAATGGCTAGCAATGGGCATGTGTTGTTTCTATCCTTAAAACACTGGTTTTTAAAAAGTGCTACTCGCCAAGTGGTTAGTGGTGCTCAATGATGTTCCAAAACATGTATCGTAGCGGATAAAGCTTCCGTCATGTTTTATTTGGCACTTTGTTTATATGAAGGAGCAAATAGATCCCTACGGGACTTACAAAATGGCAAATAAAATATGACAGAAACTGTATTTTGCTACAATACTTGGGTTGGAACATCACCAAATGCCACTAATCACTCCATGAGTAGCACTTTTTTAAAACCAGTGTTTTAAACAAAACATGCCCATTGCTAGCCATTTTAAAGGCAGGCAGAGGCGATTCTATATTTCCCAAATAGCCGAGACAAGAGCAATCATCAAGATTCTGGTGTCAACCACTTTATTTCATTTTAGACAACCTGTGAAAGGGGCTCAATGTGTTAAAAACCGAACTATCCCTTTAAGCAAACGATATAGACCTATTCATTTTTCTACATGTTAAATAACAGTATTCAAATATGTTACATACGGTTAGGCTACATATTCCTTGACCTATAGCTGTCAGCATTCTGTTGCACATTCAACTTTTTTTGTCGCTTGTGTCTCCTTCAAAAAACACGAGGCTTCTAAAAACGAGAGGCGCTCAGAGTTGAAAATGGTTGAACGTTTGAGGTCACGTTTTTATTAACAATTGGCGTTGTGTAGCAACGTTTACGTTCTTTAACCACTTGGCAAATGCCAAGTTTTTTTAAAGGTTGCGACACAGTAGGCTTTATGGAGGTGAAAAATGCGTTCCGTGTCAACGGCCCCTGTGGTTCTTACAGAAACCATGTGAAGACTCATAACAGATGGAAATAAGAAAAGATTAGAGTAATGTTTCCATAGCAACACTCTGCAGCGGTGTCATCCTCTCAGGCCTTTAAGTAAGATCCAGTCTGGGGTCGTATATGCCAAAGATCTCAAAGCACAGTGGAAGAGATTTTTTGTTCTGATCTTTTTCAATCACACACACACACACACACACACACACACACAAAACAAGTTTATAATTGTGTTAATTTTAAAAAGAATAGGCAAAGTCTATGAGTGGGTTAATGGTAAATTGTCAGTTGTTGTAGTTGTAAGTAAATGACTTATGAAACCACAAGTTATTTCGGAATCCCATCAATAAATATAGTATATTTTCAAAAAACTAGTATGTCAGATGCTTGTTATGTAATCCCTTAAACATAAAGTATCCTATTATAATGAATTCAGGGAAGAATCTAAAGACATGAAACAGTGTTTGTCAGTCTATAGCTACAGTATGCCCATGTCAAATTCTAGACTGTCTGGATGGGGAAAAATGTGCTAATGTGATGAAATTCTCTTCTCTCCAGGCCTCTGTCTAAAAATGATCTCAAGTAATGCAAATCAAAGCCCAGGAGCTGATTAGTGCATTGAAACAGCACTCTGGCTAGGGTTGTAACACCATCTCATCCATTAGAGAGGACCACATTTTTAAAAGCATAAAGTGGATGACTGATGAACTGATACTTAAAAAAACTGAAAAATTGCAAAGCTAGATTGGGATGTGACACAACATATGTCAGAATAATTAAAAGGGTTTAGGGACGGAAAGGGGTGAGTGTGTGTGTGTGTGTCTGGGGGGGGGGGGGGGGGGAGAAAATTCAGTTTGAATAATTGTGTAAATATCCAATTAGTTTGAGAGCTTTCCAATCAAGCAAATTAGGTTACCCGGATACTGATTATGATTTGCTAGTAATGTTGATGGCAACATTAGATTCCAAAATCTGCTGTGTCCCTTGAATACACAGTAAACAAGGCATTGGCAGAAGATGAGGAAATGGACCGTCTTATAACAGTGTTACATACAATTTGTCATCATCAATAAAATGCATATAAAAATATTCTTTAAAGATTGGTGCATTCCATTTACTTTAAGTGAAGGTGCTAATGAGCTTGTGTTCAACTTCTATGAGCCCGGAGCACGGGCTTCAAGACATGTCAAAGTTAACTATACAAACAAACAAAAACTAAAAGTCATACACACTTGCAAAACACGGTCCACTGATTGATTTTAGGTTGCCTCTATTACCAGGCAGTGTGTTTACATGGGATTTGGCCACTGCTGTTTCCAGTCCCCAACCTACACCTACACCTCATTTACAGTGCAACCAAATGGCAGAGGAAGAGTGCATTTTAATCACTGAAGCCCAGGCAATGTAATCCTCCTCAACGACTCCCAGGGAGCCTGAATGGGGTGCACACACACATGAAACAAACAAGATCATAAGTGGTAAGACAAAGGCTGCTATAGGGTGGGCCTGATTGAGGCTTTTCACATCTGGAAATACCTCAATTACCGTATCTCAGTTTTCAATACCCACTCCTCTATTTGATTTGTGATGTCTGCTCATTTTAAATGCAAAAATTAAACAAAAAAGAAAACAAACAAATCCAAAAAAAAACTTATGAAAGCCTTCATGCACATGCATGGCTATTCTGGTCTGAGCAACTATTAACCTGGCGGGTCTCCATGAAAACTCTGAAATTATTCTTCTGTTTTGTTTTTTATTGTCGCCCACCCCATTACCACCTCACTCCTGCCAGTCTCGAGCCTGCTATGGCAATGTTCCTGTCTTTGATGCCAGTGAATGTATTGGCTGTCGCTGGGCTGGGGGAAGAGGAAACCGGGGGTACATCAGCGAATGTGCCAGAGTGGCACTGTGACACGTCAGGAGGGCATAGATAAAGCGCAGATCAGAGTGGGCAGCGCCAGAGATAGCTTAGCCAAAATGTGCAATATTACTTAAGATCATGCATCAGCCCTCTCAGGAGTTTGCTGCTGCCAGGGCTCATATCATTCTCCACAGTGCATTAGCTAAGAGGGAAAAGATGGATTAGAGTCGTTAAGTTTTTTTTTTTAGTCAAGTTTGTCTCAAAAAGATCAGAATGGAGAGGATACCATGCTGACCTGTGAAATGCCAAACTAACTACTCCAACTAATCCACAGCAGGAGATTTCATCTCTCTCTCTCTCTCT